>JACEII010000101.1:95529-135935 GCA_014332785.1 Antheraea mylitta
TTAGCTAGGTTAGCTAAGATAGGTCGCGATTTTGCATGCAACAGGCAGCAGCCAAGCCGAGGTGTGCCGTGCACCCTTGAGCTGGTTGCCAAAATAAAATCGGCTGAGTGCCTTAAGCGCTCGCCGTAGTAGTCCGGTGAAGCTGTTAAGACCCTGATGGGTCAATAGCGTAGACATTTCGAAAAAAAAAAAGAAATCCAAATATACAAATAACTCCACCTATTGACTGATTAAAAATATTTTCCTGGGCGACTAGGCCTAGCTCGGTTCTTTAAGAAAACATTTTTAAATTAAAATAAATTGTTAGGTTTTCCTCACTAAATTAGCATTTTTTACAAAAAAAAAAAACAAAAAAGATATTTATTTTTCTACTCGGAGTCGAAGTGGGGTTACACGGATTTTCGAAGCAGCCAATTTCCATCTGAGCAATTTTTGTTTTGACAGCGCTGGCGAAATTATACCTTTACATTCTAGCTATATTTTTACATTGCATGAATACTCAGTTAAAAAAGTTTTCTATTAATGAAATCTAGCTAGATCAATTTATCGTCTCCGAAACTACCTACATACTAAGTTTCACAGAAATATATACTATTACTCGTTTAAAGGTATTAGATAGATTAGATAATTGCTATACAAAAAAATAGAGCGAATATTTAGGTTAAAATTAATATCTGTCCGTAACACTTGCATATGTTAACAAGGTTAAATCTACGTCGCGAACTACTAAAGCCTATACGTTCACAAATCTCCAGGGAATCCTTACAGAGTTCAAAGTGCACGACTTCGATGATACCTCACTAAATTCTCACAGACGATTGGTAACTCCGAGTTGAGAGCCTTCCTAGTTCACGTCTACGTAATAACCCCCCGGCGAGTACAACTTTCTGCGAAATTAACAAAGTTGTGGCTCTCACCGCGCCGGGGCCTCGGCAAACATAAATTGTGATGAAATTTGAAAATAAAAATAGGCCCGGGAAAATATTAAGCCTAACCGACCTGGATTGCTCAGTGGCTGGTGGAGGACGATTAAATTAAATTCGTGTTACTAAAGTTTTATTTAAAATATAAGCTATGTGCGAGTTACATTCTCATTATAATGAGAACTAGTTTCTGTCCGCGAATTCATGCAGCGGAAGTCTCAAAAGGAAAAACAACCCGATTTTGGGACATTAATTAATGGTGCTCCGCTCTTATTGATTTTAGCGTGATTATATGTAGACTATAATAACCTTCTCGATAAATGAGCTATCTTAAACCGAAACAATTCTTCAAATTGGATCAATACTTCCTGAGATTAACGCGTTCAACCAAACAAACTAATCCTTCACTTTATAATATTAGTATAGATTTTATTGTAATAAATATATGTTTACTAAATTATTATTATTCCTAACTGGAGAGCGGTCAGGGAAGCTAGGGGTATCGTAATATTATTCCCGCTAGGATAATCTTTTGTGTTTAGTTTTGTTTGTTTAAATAACATTAATATGTCTATAATGGTCCCACTGCTAAGTAAACTTTCCAAGTAAAAGTATGAACTTTTTTTTCGAACTGACTACACTATTGACCTAGCAAGGTCTTAACAGCTTCACCGGACTAGTAAAAGTATGAACATAATCAGGACACGAGTCCACAACGTATTAGCGACTTGAAAGTTTGAGAAATCCTGTTCTATATTTTTCCCACATACAATAAAATTCATAAAGTGCAGGTTTTTTTATATCATTGGAGGTAAACGTACAGGTGGGACACCTGATGTTAAGTAATGAACACCGTCCATAGTCACAATATTACCAATATAAATCGTTACTACTATACAAATCTTTGGTACATCTTAATTTTTGAAAGTAAATGAGAGCCACCCCGTATTACTACGAATGATAATACATTTCTTTTCTATGTAACGTGTCTACCCTCGACTTCTGAAGTACTTTAACTGTAATTTATCTGTTTAAAAGCGTTATCGGTTCGATGACTTGTTAAATTGCGTTTCTGAACACACAATCATATGATGTCAGTAAAAGTCAACGTGTCATTTGACAATTTATCTTATGTATAACTTTGATGAGTCAATAACTATTGGTAGTTTAACCGAGTATCTCAGAAACCGGGCACGTCGTTTTTAACTTAAGTAGCCGATTTTATTACATACATGTTGTTCTTAAATAATTTATATATGAATATTTAAACCACATGCATAAAAGTTACATATAGCCATCAGAAACACGCTGTATAGTCGTATAAAAGAACATCAATTCAAGGATCAAAAAACAATCTTATCAGATCACAGTGTGTATATAATTTCTTCTAAAAGGCAATTAACGTGAAAGCAACAGAATGTAATTAACGAAATAAATTAATGTGACTTGACTCGTTGACCCGAGAAAAGATCCTACAGATTAAAATGTACTTAAAAATATATTAATGGCCGAGAAAATTAACACTCGCTTTAAAGAAAACATGTTTGCGTTTAAATTGATAAGTTTATGTTTTTGTAGGTTAAATAGGGTCGAAATGTTGTGATATCGTATCAATTCACCTGTTTTTCTATGATATCTATAATGTCCTTTTGGTTAATAAGAAGCAACGTGATTATATATGCCAATAACTGTCATACCAGGTGATTGTTTAGAGAGTAGCAATATTTATGGAGGACACACTATACTCGATTCTTCTTCTAAATCAACTAAAAATATAGGTGCTTAATATTAAACTTATTTATCTAGAAAAATTATACACATTTCTCTACGCGTCTATATTAAAACACAGTGTCAAGGATCGTCAGGTGATTTTACTTTCATTTGAAATGGAACGTGGGAACGTTGTAAACATAACAAAAGGGTTTATTGCTCATTTTATTATCGAAAGTTATTAACTACAGGTCGTCCATTGTAATTTTGGGCACCGGTTATTGTATTTAGGTTTATTATTTTTTTTACACGTTTATAACTATACTTTTGAAAATCTTAGAACAAACTTTAATTTAACTTTTCTTGGTTGTTTATTGGTATTTGTTTTAATATTGTTATTGTATACGTTAAATGTGACCATGAAGTATCACATCCTGGAACACTGCGAGCGTCTTTTCACCTGTTATAGAAATACGTTGTTGTGTTATTTTACAACTGTTGTTGTTATAAACCGTTGTTAGTTTTCCTGCTGTTGGATAATTAGCTATTTTGTACATTATTGTAATTTCTAAATATAAATGTAATTTAATGTTGTACATGGGTGTGTGCATACGACCACGTGATAGAAGTGAAAATTTTAAAATAAAGTAATACATGCTAACTGTATACGCACTTGAAATATTACACTGATTATAAACAAGACATACATCATTTTATTTTATTATTGTTATATGTACAAATTTTAACGTTTTTATAGGAGTAATGAACTCCTTGTCAAACTGTAAAGATTGATGACGACTGGAGCTGAGGAATATACAAGACTTAGCGTCACCGAACCGAATGTGATGGAAAAACACAAAATACGCGTGAAGAAATTTTCATTTAAGAAAAACAAGTAGATTGTTATCGTGATAACTAATGAGCTGGTAGATAAAAAAGTTTTTGTTAAATTAAGCAAAGATTCGAAACTAACAAAGCTTGGCAAAAATAATTACGAAGTTTGTTTAAGAAAAGACTTAGTCAGCTAGTACTCTTTAACTTGAGTGTTGTAACAAAAGCTTTTATTTGCAATTCAATCTGAGTCTCTATCTTTCTATCTAGCCCAAGTTTATTAATAATTGTCATGTATTTGCACTCACTATCATATTATGTATTTTACATAAATACACGTTCATTCCAGATTATTACATTTTTTTTTTTTTGGACTTAACAAAAACCAAACAATCTATATAGACGAAACTGCGAAAGTGATTTTCAAAAAAACTCCAATAGGTAGTTAAAATACTCTTCCGAGTATTAGTTGATATTATTATTTTATATGTTAATTGTGACCATGAACTACCTCATGGTTGAACGATGTTAACCTTTAAAAAGTCACCTGGTACATTTTTTTTTTTACTTTTTTTGGCAATCAATTTTCCAGATTAATACTGCCATTGTCACGTAGTCAATAATATTACAAGCGTCGTACGATCATTTCAATATTAAGCGTCGTGTGAATCGATATTCAAACAAGATGGTGGATCTTTTGTTAGGACTTTCCAGGGAATTTTTGTGGCATCTCAGAATTTCATGCTCCGTGGTATTATTTTCCATTCACTTCACTTATGCACAATATACTAACTTTATTACGTAAAACACCACCAAGTTTACAAAATATAGAGTCAAATAACATAAGATTAAAAATTAAAATCCACTACTTAAAACTAAAATCCCGCCACAAAAACCACTAGTAAAAGCAAGTTTGACTATAATTTATCTCTTTCTTAATACTTAGTGCATACTATTCGGGTGTTTAAATATATCTAGAAATACTTCTAATATTGAACTAAGCATAATATTTACCATGTTTACTTAAACATCGGTTGCGGTTGTATAAATGTCCTTGAGCTATAAATATGAAACGATATTGGAATACCGACGCATGCTTACACCGCAAATATTTTATATGATACAAGCATTCCTACTTGTGGACTTGGTAGTATCTGAATAAATCTCAAAGGAAACACGAGTAAAGAAAAATGATGATATTTCTTTTGTAATGCGTATTCTTAGGGGTGGCGTATTAAAAAGTGAAAAAATGATTTGTTTAAAAGCGCTTCCATTATATATTAAAAGGTTAAATCTATATGTATAGGTACTTGAATCTTATTTTATAGACTAGCTGTGCCCACGACTTTAGTTGCGTGGAAAGTGATTTGAATGTATTATGTTCATTTACTTATCTACTTTTCTCTAGTACTTAACTCGAGCCGTCATTCAAAGTACAATATTTTTTTATAGAATGGGCCGATTTTAATGAAACATAGACTAAGTTATTCTCAAAAACATGCTTTATGATTTGCTTTACTAATTTTAATCGTGAACGCAATACTTTAATAGTGATGCGTGTTCACGCAAATAGACAGACAGACATTTCTAAAAATGATTGAAATATATTATATATACATATATATCAGATACGAATTAGAGTTTGTTTGCTTGATATGCTTACACACTATAGGGGCTGTTCATGAAATAGTTGACACATATTTTTACATTTTTAAAGCCTTTCGTCATGTTATATCATATTTTGTGCGACCCTAACAATATTGCTAAGGAATGATAGACAATAGGAAAACAATAATTTAAATAAAATATATGCAGTAAATCATCGTCAAGCGATCGCTGAAAAATCTGGTATTTCTAGTAATTTGACAATGGAAAAAAAATAGAAATAAAAATTATTGTAATTTTCTTCAAGTATAGGTGGCCTATACAGTTCAACTCACTGTCCGAAGAAAACATTCCCAAAATTCACATTGCTCACTTGTATAACAATGCTTATACACTGACTGAGGTTTTGGCGAGACACGTTGACTAAAAAACTCGTGAATTCTTTGAAGTAGCTATGTGCACTGGAAACCTACGATTCCAAACTTTTGACCACAAACATTGTAAATATTTAGTCCCTTTAAAAGATAACATTCTTAGGCTACTTGAGATCCTTCGCTAACATAACTTCGATATACGATGGGTACCAATTATTGATGTATGTATGAGATGTACATCTCTTGTTAATGGCTAATCTATGGAATAAATTGTACTCAGAAATTATCACAAAACACTCCAAAAAAGGCAATTTAGTTAGTTTTCTTAAGAACTAATGTTCTAGTAGATAAATTATTACTGTCATGTCAAGTAGGTAGTAATAAATTTTTTGTAATTATTTCAATACACTAACAAATTGGTGGCCCTATCGATGGAACTTTTTAAGGAGTTTTTGTGACATTTCATAATTGCTCTGTGACATTATTTATCATCCACCTCACTTATGCATAACAACCAAACTATATTACGTAAAACACCATTGATATTACATAATCTAAAGAAAAAAAAAAAACAAGATTATAAATTAAAAAAAAATCCAATGGGTAATTATGAAATGGCATCTGGCTTGGCTGTATGATCTAGATACCTTTGCCTTTTCCTTAGAATGGATACAACAGAAACCAAAAAAAGATATTTTTAGGCTTTTCTATTCTACTGAAATAATATATTAAACTTGTATGATTTTATATTCTCCTGACATCAGATGGTTTAAACCTAGTTTTAACTAAGGTCACTCAGTAATTTCAAGCTATCCCCGAGGATTACAATGGAACGCTTCATTTGAAAGTAAGCCAACAACTCACATTATAAACTCCATTTGGTGGCGACGAACATAACTAAGAATGAACTACAATGAAAAATAAATTTGTATTTCTAACTCGTTTTAAAATAACAGTCCTCGTCAACCATTTTGGCCGCTCAGAATACAAATGTAAGTTTGAGTTTGCGAGTAATATTTTCAAACATTTTAATATAATATAAAACAATTATAAGACATTATTATAAGAATCTAAGACTGTCATTTATTTATCCTTAAGTTTTCCTAATAATAAATATATAATATGCGTATTTGTGCTTACATTTGGGTTTTGCGCAACTATCTTTAGAACGGTCTAAAACTTTGGCGAGGGCTGTACTTACAGTGCATACTATATGCAATATTTACAAAGCTAATAAATCCAAATCTACATAGATAAGAATCAGTTGTCTTATACGCATCACTTCAAAATGACAACATCTAATTAATTTTCTGTTGCCTTTTTTTAAATATCATTCAAGGCAAATGAACATACGGGTCACCTAGTGATAAATGACCACCACCGTCCATAAATACTAGCAACACCAGGGGAGTTGCAAGTGCCGTGCCAGCCTGTGTTTGGGGGTAGGGAGAAGGAGGAGGAGGGAAGGTGGGCCTCCGGCGCTCTCACTGACCAAACGAAACGCAACAATGCAAACATTGTTACTTCACGTCGGTTTTCTGTGATAGGGTGGTACTACTCATAAACTTAATTGTCAGGATATGATTTTTATGTCAAAAAATGTTAAAAATGTCATATGAAAAAATGAATAAATTAGGTTACAAATTTTCCATATAAAAAGTGAGTCAGCGAGTCTAAAAGACAGTAAGAGATATTCAAAAATGTTGACAGATCGATGTTTACTTTATTTTAGTATTCGAACTGTAAAGGAACGATTTGTTATATTTTTTTCGTTAGTACACTCGTACGAAGCCAGGTCGGGAAGCTAGTATATTATAATATATAAAAGAAATTGAAAAGCCTTCTGAGTAGACATAACAAATATTATAATAATCCACGATTGGCCACCCTTGAGCTAGTTGTCAAATAAAATTGGCTGGGTGCCTTAAGCGCTCGCCTTAGTAGTTCGGTGAAACTGTTAAGACCTTGCTAGGTCAGTATCGTAGTCAGTTCGAAAAAAAAGTCCACGACTGGGAATCAATTATAAGTCAAATAAACGCCCGTAGATAACCATTAAACTTTTTTTTATACAAGCAAAAAATTCGAAATATAAATAACGGAAAAAATAATGGCTCTTGTATTTTTTGTCCCTTGAAATGAATTGTCCTGTAAATTCGAGAGGTTGTTCGCGTCGGCCAGAGTTATAAGTGAAGTAGAGACGTACCAATATGCGAATTTATAAACGTGTTGGAATTGAAATAATTGTATAGACACTTGTTACGATTTATTTTTAATTTTCGGTATATATTCCAAAATGGTTTTGTATAAACATTCTATTATCATGTTCATGAGCACATCTATCAGCTGATATTTTATGTGCCTGATATATTGTTTTTACGTGTATGCAAGTATATACCTACCTATACGAATATTACAACGAGCTAAAATTTATGAGTTTGTGACGTTGTAGATGGTAATCTTTGGACAGTAGTTCCAAAGTAGTCCGATTTGGAAAATTCTTTCAATGTTACATAACTCATTTACCGAGGGTGGCTATATATAATCACGCTAAGACCAATAGGAGCACCAATGAAGAATGTTTAAAATTCGGGGTTTTTTTCCTCTTGAGAGGTTCCGCTGCGTGTTAGCAATGTAAGTTATAAAACTTATATTGTTTATTGGTGTTTAAAGTTGAATTGTACATTTTAACTAATACTATACATCTGAATATAATTTCGTTCATTTGTTAATTATTCTTTAAATATTCAGTTAATCACAGAATTTTGCATACACATTATCAAAGGTATCCTGGACATAGGATTCAGAACAAATACACTATCCCAAATGTATACATCAAATCTACATTAATAAAAACGAGCAATTATAGTGACATATTAAAAAAACACTGATAAGCGTTGCATCTGATTTAATAGTCATCGATTATTTAATATTGTTTTATAAGCAATAGTCTTAGTTCGCGACTTCGACCGCGTGGAATAATGACTTTTGGCTAACTAACACACAGCTCTCAAAAAGGAAAAAAAATGATTTTGAAACATTCTTCATTCGTGCTCCGCTCTTAATGTGATAATATATAGCCTATAGCATTCTTCGATAAATGAGCTATCTAACATTGAAAGAATTTTTCAAATCGGAGCAGAACCTTACGTATTTCTATACAAACTTTCATCCCATATTTCCTATAGTTATTTTGCACCCTTAAGGGTAAAACTTTTAAAAGCTTTGAATGTCATATTTATTTATATCGAATTAACACCCTAAAAAACAAGCTTTTAGCTGTCAAAATGACAACACTTCCAGACAAAGTTTCATCCCCCTTGCAAGCCCTTACAACCCTTTTTTTGAATGAAATAACAGCCATGTCCTTTCTCAGGCTGTGGCCTTTAAGAGCCAACTGCATTCCTTGCGGAGGGTAACATCGTTCTTAGCCAAGAGGCCGAGAAAGGGCGACACTTTGACCCCTCCGACCGCAGTCAGGACCTCTTGAAGAGCTTACACCTGTCGGGGGAGCAGACGCAGTGCCAGTCGGTAGTCCCTATTCCCCCGCCAACAAGGTGTATGAAGGCACCATGGGGTTTTAGTCCTTGCAAACTGGACATAACCCATCCTCAGCTGCCCGACATGATGGGTATCTGTTAAGAATCTCCCCATGAAAAAAAGGCCCTGTACCTTTTTTTCAGTAGTCTTAGCGTGAAAGCGCGACAGACAGACAGACAGAGTTACTTTCGCATTTATATTATTAGTAAGGATTAAGTTACAAAACTTTAAACATAAGCAATGTTACTACGAAATTTATTACGGTAATTACACAATATCAAAAAAAGTAAACATTTTGACATGTTACAAAGTCCTAAATGGAAACAGTCGCATCAAAACATAGAACAGATAGTCCCTAGGTTTATGTTGTTCAAGTATCATATTAAAACCTATAAATAAATCAATGAAATGTTTTCAAAACAACATAATAAACCACCTCTCTGCGATAATTAATTGATGCAGCTTGATTCGAATTGTGCCTACGATATTCCCGAAGGAATTAAGACTGGCAACTCGGTTAATTGGTTGTTGTGATTTCGCTCACTGCGTCGGGCAGGGATGACAGCGATTCCATTAGTTCTCTCTTAAACTTCATTTCTATTTGTTAAATGTGAAAATAGAAATACCGATATCTGTTTAATACCTTATTTTATATGATTCTTTGATAAAATTTTATGGAATGTATTGCGGACGTTTAATATTTTAAAATTACTCATGTATGCTTTTTTATCAATACTTATTTTATAAAGAGGTAAAGTTTGTGACGTTGTGACGTTGTAGGGGGTAATCTCAGGAACTTCTGGTTCAATTTGAATAATTCTTTCAATGTTATATAGCTCATTTATAGAGAACGGTTTTAGGCTATATATCATCACGCTAAGACCAATATGAGCGGAGCACCAATGAAGAATGTTTCAAAATCGGGATTTTTGTTCCTCTTGAGAGCTTCCGCTGCGTATTAGAAATAGAGAATATCTTTATTCCACACGAACGAAGTCGCGGGCAGAGGCTAGTCAATTATATATCAAAAAGTAACGATGGATATGTTAACATGTTGTTAAAATTACGATGAAAAGTTAAGTACAGCTTTATTTTTATTGTTGGTTTATTTTATTAAATGGTATGTTTTATTTAGCCAATATTAGTGAGTAAATACATTTAACTTGACTACAATTCAATTTAAATTAAATACACACATTCTAGGGGGTTTCGTTAATGTGTATCAAAAAACTAACAGTTTTTAATTTTAACATTAACAATTAATAATTAGCTAGAAGATTATATATATGTCAGTTTCATCTTTTCCAATAAAATAAAAAATAATTTTATTAGTATTATCTACTTTAAATGTTGGTATATTATGATAGAGAATAATATTTATAGAATAATTGCAACTTACTATGCATTACATTATCAAAATATTATTATTTTTAGTAAAACACGTGACTTTAAATTCCTTTTTTAGGTAGTAAGTAACCATTTTAGAATAAATCATAATTTTGTCTTCTAAGACTAAATGAACACAAAAATGTATGAAAAACCTAACTAATATAAATATAGAAAATGATTTAGAAATATCTCAGAGCTCAACAATTTTTTCTTCACAAGTAACACCAGTTAAAAGTCCGAACACTTCAGTTAATGTATGCAACGGCTCTTCAACAAAGAACACCTGCATTACGTAACTAAAAATGAAAATTACTTCAACAAAAGAGCTTCTGCCTCAAATGTGTTAAGTACGTACCTACTTTTGGAATTACTATCGCAGTGAAATTTTAGTATTCTTTAATTACAATTTTAGCAACTCTTTTGAAATATAATAGATAGTCTTTTATGTGAAATATCTCTATTAGTTGGCTGGAGATAATCAGCTTCGTTGGGCGTGTTTTTTACATCGTTATAAAGGTATCTTACGTCCTGTTATGTAATTCTTTTTATGACAATTTTCATTGTAATGAGTTCAGGTATTTCAGTATGACTCAGACAGCAACTCCGACTCAGTTGCAAGGATTCTGCCAACGTCCATCGATGCCTGTGTCTGAACACGCTATCAGTCCGCATTCGTACTTTGTATGACCTCTCTCATTTTTTTCTAAATGTGATTTAACTGGTGGAGTATCATTGTAATTCCCGCAGGTACAATACTCGCCATGAACCAAAGAATTTTTGGGAATTCGCGTACATTAATTAATTTAAATTGGTAACGCTATCGACAGACGGTTAAGAAAAATATCGTGAGGAAACCTGAACCTGAGAAATGTTCTTGTAGTACCATATGTATGTCTACTGTATGTTAGAAAACACAGAACTGTGAATTTCTAAGAGTTTGAGGTCGCCAATACGTCGTAGGCTGGTGTGTTAATTATGCCCACACCTTTCGTCGGGAAGAGGCTTATGGCCATCCAGCGGGTCTCTTACAGGCCGATGATGGTTGCGTATATTAATAAAGTAGGACTTTTCTTGTGGATTATAACATCCATATTCAAAAAGTTAAATAAGTATAAATAACTATGTATAAATGACGTCATATTTCCACATACCGTTAAAAAATAAACATACAGTGCGAACGAAGTATCCATAACAGAGATTTACGAAGCTGTCGGGTGTAGTTAGAACACAAAATTGATGATGGCGCCGCGGCTACCCTTTACGGTCCATCAGTTATGTATAAATAGAACACGCTGTGTCCTTTTCCATTTTACAACAATTTAACTAATACGTTAACTATTCAAATGTTAACTGGAAGGCTTGTTAACAGACGCTTGTTTAAGTAAATAAGTCCTCTCTAACCAATTTCATCCAGATGGACCTTGCGCTTATTTATAACATACGCGCGGATAACAAAAATTGATAATCTCAGCTTTTTGTTATTGAAGCACATTTTAACGTGCCCAGCCGCTAAATTGTCCTTTGCACAAAGAGTGTCTAGATTTATAAGTCCACACGTTTACAATAAAGTTGCTAAAATCATGGACGATTACAACTTCATACATTGCTTACGCTACCATGTCAAAACTGCCACCAAACGATAGCTTCACTGCATTTCTTTTTAACAGGCTGACGATAATTTACTGGTATCCATCGTAAGAATTATACATATCTATCGTACAAAAGCAGGTACACTCACTCACTTTTACACAACACTCATCATAACTACACATACACACACTTTTTTACATTCTAACATTTGTTTAGTTATTATAACGCTTTTGTTTCTTCTCTCTCTTAATTTTTTTTAATTTATTTCCTGCAAATATCAACTTAAGTACCGGGGCGACCGAGCCCAGCTCAGTTCTTAAAACATTTTTAAATTAAAATAAACTGTTAGGTTTGCCTTATGAAATTAACATCTTTTTTACAAAAAAAAAATTCCTGCTGCCGTCACTCAGATTAGAACTGGGGTTACACGGATTTTTGAAGCAACCGATTTCCATCTGAGCTATTTTTGTTTTGACAGCGCCGGCGAAATTTACCTTTATATTCTAGCTATATTATTCATTGCATGAAAACTCAGTAAAAAAAAGTTTTCTATGAATAAAATCTAGCTAGGTCGATTTATCGTTCCCGAAACTACCTACATATTAAGTTTCACGGAAATAGATGACTCCGTTCCCGAGGTCCTGAATATATAGAAATATAAAAATATACAAGAATTGCTTGTTTAAAGGTATTAGATTAGATACGCTCTAATATCAACTAAGTCTATCTGTAGTTAGGCTTTCATGAGATAGGCATTGCCTAATATGGGGGCTATAGTTAAGGCTAATAATTTCGAAAATAAACACAATGGGTTTTGTTTTCTAAATAAGCCGCAAATAAAAAAAATGGAACAGAATTGCATTAGATAAATTAAATAAGAATTGAAATGTTATTGAATGTATTGAATGTCAATTACGACATAGGTGTTCTTTGAGATGATTAATGTATCCAATTTTGACTACAGAGATATGGTCGCATTTCCAACAAATAAGTATTCCACGACATAACTGTAAGGTAAGTGGTCTAGATTTTAAATTGTCTCCACTCCTATCGAGGTTATCGGACCAAACATTTTAAACGGTATTGGGCATGTAAATCTAATCCAAGCTTCAAGATTCATTGGATCCATCAATTTACTACTTTCACTGTTAGTTATTATAACAACTCTAAGTATATTGAAGTCGTCATATAAAGAAATGCTAACGTTAGAATTGATTCCTCTGGCAACGAATCCAAGACTAATTGAGTATAATAAATACCCTAAATTACGTTATAATTTATTGTTTCAAGACATTTAAAGCGAACAGTTCACGCGAAACAGATATTTTATAATAGTAAAATTATAAACACATTATAACGGTTAGGTATGCGTGATCTCCATAATATATTTTTCATGAAACCAAGAGGTTAAGATTCTTTTTTTTATATTATAGGAGGCAAACGAACAGATGGGTCACCTGATGTTAGGTGATCACCACCGTCCATAGACACTTGCAACACCATGGGAGTCACAAGTGCGTTGCCAGCCTGTGAAGGAGGAAGGGGAAGGTAGGTGGGTCTCCAGCTCTCTCACTGACCGAACGAAACGCAACAATGCAAGCACTGTTACTTCACGTCGGTTTTCTGTGAGAGGGTGGTGCTTTCCGGACGAGCCGACCCATTCGTGCTGAAATCAATAATAGCTTCAGCTTGGCTCTACCACTACAAATTAGCAACATAGCTTTTTTAACTTTATTTTTAGTAACCAATCCTTCAGATTATTACTACCATTGCCGTGTTGTTAATAATATTACAAGCGTCATGTTATTATTCCAATATTCTAACAAGATGGTGACTCCCTTGAGGTACTAAACCTTCCAGGAAGTTTTTGTAGCATCTCAGAATTTCATGTTCCGTGGTATTATTTGCCATTCACTTCACTTATGTATAATAAACTAACTATATACGTAAAACACTACCAAATTTACAACTAAAAAGCTAAATAAAACACGATTATGAATAAAATATAAAATCCACTACATGACGGACTACAATCCCGCTAAAAACTCCCAACGTAGTTTTTTAAAGTGTTAAATTAAGTGTACCAAAAGTTAAAACAGTGTAGATAGATAAAATGTCCGACTTATTTATTATATGACTATAGATGATAATAATGAATATTAAAAAAGTTTTAAATTAAAAAGTTTGGATATATAAAAAAAGAAATATGTAAACAGGTATATTATAAATGATGTATGTTAAGTAGCTCGTTTCGGATAACATACAAATTATAACATTATAATTATAGTTCTAAAGATAGATTAAGTTAAGTTTAATTCTTACGATAAAATCGAAAACACAACACTATTTAGTTTCTGATACAAAAAATCACTTATTTAAATATAACAAAATAAAAGATTTTAGAGTATTCCAAAATGATTCACGTAACTTCCTTACAAATATTCGAAATTTCGCAGCTAAAGAACAAAAGTGATCTTCAGATCCCAAACCAATATTTGACGGAGAACAATATTAAATTGATCAAAAATGTTTCTGAATTAAACTGAAACATTCGAATTAACCTTTTTCGCATGATTGAATACTTTCCAGTCAGGTTTATGCCACAATTATATGCTCAAAACGATTTTATTTTATCAATTGACAAATCTAACCAACTATTGATGAGGTCAGATCTAAGAAAAAAATGGACATAATTGCCCCACATAAGCAATGTGCATTGTTCTTAGTCAAATAACTGTATTTATTAAATCGCAAAGTTAAGTACTGATAAGATTAATCGTAAATAGAAAATATAATGGCTTTATTTAAACAGAGCTATTGCAAACCAAATAGTCTTTGTTCTTAGTCAAATAATTTTACTTATTAGATTACGTAGTAACTAATATAATTTGTCAAAGTTAAAATACAATAATATAGCGACTTTAGTATTCAAATAACTTGTAATAAAATAAAATAACTTGGGCCTACAATTTATCTTACGTTGTCTTCCTATGCGATGCATGCTCATTGGTATAATCTCTCATCTACTTCATTTGAACATAATAACTGAACTATATTACATAAAATTCCACGAGTATTACAAAATATAAAGTCCAATAAAGAAATATACGTGTAACCTTCAAAAAGAAAGCGAGAAGCAACGTGTTCTTACTATTCTCCAAAAGCTGAAAGCAAGCATAACAGAAGTCGTGGTAGCCTAGTGGTTTGAACGGTGGAATAATATTTCGATGACCGCAGGTTCGAACCCCGGCAAGTACCAACGAATTTTCGAATTTCGCGTACATTTTAAATTAGTAACACTATCGGCTGACGGTGAAGGATAGCATCGTGAGGAAACCTGAACCTAAGAAATGTTCTTGTAGTACTACTGTATGTGGGAAAAAATATAGAACTGTGGATTTCTCAGAGTTTGAAACCGCCAATATTTCATGGGCTGGCGTGGTGATTACGCCCATACCTTCCTTCGGGAAGAGGCTTATAGCCTTGCAGTGGGTCTCTTACAGGCTGATGATGATGAAGCATGACACTGCTCCCATTCCACCCGATTCATGGTTTACCCCCAGCATTTTCCATCGCACAGATAGATCGTGGATCAGAATTTCAAATTATGAATTTTATTACGAATAATAAAAAAAATTAACCGTCACGGGACGCCTGGCAGATGTGAAACATAGAAATTGTTTGAATCGAACGTATCTCAGATTCTCGAATTCTCCTATTACACTATTGTAGGTAATCGACTCGAATCGCTCAGTTGTTTGCGTATACCCGTCGTTGCGTCGTCGCCACGACAACAATCAGGTTTACCTGCGCCTACACATCAAAAACTGTATTTTTTATCTAATTCAAATCTTGTAACAACCTATATATTGCATCTGTTTAGAGATACCACAGATAATAAGAATAAAGTTGTATAAAAAATTCTGAATAGTAAAGAAATCTACTAGAAAATGTCTTTTTCGACGTAAACGCGATACAAACGATAACATAAACGAGACGGAAATAAGCTCCTTGAGATGCTGAAAGAGAAATGCTTTAAAGGCCTTTTCATTAATCATTTAAAAGGAAAAAAGATAAAACCTTCTATATAAAATGTAATATTATTTTTAAACTTTAATCCTAAACGTCGCCACCGAGCCTTTAAACGTAAATTATACAGTTAAAAACAATTTGACGATATTTTATCAGGAGGTACAGAGTTTGTTAGTAGAAGTGTTTTATTTAACAAATTTTTGGTATAGAACGAGCAAGGCTTTTAGTGTACGAGGAAAAATTAACATTATGCTTGGCCGATTTCCAGTCCCCTTCCCTCGCCAACGATTTGCGTTTCGCAGCGAAACGAACGAGGATTATATTATCTGCGTTTAACTCTGCTGTTCATTTAGGTATTGAATTTAGTTAAATTATAACAAACAACTTTATTCTTTCAAATACAGTATAGGTTTAAGCGTTAAACAACAATCTCATCGGATAATCTAATTAATACCTATAAACAAGCAATTCTTGTATATTTTTATATTTCTATCTATCTAGGATCTCGGGAACGGCGTCATCTATTTCCGTGAAACTTAGTATGTAGGTAGTTTAAGGGACGATAAATCGATCTAGCTAGATTTTATTCATAAAAAAGCATTTTTAACTAAGATTTCAAGCAATGAAAAATATAGCTATAATATAAATATATATTTCACCGCCGCTGTCAAAACAAAAATAGCTCAGGTGGAAATTGGTTACTTCAAAAATCTATGTAACCCCAGTTTGAATCGGAGTATATCAGCTTGCACGCGTTTTTTTAATATATTAAATAAATGTAAAATTGTAATTAGATGTGTAAGTTACAGAGATACTCTCTCAAAAATATTTGTAAGTACGACACGCACATCATAATACTGTAACAGGTAACATGTACATTATATATGTGAATACTAACAGTGTGTCGAATGGGATGGGATTTATCATCAACCACATAACTGGAACTTAAACTACTATATACCATCTTCAGTACTCACTTATACTATATAAGAAAGTATTAAATATATTAAGCTATACATTATCGAAAACTATGTGTTAAATCTTTTATTATATAGATATAATATGCCCATATTGTCAATATAATTATACACTTATAAACAGCTAAATAGATAGTTATTTGCCCGTAAAATTCCCGTTCAAATATTACTTGTAGTCCGGTGAAGCTGTTCAGGTGAAGCAAATCAACGAAAAAACTGTTCAAGTAGGTCTAGCCGTTTCAGAGATTACACGGAACAAATAAACAAACAGACATATCGACAGCATTAAAAAAATGTTGATATTTGTAGTACCACAGATATATGTATTCACAAAAAAGTAATTATTTTAATATTATATACACACACTTTATTTTTATAATATGTAATATATCAAAAATTAGGAACAAAACTAACGTACAATAAACTTTTGAGGACTTTTGGCGGGATTTCAGTTTAACATGCAGTGGATTTTATATTTTATTCATCATCATATCTTGTGTTACTTTACTCTATATTGTGTTAAATTGGTGGCGTTTTATGTAATATGGTTCGTTTATTGTGCATAAGTGAAATGAATTAAAAACAATACCACGGAGCATGAATTCTGTGGTCTTGAAAATGAAGAAGTAAAAACTTACGAAATATTATATAGAAGATTTGGCGCTTATACCTTTTCATTAAATTGGACATAAAAGAAAACTGGCTAAAGAATACATAATTTCCTATATTGACTACTTCAGAATTGGCAGTATGGATTAATTCCTTCGCCTGTCTTATTGGATGAATATTATTACTACTAAACTTTTTGAATAAGAACACAAAATAAACTTTGGAAATGTTTGCGAAATTCACGTACCACGTATAATCAAAAATTGGAAAGAAATCTAACGCAAAATAAATATTTTGAATAGGAACATAAATTAAACCCTAAAAATATTTGCGAGAGAATGTTATCATGTTACCATGGCAACGCATATACCTAATACTGACGGTAACACGCAGCGGAAGCTCTCAAAATAGCCCGGTTTTGAGACATTATTCATTAGTGCTACGCTCCTATTGGTTTTAACGTGATGATTTGTAACCTATAGCCATCCTCGATAAATGAGCTATCTAATACTGAAATATATTTTCAAATCGGATCGGTAGGTCTTGAGATTATCGCGTTCAACCAAACAAACAAACAAGCTCTTCAGCTTTATATATTAGTTTAAGTTAATTTAAAAATGTTTTTTATAGAACCCAGCTAGGATCGGTCGCCCTGGTACTAAAATATGAATTACAACGTAGACCTAGATAGTGAACGCGAGAAAGCTAGAAGAAATGGCGCTTAAGTCCAATTACCAAAACACAGCTATAGGAGCTTAGCGACAGATTTCCAACTTAACTAGCCAGGCGGGTGCCGTACTCTTACTACATTGCTACAAAAAAAAACTACCACTACACTATGGTTTCATTAAGACGTGTTATTTCACCGAAAGTTATTATTGGTTTTGGCATGAATGGGTCAGCTCGTCCAAGGTAGTACCACCCTCTCACAGACAACCGACGTGAAGTAACAGTGCTTGCATTGTTGTGTTTAGTTTGGTCAGTGCGAGTGCCGTAGGACTACCCCCGTCCTCCCCGAACACAGACTGGCAACGCAATTGGTGTTACTCCCTTGGTGTTACTAGTGTCTATGGACAACGGTGATCACTTGAAGGAAGGAAAAACTTCGTTAACTGCTCGCAATTAAAACTAATTTTCAGAGACGTATCTTTTTGTAAAGCAATGAGGTGGATTCATATCATGTGATGGTTTAGAGTCCACACAATATTTGCTTGGGACACAACACTGTTTCACGATCCATACTTAGGAAAACGCTGTATTGAAATGTAGGTACATTGTAAATAAACCAATTTCAATAATTAGAGAAAAATTACACAAGACCTTATTGAAAAAATAATTATTTTCTAAAACTTCTTAGTAACAAAACCATTATTTTAATACGCGGAATATTGTCGAGCGACTGTAATATTTATATTAAAAAAGAAAATCACAAAATATTTTTAAAACACGGCCAGCGACGTCTTTTGCTTAAAGTCCACGGGCGCGTCTCTTTGGAATATCAATATAATTTTTATTAAAGGAAACGAAAAATAAGAAACAAAATACAATTTAAAGTACGAGAGCTGAATAAAAATTCGTTTGTGATCGTTTTCGGGACTTCTTTTTGCTACAAACTTGTGTAACAAACAGGCCGATGTAACAGGACGCAACGTTCTCGCCGCAATAAAAATTATTAAACAAGAATTTCTTTTTTGTCGTTCACATTTAGAATTTACTTAGAAAGTTTTTCACAGTTTTTTTATAATTCCTGGACGGCCAAGCCTAGCTCGATTCTTTATAAAATATTTTTAAATTAAAATAAACTGTTAGGTTTGCCTCACAACATTAGCATTTTTTTACCAAAAAAAGATATCCTCTTTTGCTGTCACTCGGATTCGTACTGGGGTTATACGGATTTTCGAAGCAGCCGATTTCTATCTGAGCTATTTTTGTTTTTACAGCGGTAGCGAAATTTACCTTTATATTCTAGCTATATTTTTTCTTTGCCTGAAAGCTCAGTTAAAAAAGTCGTTTATTAATGAAATCTATCTAGATCTATTTATCGTCCTCGAAACTACCTACATACTAAGTTTCATGTAAGTCGCTGACGCCATTTCAGAGATCCTGAATATATAAAAATATACAAGTCTACACTATTGACCTAGCAAGGTCTTAACAGTTTCACCGGACTAGGCATATTTAGTGAATTCTACGTTCCTTTTGTAATAGTTTTTAATCTCCATAAATGTGTTTTTTTTTTTTTAACTTTTTTTTTGGCCATCAATCTTTCCAATTATTACTGCCATTATCACGTAGTTAATAATATCACAAGCATCGTGCGATCATTTCAATATTAAGCATCGTGGAAATCAATATTCTAACAAGATGGTGGGTCCCTTGCAAGAACCTTCCTGGGAGTTTTTGTGGCATCTCAGAATTTCATGTTCCGTGGTATTATTTTCCATTCACTTCACTTATGCACAATGAAATAACTATATTACACAATATAGAGTCAAATAACACAAGATTATGAATAAAATATAAAATCCATTACATGACAGACTGAAATCCCGCAAAAAAAAAACATAAATTTGGGTTATTTGATGGATAGATTGTTCTTGTAGCATTTTGCGTTGTACAGTTTGGTGATTATATACAGATAAAATGGATAGGAAAATAAAACGCATCGTCCTAAGAAGTGCGACACCATTTTGTTTCAACGTTGGATCGCAAAAAGTACTCCAATAAATCGAACTACGCATATATAATATATATACAATATATATATAATATAATACATATATAATACTACACATTTCGTGATAGCAGCAATAATATTCAATTAGGTGAATTCAATGTCAAAGAATTATAAGATGAAAAAGAAAAATGGCTATGAAAACTTATAGAGGTGGTAGAGCCCCGCTGATGCTGTAATTGGTTTCAGCATGAATGGGTTGGCTAGTCCGAAGTAGTACCACCTTCTCACAGAAAACCAACGTGAAGTAACAGTGCTTGCATTGTTGCGTTTCGTTCGGTCAATGGAGTGCCGGAGGCTCACCTCCCTCGCCTCCATTCCTTCTCTTCCCCTTACCACCCCCACCCCAAAAAACATATGATGGCAACGCACTTGCGACTCCTCTGGTGTTGTAGATGTCGATGGACGGTGGTGATCACTTAACATCAAGTGACCCACCTGTTCGTTTTCCTCTTATAATATAAAAAAAGATATTTAAAACAAATTATATTTTACTTTTTCATGCCATCTTGATATCCGCTATGTATACATATATCTTAATGTAAAAAGCGAAACTTGAATACTTTTTAACAGAACCCCGGATAGGCACAAAAGACTCTGAGATTTTAGATTAAGACCATAAAAACGAGTAACAAACAGCTAGCTGAGTTTTATGATAAATAAATGTCATTATTGTAGGCAGATAATGTTGTTTTGTGTTACCAAATGAGCTTTGAGGTGTAAACGGCACAAAATTTTGAATTAAAGCCGTTAAAACTTTTGCCCGGCTATAAATTTTAACTTATCAAATAAATTCACCGCCTCCGGGATCTACAGGTTCAGTAAAAGATCTTTGACTTATACGAGCAACTAAGAAACTCAAAAATACTATCAAAAAGTTATATAACTTTGTAAAAACGTATGTACGGAATACAGATTTTGTAAGTAATATAATTTAATTTTAGTTTTTCATTCTTGGACGTCTATTTTCATTGGTGATTTTAAATCTTATTCTGGTATATAATATTTAAATGTCTATTTTAACATATAAGAAGCAACACAACAATGCAAGCACTGTTATTTCACGTCGGTTTTCTGAGAGAGGTGTGGTACTACACCGGACGAGCCGACTCATTCATGTTGAAACCAGTAATAGCTTCAGCGTGGCTTTACCACCTATCAAGTATAATATGAAAATTGATTTTTTTATCCGCCAACTGAAGGAAGTAATACGCTGACAAAATTTGGAACATTAAAAAAATGTATTTGTAGGGAAAAACTAATAATTTGATACTCTTTTTAAACGACATCTACTTTATTTATAACAAACAATCGCAAATGTTAGAAAAAATTACCCTTTTATAATACTATAAAATAAAACTCATAATTTGTGGGTACATATAGATAAAATTGAACTGTGTATTGTTTGTTCGAGCTAATCTCCTGAGGCGATGAACAGAATGTTAAGAATGTACTCCTATTACATCGTTTCGGAACGAGATGCTAATGACAAGTGATCTTAAGTTGCACATACAAAAACGGCGATCAAGAACAAGATTGGAACACGCGATACGTTAAATTGTTAGACGCAATTAAATTGAAACAAATTACAAAATTTATTTTATGAAGTCCACGTTAATAAGTAGCGTTCTATCGCAAACGCCACTACATACATATAGAATGAAAGAGAATTGAAAAATAGTGCCAAATTAATTCAGATAAGGCACCGCAGTATCAGTACGGTAGTAGTATCTCTGAAAGAAGCCGCGGGCATTGAATTACTTATTCTGTTTGATCTTATTGAATACTAGCCTCTGCCCGAGACTTCGTTCGCGTGAAATAGTTACTTTGGGATAACGCTAACACGCAGCGGATGGGGTGTAAGGGGTGTCGAGTAACATCTTAAGACTTGAGACACCCAAGCCAACCTCACCTTCACGTGGTGCACCCTGCTGAATAACGAACGAGGTAATGGCGAAAGCGGAGTGGTAGGGTTTTACAGCCCGACTGGGTCGCAACCACTATGCATATGGCGTAAAAGCCCATCATAGTGACTCGCTTCTGCGCGTCGCGTTTCGGGATTAGCCTGTGCATATCCAGTACCGGGTGACTTTCGTCATTCTGGCCGGCATGACAGCGGCGACCGGCGATGGATAATCTGTCTCTCCATGGTTGCCGATGTTTTTGGATTGTACTATGCTTAACATCAGGCATAGTGCAGTCACTATGTCGTACTTCGTAAAAAAAAATGCTCTCAAGATCCCCGATTTTTAAACATTCTTCATTGATATTCCGCTCCTATTAATCTTAAGGTGATGATATATAGCTTATAAATATCCTCGATAAATGACCTATATAACATTGAAAGAATTTTTCAAATCGAACAAGTTGTTCCTGAGATTACCCCTTTCAACGTCACAAACTCACAAACTTTGCCTCTTTATAATATTAGTATAGATAAAAATTATTAGGTGACAGGACTGCTTTCACTTCATGTCACTTGGCTTCATGTTATAAAAGTAGAGCAGTATTGTCAAAGTCAGTATTATAATGTTTAGGTTTTTTTTATTGTAAACTTCAAATGATGATTCAACAAAAAAGAGCCAAAAAATACTTTTAAAAATCGAAATAAGAAAGTTTGTCTGCTCATGAAAGTAATTTATGACTTAGATTTCCAGTTTAACCTGATGTAGCAATTATATTTAGTACAGTTAATGATGAATCAGGTAGTTACATAAATATAAATCTTTAAAATAAATATATAAAAACTGCATCGGTACGCCGACATGAAAATCCTCAAGAGTCTCGTATCTAAGTAATATTCTTTCTATTAAACTTTTATATACATCTACAGATTCATTCATTCATTTCATCTGGAAAGTTGGTCATACTTTTCATTCCGCGTCTGTGAAGCACCTGAAATGAAGGGAGGCTGGGGAATAAGTTTTCTAATTTTCCAATAGAACTTATACATTCCGATAGAAGCTTAAGTTCTGAGCTCAATGACAGGACGTGTCGTTAATTAAAATCGTTAGATCGGTTGTTCGATTCGCAAATTGGATTTTGATGTTTTATGGGACTTGTGAATTTAGTAAAATGATTTTTACACCTTGGAATTGAAGGTAAAGTACGATGTTTATATACATTAGGGTGATTCTCTTTAATCAAGGGCTTTTGAAGTGAAATCTTTTAAGGCGCATTGATCGTTTTATTAGCAGGAGATACATTTAGAATTACGCATCATGACATACTACCAAAGCATTACCTGTCGTATTGCGCTTGCAACTGTCTAGCGACGCGTAGTATAGAGGCGTTTGTACATGCAATATTGATTTTTGCAGCATACGTCTAAATTATTAATTTATTTTAGGGTCGTCAACATGACAATACTCAAGTAAATATATAAAAAATAGGACTATTATTTTTTATTATGAATGTAGCCATATTTAGAGACAATCACGGCATGCAATAAATGTAATTGATAAATAAATAGACTTCATAAAATGTATACAATTATTGCTCCGAGTGCCAATAGACATGAAGACCATATCTATTAATTCTGATATTTAAATAAAATGGATATTTAAAAGAGAAGACATATATTTCATTGTTTTCAAACTCATAGTTTTCACTACTGTCGGCAGACTTTATGACTAACTCGGTTTTTTTATTTGTTGTAAAGGAAACATCAAACTTTATTTTGTATTTCCAACATTTAATAACCTTTTAGGAAAACAATGTTATGATCATTTGAAATCTTGCACACAGAATAGTAATTATTATTCAACACTAATAATCTTTTGTGACTTCGTATGCCTCAATTCAGAAAAGGACAGAATAACTATTGTATAAGTTACGCTATTGCTAACTTTTTAAAGGTCATTTTCTAGAATCGAATAATTCCAGGCGATATTTCTCTCAAGCGTATTGATAAATTTACCTCTTCGTAGCATTTATGTACGTTAATTCGCATACAAATCCGTAACTTCCTAAATAAATAAAATATATTTGCTATAAGTTAACTTATTAAATTCAAATAAACTCTAAACGAAGTAAACCCGTCCTGTAAATTCGACAGAAGATATATCTTTCAAATTACCAACTCCCAAATTTAAGGTGATAAAATTGAAGACATAAAGGCCTGTTCTACTGAAGCTGTTCTCAAATTTAATATTCATTTACTAAATTTAAAGGTTGTGTAACATTATTTGCTAAGATACCCGAATTTCGCTGTGTTGAAGCTTCTAATTTTATTTCTGCCATTTCATACGTTCTAAGGACAATTGTACATTATCTAGAAAGTAAGATTTAATAACAATGTGCTCTATATTTTTTTTTTTCGAACTGACTACGCTATTGACCTAGCAAAGTCTTAACAGCTTCTTCGGACTACTAAGGCGAGCGCTTGCGGCACTCAGCCGATTTTATTTGGGCAACTAGCTCAAGAGTGCATGGCACACTTCGGCTTGAGCTGTGACCTGATACATGCAATTCGCGACCTATCTTTTTTTTTTTTTTTTTACTTGGGGAAATCCCTTATGGATACCCACCCTCCCTGGGGAGAGAGTGGGTTATGTCCGACTCGCACGGACTAAAACCCCACAGTGCACGTCTTCCGATACTGTTGGGGCGGCACGAGATCTCTATAGACTTCATCGTGCCGCCCCAGCGGTGTGGCCCAGCGGCAGAAGTGCCGCCACCGGGCCTCGTCTTGTAAGGAGACAGCCGGGTATACACCGGCTGTCTCCTTCTTGTCTGCCGGACCTGTGCAATGGGAAGGTGGGGCCCCAGCCCCACCCGACCCTAGGTCCGGTTACTGTGGCGGGAGGAGGCGGTCAAACTGCCGCCTCCTCCTGCCTGTCCTCCTTTGGCGGAGACGGCCGCTTAACGGATCGTTCTCGCGGGCCCTCTTCGCCGCCTTCTTCTGCGAGACGACTACCTCGCAGAAGGAAGCTACTGCGTTCCAGACATCCTCGCTACCGAGCATGGCCACGACCACGCTCGGCAGCGAGAGGTTCCCTCCTACCGCCGCAGCCAGAATGCGGCGCTGCTCCTCCCACGCAGCACACTCAGACAATATGTGCTGCGCGGTGTCCGGGTCAACGCCGCACTTGTGGCATACGGCGGTCGGCTCCCTGCGCGCTATTCGGTGCAGGTACCAACCGAAGCACCCGTGCCCGGTCAGCACCTGCACCAGACGGAACATCAGGGAGCCCCATCGTCTACTGCACCATTCCAGCAGGACCGGGCGGACGGCGTCGATAGTGTATCTGCCGTACTGCGCGTCCGCCAGGTCCTGCTTCCACCTCTCCATCATCGAGTATCTCTCAAGTTTCCTCTTGTCCTCTATTTCCCTGAGAGCTGGAGGCTCTCCTGACCGCTTTTTAGCCGCCGTATATTCGTAAACGGCGGCCAGCACTCGCGCCTCCAGCTCCCAGGGAAGGGAGCCAGCCAGCACCATGGCTGCCGCCGAGGACACCGTGCGGTGCCCTCTTATTGCCCTCAACGCCACGGTGCGCTGCGCATTTCGCAACGTACTGATATTGGTGACGCTGAGGGCGTCTACCCACAACGGTGCCCTGTAGGAGGCCATGGACCGAATGACGCCCATGTAGAGGCGGCGGCAGGCGGCACCCGGCCCCCCCGTGTTGGGGAGGAGTCGTCCAAAGGCCCCTGCCGCTCCGACTATCCGCGGTCCGAGCCCCTTAAAGTGGGGCTCGAACCGCCAGCGTCCGTCCAGGGTGAGGCCCAAGTATTTTATATGGGTCCCCACCCTGACACGGACGCCCTCCACACAGATGTGGGCCCCCGGAGGTGGCCCCCGCCGAGGCCCATGAAACATAAGGGCCTCGGTCTTATTGAGGGCCACCTCGAGGCCCAGCCTTCGAATGCGCCCGACCACGAGTGTGACGGCCTCCGTGGCCAGGCGCAGCAGATCGTTCAGATCTCCTCCCCGGGCCACGACTAGGGTGTCGTCCGCGTAACATATGAGGCGCGCTCCAGAAGGGAGCGCGCCGCGGAGCACCCAGTCGTAGCCCATGTTCCACAGAAGTGGCCCTAACGCCGACCCCTGTGGAACCCCTCGCGCCATATTGCGCCGAACCATCCGACCTCTTGCGTCCACGAAGGCGACCTCCCTTCCGTCGAGGTACGCCGCCAACAGCCGCCGCAGATACGGGGGCACTCCAAAAAAGCGGAGCGCCTCCCGTATGACGCTATGCGGCAGGCTGTTGAAGGCGTTGGCGATGTCCAAGGACACCGCCAATAACCTTTCACCCTCAGAGGTCGCCTCCGTGGAGACCCTCAATTCGCGACCTATCTGAGCTAACCTAAGTTAAGCTATATATTCATGCTTATATGTGTTATTGAAATATATATGTGTAGCAAGCATACATACCTCGACAATTCTTATATGTATTTTGTGTCGGATAATTTTTCTAAGCTATTTCAGTTCGATAAGGGGAAAATGAAACCCTTCCACTGTCATTTGTAAGCATGTGTACGTGCACGTGTGTGGTGGTGATATGTGTTATGTTGTCGCAGTGATGTAAGATTTAGTATCACTGTATCGCGCGAGCAACGCACTCAAGGGCTCCACGCCGAGGGAACGGATCTAGGCTTGAGCCGTTGCCGTGGGGTCTATGTGCTCTAGTAAGTCCTTAACTCAAGGTTAATAAGTACGTAGTTACTTGTATACAAAATGACTTTACGTAATGAATGGGGTACAGTTTTACCAATCTTTCTAACGTGTAATGTTAGACCAAGATGGAGAACAAGATAGCCCGTCACGCGATGTTCCTAAATGTTCACCCATCCTGGCCATCCAATGTTCACTGGCTGCGCCCGATGTTGCTTAAGTTCGGTGATCGGATGAAAACTAGTGTGAAGACACTAGTAGAGTAGTGTGAAGATACTCTACTCGGCGCAGTGTTTCCTCCATCATTTTCACCACACCACATGGTATCGGGTCAGAATTTTAAAGCCTTCCCATAAGAAAGTTCACTTTACAACTAGTTTTTAATAAGATGAATTGTTTGCCAGAGTAGCGACGAAATAATTTAAAAAAAACCTGTTGAATCACTAAGCATATGTATATATACATTAGCTAAGCCTATAAAATTCTGTAGATACGTCATAAGCGTTTCGACAGCGTCTTGTTAAAACTTGGCTACTTAGCTTATTTTTGGTGACTGCCCTGTCAATCCTCCCATATCTAAGCAACAAATGACTATTTCTTTTTCACCACCGATATTAAGAATATGTCATCTTACTTCCATATTTTATCTAAGACAGTGTGGCGTTACAATATAACTTTACGTATGTGTGCGTTATCGTGGCATTTGTTTTGTCAAAATATTGTGTAAGTAACGTGTCATTAGTTTATAATACAGTCGACTCTCGTTAATTCAAACCTCAGATAATTCGAACCTCTCTATATTTCAAAGTTATCGCGAGTTCCATAAAAAATCTCTCTATATTTCGAAATAAATTAATATACATTAGTACACTTGGTAATTCGATCGAAAAAATCATTGTTAAGTAACAAACCACGCGTTAATTCAAACTCATCGGCACACTCGACAATTCAAAGTTGCAGAAAGAAAGTAACAGAAATATAGTAAGTATGTATCCCAGAGCAGCGAATCCTAAGGCAAGTATGTATGTCTACGAAATTGATGAAAAAGCATTTCAGGCACTTTTTCACTTTAAAAAAGGTATTGAGTAGTCTGAACTGCAGAAATGTGCTTTAAAGGAAACCAGTATAACAAAGTTCTTTCGAAATATTAATTAACTCACATTATGAATATGTACACGAATGTACCTCTAAATTTTTGTTATTGTTAAAGAATAGTAGTTAACAAATAATAATTTATCGACATTTAATAACTCGAAGTTTATTTTGAAATTCGAACCATTTCAATTTATTTTGAAATTTCGAACCATTTCATATTTCGAACCATTTTAAAATTTCGAAACATTTCATATTTCGAACACTCGATAATTCGTAATATTTTAAGAGTCCCTCGAATTTCGAATTTACGAGAGTAGACTCTATAATTTATGGGTAACATTTAGAAATAAATCTTGCATTATTTATAAATAGATATAACGTAAGAACGTTGGCGTATTGGAAACGTCCTTTTTCAACAAATACTCGTAAATGTTCACTTTAATATTTTATCAGCGGTCACGTAAGAGCCTTACGAGATGGACCGAGTCCGATTCCCATTTTCAGAAAAAAAAATTAACCTCGGGCTCGTCCGACCGAACTCTTTGCGTTTCATATTACCGATCCCTTTTCCGACCTCCTTCACATACTATCACCCAAATAGATACATAGTACGACATACATTGTGTATGTCATAGGCATCTCTGTGATCTATACCTATTTCATTCATATGATATGTTCAAAGCCTTTTGGTGAATACTTACGTAAATCATCATTATTTCATTTGATGATTACTCCAGTATATGTCAATATTATGAATACTTTATTGTAATTATACGTATAAATGCTAACGTGATTGTTGTGTTTTATTTCATGGCTTGATTAGTTATCATCATGAACTTCTGTACACACGTCGCAAGAGTACAGAAAAGGGCATAGGGTACTAGTCCCAAGGTGTAAGAAAAATAAGTATTAATGCGAGAAAATTAGTGTTAAATATGTTAGATTTTATTATATACATGATTTTTTTTTATATCATAAGAGGTAAATGAACAGATTGGTCATTTGATGTTGAGTGATCACCACCGTCCATAGACACTTGCAATACCAGGGTAGTCGAAGTGCCAGCCTGTGTTGGAGGAGAGAGAGAAGAAGGGAAGAAGAAAGGGGAAATGGAGGGTAGGTGGGTCTTCAGCGCTCTCACTGACCAAACGAAACGTAACAATGCAAGCACTGTTACTTTATGTCGGTTTTTTGTGACAGGGTGAGACAACCCCGGTCGATCTGACCCATTCATGATGAAACCAGTAATAGCTTCAGCTTGGCTCTACCACCACTGACATATACGTCTGTAACTGATTATTATATAAAAACGTCTCTTTATTTGTTGTCGTTTCTTTAATGAACAAAAATATGTTGATATTATTACTAATTTTAATTAGCAAATGTACTCAAATTCCGAAAAACTTGTTACATGAAAGGATTCGAACCTAAAGACATCGAATTGATATTCCACAGATTAGGCCTCCCACGGCAGCGGCTCAAGCCTAGGTTCGATCCCTCGGTAGGGATCCCTTGAGTGCGTTGCTTGCGCGATACGGTGACACGCAAATATACAACACTACATGATCATCCCCACACACGTGCACGCCTACACGCTTACACATGAAAGTGGAGGGGTTTACTTTTTTTTTCCCTTATCGAACTGAAAACTCTTTTTTTCCGATAATAAATATATGGAGGAGTTGTTGAGGCGTATATATACACATATACGTTTCAACAACTCATACATATATGAATAGTTAGCTAGGTTAGCTAAGATAGGTCGCGATTTTGCATGCAACAGGCAACAGGCAAGGCGAGGTGTGCCGTGCACCCTTGAGCCGGTTGCCAAAATAAAATCGGCTGAGTGCCTTAAGCGCTCGCCTTAGTAGTCCGGTGAAGCTGTTAAGACCTTGCTGGGTCAATAGCGTAATCATTTCGCAAAAAAAAATCCACAGATCAAGCCATTCGGCTAACACGACTCATCATTATAACAAGGATATAATAACAACCTCGGTGGTGTATACAACAAAAATAACAAAACATGAAGTATGGCACAAATGAAAAGAACGTAGCTATTTTTTAACGTAAGAAATACGCACCAAGACGCTTAGAGTGCAATTGGATAATTTCGTTGACGAAATTTAACTGAAGTCTTAGACAATTTTGACACAATAGCAGCAGAAATAATTGTATCGTAGCAATCAACGCTTCTATATTTACAAGAGCCAAGTGGCGTACCGTGCACTCTCGAGCTGGTTGTCAAAAATCGGCTAAGTGCCTTAAGCGGACTTCTTACTAGTATGGTGAAACTGTAAAGGTCTATTAAGCCAATAGCGCAGTCAGTATGAAATAAAATTCCTGCGAGATACATAAGGCCGTGAGTAAAGCTAGTTTTCTATGCAGACGTCGATACATCAAGTTTCTCTCTCTAAATAGCTATAACTCTATAATAATATTATAAAGCAGAAGAGTTTGCTTAAACGCTCTAATCTCAGGAACTATTGATCCGATATGAAAAATTCTTTCAGTGTTAAATAGTTCATTTATCATGGCTATACTTTATATATCATCACGCTAAAGCCAATAAGAGACCTTCACCAATGAAGAATGTTTTCTAAATCGGGGTTAACATATCTATTATTTAAAAATATCTTCACCTTCTACGTAAACGAAGTCGCGAGGACAAAATCGCCGGCAGGAGCTAGTATAACAATAAAATACAATCATTATAGACACATTACGTTTCAAGATTTATATCAAAACGAGACGACAAAAACAACTCAAAGCCGTGAAGTCGACGGTCATCAAACTTTTATATACCCTTATTCGAGAAAACGTTTTTGTGAGTCACTCGAGAGGAGAGGTTTCGCAGCGGCTGTCAGAAATGAGACCGAGACGTGGCCCAGAGACGTGTCCGACATCCCGTGAATACTGGATTATTTACAGCATTGTTGCCCGCTTGAGTCCGTTCACACTAAACGAACTTTCAACGTAAATATCGTAGACGTAACGACGAAACACGTTTAAGGTAAAACCTTATTTTGTATAAAATATTCTCTTACCTACCTAATACGTAGATAATTTTATTTAAACTCTACAATCTCTAAGGGTGTTATTACGAAAAGTTTAAATAAGTATTGAATACTTGCTTTATAAAACTTTGGGTAGTTACCTATTAAAGGCACCGCGCTCGCCGAATGTTCGACATCTTGCTCTTTTATCTCTATTTGGTTATGTTTGACTTGCCAAGAAGGATAACACAAGCACAGTATAAATATGAGAGACAGTACGGAAACTACGAACAAACGCTCGAAAATGCCACACTCACATAACCATGCGCATCGACACGAGGTTTTGAAAGATTATATGGACAGCACCGCAAAACCGCTTAGTGGTCTCGTCGATAGGAATTTTTGTGTGAGTGTTCCGATGCAAGCGTTTATAGGTAGTTTCCATACTGTCTGTTATGAGTACTGTGACACAAGCTTGCCGTCGGCGACGCGGTGCACTTATACGTAAGTATTCAAACTTTTTTAAAGCGTGTATTCAATACGTATTTAACTTTTCTGTAATAACACGGTTAAAGTTTAATTATCCTCAATGGTTTATTTATAATTATAAATAATGAAAATATATTTTAAATTGTATTCTACAAAGAACTTACAAAATATGCTAAATATTGGCAATTGAACAATTATTCGTTACATAAAATTATGCAACTATGCAAATGTATTGTAGGTCGTAGAGCCACACTGAAGCTATTACTGATTCCAGCATGAATGGGTTGGCTCGTCCGGGGTAGTACCACTCTCTCAGAGAAAACCGACGTGAAGTAACGCGCTTGCATTATTGGGTTTCGTTTTGTCAGTGAGAGCGCCAGAGGCCCACCTCTCCCCACCTTCGCTCTCTCCTCTTCCCTTCCTCCCCCCCCCTCCCAAAATACATGTTGGCAACGCATTTGTGATTCCCCTGGTGTTGCTAATGTCTATACACGGTTACATATATGTTTATTTTTGTTTCAGAATACTGAAATAATACACCATCAATTCATAGTAACTGCTGTTATTAAAACCAAATGGAAATTGTTAATCGTAACATGAAACTTTTCATAGTTTTCCCTTTTCCAGCGATATCATAATCAATCTTATAGTAGACATTGCTTTCTCACCGTCACAAAGATCCAGAGTCGTCTCTAATAGTGAAACTTACTTATTAAAGCTGCCGAAATTGTGAAACTGGAGCGGTGCCAAAGTAACTTTACCTGTAACAGTGGAAAATATTTGTTCAGTAAGAACCAAGAGACATAAGCGTTAAGTTAGTTCAACTCTATTGTTTTAAGCTCTAGTATTAATCAATTAATTGTTTTGTGAACTATAACTTTAGTGGATTATTTGAAAGAAAAACCGCAAATGTTTTCTATATTCTACGAATTTCTTAGTGTACAACCAGAGTGAATCTGTGTCTAGCGGAGCGTGCAATGGAGCGTTCAGCGGAGCGTGCAGCGTCCAAGAGCGTCCCTCGCGCATCACTCAAGACACCTACGTGTTAATGCATCTGTTTGAAAGGAAAGCCGCACGCCCCGCCACGTTTGACACCCGATTTAAGCATCCACTCTGAACGTACACTTTACGTGGCATGCAGAGAGAGTTCACTGGTAGATTTTTTTCTCGATCTGACTACGCTATTGACCTAGAGTCTTAACAGCTTCACCGGACTACGAACAGTGGTAGAGATTGCATAAAGAAAAGATTGTATAAAGAGGTATCGTTATGTACCCTCCATGCGATCTTTTCCACGAAACAAAGAAATCTCTTCTTTCTTTGTTTCGTGGACTTTCTCTCATTCTATCTCTTTCTATTGTGTATGATTTTGTGTGTGCAAGCGAGTATTAACATCTGAGCATCCAGCATCGTGCATTACCCGTTGTCTAACCTCAATACTGTAATTAAATCAAATTTAATGAACCATAAGTTCTTTGTAGCATTTATTATATAATTCATAATTCAATTATATTATGTTTAAATATCTTGTAGATATTTATTGTTATCTATTTATACTAATGTATAACGAGGTAAAGTTTGTGAGTTTGTGACGTTGTAGAGGGTACTCTCAGGAACTACTGGTCCGATTTGAAAAATTATTTCAGTGTAATATAGCCTATTTATCGAGGAAGGTAATAGGCTAATATATTATCACACTAAGACCAATATGATCGGAGCACTAATGATCAATGTTTCAAAATCGGGTTTTTTTGTCCTCTTGAAAACTTCCGTTGCGTGTTAGCGTTAGCCCAAACGACGAAGTTTCGGGTAGAGGCTAGTTCTATATAACATTTAATTTTTTATAAACGAACACCTTTCTTAACGTTATCAATTTTTTTTATTTGCTTCTTTACGTTAAGAAACATGGTTTCTTAGCGCACATTTTTTTTTACATCAAAGTGTTTATAAATCTTCTTTATATGTAATCTATCATATCGGTGTAGTAAAATTAAAAAGTTAATATTTTTAAGCTATTGCATAACTTCTATCGCGGGCCTTGAGCGTGGAGACCGAATCCAAAAATTCCGTAACGAAAAAACCTAACACCCCTCACTCTGCCTACCATGTAGCTCGGCCGAGCGTTCGCTTAACGTATATATGGCACGACTGTACAAAGCTCGCACGGATCGAGACGAGCTGCTCCGAAATCAGACGAATACGTAATCAGCTGTTTGTGAGAAAGTATACTGGTGTATAGGTATTTATCATCTATGTACAACAGTGAATATCTGTACTCGTATAATTTGTGTACAAAGTGTTTTCCTGAATAACCTACATGTATTGTAAGATAATAAAAATATTTTGAACAATATTAACTTCTCATTTATTTAATAAAAGAAAAAAAATTGTTTTCTTATCGGTCACCACGCTCAAAAAGTATAACTTGAATTAATATCAAAGAAAAAAAAACAAAGGAAAAAAAATACTGCATAAATAAAATAAATAAATAGTTATAATTGCATAAGTTAATAAAAAATGCTATGCAATAGCTTTACCGCGGCAGTCTCCGAGTGCCACACGTATTTTTTTTTTTTTGGTCTTTCAGATACATTTCACATAATTCACATTTATCAATAACTTTGCAAACTCATGTCAATTCCATGTACATTTTTACAAAAACTCATTCCAATTACAAACGCTTTTAGCGGATACAAAGAGAGGAACACTAATTCCAAGCATTACTATCGTACACAATTGATCCACCCCATAATTAGCCTTTTGTCATAAACCCCGCTTGACAAATTATTTGAACTTACTATCCACCAAATCGGTAATGTACTCTTGGACTTTGTTGTAAAACCTAACACTATTACCTAAAAAAGCTGTTACTGGTCTTAACGAACCTGAAAGGGGATAACCAGTTTATCACTGTTTCTAGTATTCAAAGCATACAATTTTCTAAGTTTTGGCTTCTCAGCTTAACAGTAAGACTTACTTCCATTACGTCACGAGCTAGAGCTCATTAACATATAAAGTTGAATTGAGTTTAGTTTGAGTCTTATTATGCGACTCTTTTTGGTACAAATATCTATTGTATCTGTGATAGCATAAGCATTAAAATCAAATAAATTAGTACAGAAAAATAGTACCATTTCCACTCCAACTTCGATAGACATAATATCATCTACATTGTCGGTGTAATAACCATCAGACGTTGAAGACATTTCCCCGGCAATCGTCACGTGCCAAATTTCGAGTTTGTCTTTCAGCCAAGACTTGAAATGTGCACAAACGTAAGCCATTTGCGTGAGACTATGTGCTCAGATAAACAACAGTTGGATTGTTTAATTTTTTGAGAAAAGCCTGCGTATGTATAAGCTTAACTATAATGTTTACGCCTTTTGCATCTACATATGTCGGCTTGAGAAAAGTATATGTGTCGTCTTGTTAACGAATGTTTTTCCTTTTTTTTCTATTGCTTTGATAACATAGGTTTTTTTTTTTTTCGAAATGTCTACGCTATTGACCCAGCAAGGTCTTAACAGCTTCACCGGACTACTATAGCGAGCGCTTAAGGCACTCAGCCGATTTTATTTGGCAACCAGCTCAAGGGTGCACGGCACATCTCGGCTTGGCTGTTGCCTGTTGCATGCAAAATCGCGACCTATCTTAGCTAACCCAGCTAACTATTCATATATGTATGAGTTGTTGAAACGTATATGTGTACCAAGCATACACGCCTCAATAACTCCTCCATATACTTATTATCGGAAAATTGAGAGTTTTTCAGTTCGATGAGGGAAAAAAATAAATCCTTCCACTTTCATGTGTAAGCGTGTAGGCGTGCACGTGTGTGGGGGTGATCGTGTAGTGTTGTAGCAGTGATGTATATTTGTCTGTCACCGTATCGCGCAAGCAACGCACTCAAGGGCTCCCTACCGAGGGATCGAACCTAAGCTTGAGCCGCTGCCGTGGGAGGCCTAATCGGGTAAATATAACATAGGCATCACGGTCTCTCAGTACTTAACTGCTCTGGTAATTTCGACTGTGAACATTAATTACTCTAATACTATTTAGGACCCCTCCCGTTATATTCCCAGTTTGTTTTTTTTTTGGTATATTCTTTTGTAATATATGATTAGAAACAAATAAATTGGATGAAGACGGAGTGACGATCTCTTATTGTTTTGTTCCTTGATATAGGATGTTTATACATACTATTACTTATTTTGGTAGGTGGTAGTGCCACGCGGAAGCTATAACTGGTGTCAGCATGAATGGGTCGGCTCGCCCAGGTTAATACCACCTTCTCACAAAAAACCGACGTGAAATGCATTGTTGCGTTCCCTATGAGCGGTGGTGATTACTTTACATCAGATGACCCACTTCTTTATTTGCCTCAGGAGCCATAGGACTATGATATAAAAAATATGCTTTAACGCCTTATCTTCTTAATCGATTATTAGAAAAATTTAGAATCATCACTATCGCGTGATTAAAAAATTAAGGTACCTCAGGTATAGGATAAAATATACGTAAACGTGAGGGAAGCCACTATCAAAAGCTAGTATAGAAATACCCGCACACGTTCAATATTATCTGTTACTTTTATATATTTTCAAAATCAATACTTCCAATGACGTATTACGGCTTTTTTCCTATTACGGTATACCACATTCACGGAGCAGGGACCTATCACGTCTGTCAAAAGATGATGGATGTGAGTACACTAACCTCTGCGAAAAAATTGATTGATACCTGTTTTACAGCGGGCGTTTTGCTCGGTGACATGTTGTTAGGAAGTTTTAAAATGGATATTTTACTAATAAAACTCGGGGCAAGTAATGTATTATATCGCTTTTGAACAGGTTCGCAATTTTTTTCACTCGAAACAATATTTTGGAACCCTTTGCGTAAGTAGTTTAACCTTATTTTATTATCTACATGAATAAATATAATATTAGTTTCAGTTTGTAACGTCAGAGTGAATATAAATGTATATACAGCAAAAAGACAATTTTTAAAACTTATGACTCTCTGTTTGTTCCGAACAATCTTCGAATCGGTTTAACCAATTCTAACGGAACTTTCATTGGCAGTTAGTGGATATTATAAGGAGTATATTAGTCGATTTAAAAAAAACTGGTTGTCTGTAAATTCGGCTTACGGACGACGATTTTACGTATAAGCAGAGTATTATTCAAAAACAAGTCTACTCAGCAAATCTTACTAACCTGTCTCAAAGCACAATAAACTTAAAACAGTGCCGTCGCTGCAGCGGATCTGTGATCATATCATAGTGTTAATGATCGAGTCAAATAGGAACTCTTATCATCTTGCTGGATTACTTATTACACATCAGATAATTCCGGAACGCAACAATACTAAGCCTACGAGAATTGTCACTACCAAAGTTTTTGCGAACACTCATTAGATTATCAAGATAAACAAAGTAAGTAGAAAAAAAAGTATAAGAATTGATTAACATTCTGAAAACGTTTGACGTCCGTTCAGCCAGAATATTGTATTACACAGGTAGACACATCCCAGATAATCTTTATATACTTATTAATAAATAACGTCTTGTGATTTTGATTTCTGGAACATTCCTTCAAAAAATTATAGATATCATCGACCTTGCCACACTCTAACCTAAAAGTAATAACCTAAGAATTTCTATACATATTGTGTTTCATTATAAATACTTTAGACAATAGTTCCGTACTCTAACCTAACTAAATTTTTTAACAAGACTTTAGAAGTATTTAATTGAATCAAACACCCGTCCCTGCACTATAGAAAATATAATATAATTTCGAGTTAACAAAATTCCAATTTCGAACAAAACTCATCAAATTTCCACTCCTTTCGAACCCTTTCATCGAACAATTGAATACCAAATCGTGTCCCGAATACTTCATAAATTGTTGAACTTCGGCATTTTGTCTATTGTAACGCAATACAAACTAGTAGGCAGGTTATATTAGATTACGGTTGTTTAATCGGTACTAATAATAGTACAAAGTTTCTGCGTTAACAACAACCTATAGATAGGACGCAGGACGGTAACTTCAGAGGGGCATTAGTATGAAAATCGAGTTAACTCCACGAGCAGACTACATCAACTTTGTAATAAATATGGTATTGAACGTAAACGGGCTTCTATATCGTGGAAATATAAAGCTAGGTAGTAACATACATAATATATGTTATTTTGAAAATTAATTACGCTAGGCGTACTGAATTCTTTTTATGCATTTTTTTTATGACAGGCCTTTGAAATTTCGATCTGCAACGCTTCTGTGTGACAAAAAGTGGACAAAAACACTGTGTCAATTAGAATGAGAGCAATGTCTTGCTTGAGGGTATTAGAGAACAGTAAGACATACGCTCTTCTCACCTTCTTCTTAAAAGTTTATCTTTTACTGCGTCTGAACTACACACATGTTTTTTTGACGATGGAAGTCACAATATTATAACTTTTATATATGTTTGTTTAAATACATCTTTTCTAGAAACGCCAAGCTTATCAAAAAAATCTTTTTGTATTCCATAGCCTATTTATGTAAGAAAATTTTAGATTTTCTTACATCACGCTGCTACCATTAACATTGGAGTAATTATCAAATAAAATGTAGACTAAAAACTATGCTAGTAGGATCATAAGAGTGTCAACCGTGTAGCACGGCGTGGAATATGACAGTTTGAAGACAGATTGGCCATCCGTCAAAAACTAAACGTTACCAAAAAAGGTTATACTGTAAATGTCTCCTAACAAGGTATGTAAAGCGAGGATGGCTCAGTTGATAGAGTGTTCGGACATCGCGTTAATTGGTTCTCAAATCCTTGCAACTGAATCTGAGCTTCTGTTAACGGAAAATATCTTAAGGCAGCAATAGTATGGTGTTACGGTTTTTTCTAACTTCACTTGGCCAGGTATCAAACTCAAATTCAAAGTCTGCCTCCAAGTACCTGTTGGTGTATTACAACAGTTGCATTTAGGAATGTAGTACGGTGAAGCTATAAAAGCCTCGTAATGTCAATAGCGTTGTCAGTTAAAAATATTGCTTTTAGGAGCCGATCGCCTTTTAGTGTATGGCCAGAGTGAATATGCGTTCGGCGGGGCGTACAGCGGAACGTGCAGCGTCCAAGAGCACCGCTCGCGCACCACTCAAGACACCTATGTGTTAATGCATCTGTCTGACATAAACGCCGCACGTCCCGCCACGTTCGACGCTCCACTTAATCGACCACTTTGGCCGTACACTTAGCACGTTTAACATCTTAGACTACACTGTCGTTTAACATAAGACAAGATTGTGGTTAAACGCTTACACCTATTGAGTAGGATACCGCTCTGATCAATAACATTCTCGGCTCCCTTCGCAATACTAGTATTTCAGATAAGATTTGTTAAAGCTTACCTAATTGTGTTAACAGATCATCGTCTAAGTTCATTCATGTTTTAAATAACCCTTATAATAAAAAAATATATATATGTAAACCTCAACATCATAATACGTACATGTATGCCTTTTTTGTCACCTATTTTATAGAGGCACGCTAATTTTTGAAAATTGTAAGTCTATCTACTACAGAGACAAACCAAATTGCGACGGTATAACTGTTCAAGAAGGGTAGATTAGATTATGTATTTGGGTAACTTCGGTGTGTTAAAAGAATCAAAAAATTATTTAAAGATTACCAAGATTGATTTTTTCAATTTTTTCAAGCTCTTTCATTTTGCCAGCTTTTATGGCAATTTTTAGATACTATCAAAATTCTCTTTAAGGGGCTGCATGTCTCTACAAAAAAGCTTTGTGTATATATTTAACAAGATAATATATATTTTTTTTACAAAATTAACATATAAAAAAAGAATAATGTTGTTATGAAAAAAGAATGTCGAGAAAAATATAAGTAAGCATTTGTCGCAATATATCATATAAAGTTATGAAAGTATTTCTAAGAAAATGTCTACAAGTTGTGGAGTATGTCTAACTTAAGCTAACTATTTAATAAGAGAAACTAACTTAAGAACCGGGTGTTTGTTATTGTCGGACTGATAAATTTTAGGAAAAACAATTCATAACTAACTCAATTTTTTTATTAAAATCTTTACCATTTACAACTTTGGGCATTAGTTATTTTGTTCAGAAACCATTCCATTTTTATAATTCTTGAAATGTACATTATATAGAAGTAACAAATACCTTTGATACCAGTTTTAAAGTTATTGTCTTTAATTGTCCTCGGAAATAAACATTAAAAAAGTAAACTATCACTGCATGTTAAAAATAGCAATATTTACTAATTTTTCTTGCGCCTTTACTCGCGTTTTGTCGATTTGACAGTCCCAAGATATAGATACATTTTATCTACATGAAAAGTGTCCTATGTTCTTCTCTGTACCTATGACAACATCATCTATACAAAATTCACGAAGATCAGTCACCCAACCATTCAAGAAGTAATTCCCGAGAAATAGGTCAAATCAATGAAAACATGAGTGAAACTGTAGGCAGAACCTAATTTAGAATATAGGTTTTTTCGAACTAACTGCGCTATTGACCTAGCAAGGTCTTAACAGTTTCACCGGACTACTAAGTTGAGCGCTTAGGGTACTCAGCCAACTTTATTTGACAACTAGCTCAAGGGCACACCTCGGCTTGGGCTGTTGCCTAGTACGTGCAATTCACGACCTATCTGAGCTAACCTAAGCTAACTATTCATATATACGAGTATATGAGTTAATGGAACATATATGTGGTTCCGATTCTGACGCGGCCGGCAACGGTTGTGTCCGCACTCGGACCGATATTTCGTGATTATTGTGATACAGTATATACAGAGTGAAGTGTTCGGCTATCACCTTGAAGTGCCGATCCGTCTGACTAGGCGCACACGTGCACCGCAGCTG
>JACEII010000101.1:145935-199459 GCA_014332785.1 Antheraea mylitta
GTGCCTTAAGCGCTCGCCTTAGTAGTCCGGTGAAGCTGTTAAGACCTTGCTGGGTCAATAGCGTAGACATTTCGAAAAAAAAAAAAATGGAACATATACCAAGCATACATACCTCAACAACTCTTATATATATTTCGTATCAGATCATTTTCTAAACTATTTCAGTCAGATAAGGGAAAGAAACAAAATCCTTTCACTTTCATGTGTAAGCGTGTATGCGTGTATGGGGGTGATATGTGTAATATTGTTGCTGTGATGTAAGATTTTGTGTGACTGTATCGCGCGAGCAGCGCACTCAAGGGCTCCACGCCGAGGGAACGGACCTAGGCTTGAGCCGCTGCCGAGGGGAGCCTAATCTGGTTAAATTCTTATATTTAAACCTCACATTAAGCGTAATTATATTATGGCAGATCGAACAAAAATACTATTATTTGTTCGTTATTTATTGACGTCAGGTTTTAACATTTTAACCAAAATCTCACATAATCTTAAGTGACGACGTTTACTCAGTTGCTATATACCTAGGGAATCAGTCATATCCTAAATCAAATAATGTCGTCGAAATAAAGAATCCAATCTCAAAAATTTCGACCGGTATAAATAAAAACCATTTTACGGTGAACCTTAATTCGACTAACATTGTCGCAAATAAACGAATACCCGCGCAGACAAAGCATATTATTACAGGTCAGTATAAACTGGATATCTGCCAGCGACATAGCGGTGATCGAATTGATTACACAGACGATAGTTACTGATGGCCAGATCCATCACGGTCTACAAACAAATGTGGGAAAACCGCAACTGTGTTTAAGGAGATATCTAAATATAAGGAATTATTTGATACTATCGTAATGTACTGATGTTACAATACTAACTCAACCACAACCCGATCATCTACATTTTAATCATTTCTATTATTTAATAAAAATAAAAAAATACTGCGTGGAACCGTCACGCGCGATTGAAGTAAAACTTTTTAAATATTTTAGTTTTTGTCAATAATTCATTTAGAAACAAATCAATCAAAGGATTTTGAAAGATAAAAAATATTAAATTAAATAATAATAAAATTCATACAATAGAATTAATTAGGTATATACGGGCGCGCTACCGTACTGCCATCTGGTTTCAATGTAAGTAACAAATTAAATTAAAGCTTCATTATGCATTACAGGCTATCTGTCAGCTAATTTGGAACCTAGTCGCACCTAAAGAAGTTTTACTTCAAAAATACTAACAAAATAGAACAGACTTCATTAAAATCTACTCTACAAAAAACGCACCAGAAAGTATTTGGCCCATAATTGGACAGTACAAAATCTTGGGTTCGCATAATCTAAGAACAATTTTGAAAATATCTGAAATTGAGTCCATATCCTAACTAATAATATAAATATGATAATGAGTTTCTCTGTTTAGTAAGTTTTCACACCTTAAATAGTCAATCAAGCATTATAACATTTTTCATGCAAGTTCTCAGGTGTTATAGCCAATAGCATATACCTTCCAAACAAAAAAATGTACTATTCTTGAGGCATAGACCCAATCTACATTAGCCCAAGCAAAGGCGTGAACAAAAGCTATTATACACATTATTATCTATATATTAATACGTGAAGCAAAAAAATTGTACCCTTTTTTAATCTATTTGCAGTGAACGGGTGAACTTGAAATTTGGCATAGTTAAAGTTTATATGGCGTAGAAGTGCAGAAAGCTGTTTATTTTATATAAAATGCATTAGAAGTACATTAAATTTATTAAAATAAGCGCTACTCACACTATTGCTTGAATTTTACACAACATATACACACATGTAAATGAAAAAGACATTTTGACAGCCGTCAATAATTACGAAGTTTAAAAGAGGTTATGAAGGAGGTTGCTATGCTCCACTGTGTGTATTTTTTAACTCTTACGTTCCAATTACCATTTTTCACCCTACATTGAACAATGATATCATAAAATATAACTATTATTGTAATGTTTATTATTTTTTATGGTAAACCCACTTCAAGTGATGATTTAATAAAAAAATGAGCCAAATAATACTTTGTACAATCAAAATAAGAAATTTGTTCATAAAAGTAATACATGACTTAGACTTCTGCGGTTACAATTTTGCAATTCAACCTCATGTAGCAACAAAAAAGAATTTATTTTCAAAAGCTAATGGTAGTATTAATAACATCTTTGTATTGGATTCACCATTTGATTGTATTGTGGACTCATTACTTTTCCAAACGATGATACTGGGCATATCACTATTTCTCACAATGAACAGACTACATTTAATTCAATATCACCCAGAAATACCACCCACTCATGGTGTCGTATAAAATTAATTGAAAATTGTGTCATAGATTGCGGTAAATTTCTTTATTTTCGTAAAGTTATGTTTGCTTAAAAATTGTGAGCTTTAACCACGTGATTTTTGTTTCAAATTTATAATAAATTTCAATTTTCATTTACACATCGTTTTTTTTAAATGTCTATATAATTAAAGGTCATGACAAATAACTGAGTAGCCATGATGAAAACCTTTGATTATAGAAGTATACCCTTTGACAAAAGAACCCTAATAAAGTTCAAATTTTAAAATATCAAATAACTATGGTCGAATGTCGACCACTGGGCGCCCACTAGTATGTATTAATGGATGGTGTTATAAACATATATGAGACTGAAAGACTTCAATATTCAATGATATCAGTCAATACTGATCATGGTGAAAGTTAACAAAAATGTATTTTCATCGATTTAAAGTAAAACTTCTTGTCGGAAGGCTTTCAAACTCTGATCGACAACTATTTTGTGTGATGAAAACTGTGTCAGGTAAAAGGTGTGTTGAAAACACCAGTTCTCGTCCGATCACCAGTTAACCAACGTCGGACGCGGTCTGTAATTGGACGGGTGACTGCCAGGGAACAGTGCGTGACGTTGGTTTTTGTTATATTTTTTTTTATTAAAATATTTTCCTTTAATACAAAAGCTTCACTTCTGTCGTTTGTTTTTACAAGATACCCTGTTTTGATGCTATTTCATGATACCTCGCCACGAAGGTTGGTATATTTAGATATTTTAATACGAAGACCATTAATTAATTCCCCTAATTTTCGGAACAGATAATAATAGCAAAATTAATAACAGATGCTTGTAGAGCTACGAGCACAGGTGTAGTAGTTCTGTGAAGCGGTTAAGGCCATGCTAGGTCAATAGCGTAATCAGGTTTGAAAAAAAAGAGGATAATTTTTTTAGTTTATCGGTTACAAATAAAAAATCATATCTTTCCTTTTTATAATAGTAGTTTAGATAGATTTTAGAGTTTACCAACAATCTCATCAGATATTAAATGACTATATAGCTTAGGATGGTAGCACGCTAAATCTAAAAGAGCGGGACATTCAATCTTATTAAAGTGAAACTTCTAATGCAACTTTCAATAAAGTTGCGTTAAACTTTTAACGCTAGAAACAATATTATTTCACTAAAAATCTATTTATACCTCTTCCTATTTTCATTTCCACATTACGAAGTTTCACTTCTTCCGCGAGGAGGGACTCCACGCACTATTTTTTTTTTAATTTTCAATACTCCTTTCATAGACGCCGTTAATAAATACGCAACGTTTTTGAAATAATATTTTGAACAAAAGAACCACAATATCTATTATAAAAAAAATCCACATTTACATGATATTATAAATATAATTATATTTCGCACATTAACCGGTTTTTATGAGTAAACACGGCTACGTACAGTACGTTTAAATGTCAAATAAAATGCGTCGTCAAAAATTTATTGTGTACGGAAAAGGTGCTCATTTCAGTTAATATTAAAATGATAATATCTCCATAATGTATGTATATTATGAAATATTACAATAAGATAAGACTGTTTCTAGCAGTAAAATGATATTTTTATTCTAAATATATATTTAAATGTCTCATGATTTAAATGAAGGAAGAATACTTTGTAATTATAACGCAAATTATAAGTTCCCAAAGTCTTATCATACACAATAAGATAAAAAAGCCCTGATAGATAAGGGCTACGAGGCAGGAGAACGATCGCGCGACCTCACAGTTCATGAATAGGTGGTGATTCTGTTAAAAAACGGCAGAAGGATGCAAATCCACGATAGCGTATCACGTTCCATAGTGACAATATCCAGACACACTAACACTTGTGTCTATTTTACTGACGTAACTGACAACGCATTTAGTAGGTTCATCTATCGGACAGTGGACGCTCTGGCAGACATTATGGATTACGACTTAAAAATGGCAGTTAAAGATAAGTATAAAGGCCCCACAAACTATGTAATCTCAATAGAATATGTAATACATGTAAAGTAATACTCAATACTTAAGTATAGCAATAACAATAGTTGCTCATATTGTAAACGATTTCGACATGACCAATAAAATTAACAACAGCAGAAAAAAAGGTAAGGATAAAGAGTCTGCAGAAAAAGAACCTTTTATCTTTGCCGTACCGTGAATGTATGGAACAATCTCCCGGGTATGTTGTTCCCTCCTTCCTATGACATGGGGTACTTCAAGTGTAATTTGAAGAGGTATCTATGCAATCCGACATAACAGTACCGACTGACGATGGGTATTTCGTCTCACGGTGGTCACTGTTGTTTTTGCAATCCAAAAACTGCTTACTATCTGGCACAGTGCAATTACTTTGCCGTGCTATAATAAAAAAACATTGCAAATTATACAGTTTTAGAATGTTTTGCTTTGTCAATATCTGATAGTAGGACTTTTTCGAATAATCGCATGTGTGCGTCAGTGCAGTCACACTGCGTATTAGTGTCAGTATTATATGCGTTGCCATGGTAACATGATAACATTCTATCGGAAATATTATTAGGGTTTATTTTGTGTTCCTACTCAAAAGTTTATTCTACCTTATTTTTAATTCCAATTTTTTTATTATAAGTATATACGTTGCTATCGCAAACATTTTTAAAGTCAATTTTAACATTCGCCTTATTCTTCTACGTTTGTAGAAAAAACGACACTAACAATAGAAAAACGATATTTAATACATTTAAAGTTTTAATACAAAGAAATACAAAGAAACAAAATATTGACCATAGATCACTAACTTCACGATGTCGGCGCACTGTAAAAATTTATTTTCATCATTTTTCCCTAACGCGCCAAAAGAAGTATAACTTTAAAAATATCTCCATTGAATATTTTATATTTATCTAAGTTGCAAAATAAATATAAACAACTTCGCAAAAAGCTGATAATACTGTTATTAAATATTTAATTTTTATTATACTTAAGAGTGGGACAACGCATTCTAACTTTAAGTACTTACCCGCTTTAAGGTTGAAGGCATACCTTACATAAAAGGCACTTATTCCAACGCAGGTAAAATACACTTGTATTTTGGTATTAAGCATTCAAGATTTTCCATAAAGCTTGCAATAACCGCAGAATGTGCGACAAACGACCACCAGTGGAGCTTCAAATAGACCTTTACAATTTACTATACCGGATATGAATACACCGTAATTGTTTATTATAAGCTGCACTAAAGCCGATCTATACTAATATTATAAAGCTTATAAGATTGCTTGTGTTTTATTTGTTTGAACGCAGTAATCTCTAAAAGTAAGAGTCACATTTAGGAAATTATTTTTGCATTTTGTAGACTATTTATTAAGGGAGATAATTCGCTAACATTATGCTACGATTATTAACAACCGAGTAAATTACAATACAAATGTTGTGCAGAAGGTATAGTAATAGAGAAAGAATAATACATAGTAATTGCGGGCTATGGCGCGGTGACAAATATAGGGAGGAAAGGATAGTAAATTTAAAGACTATTACAACGGTGGGCCACACCTTTTCTTGTAAATGCATTCATTTTCTTTCAGACAATATTAAAATAATAATCTAAAGTATTAGCTACTGACCTAGCAAGGTCTTAACAGCTTCACCGGACTACTAAGGCGAGCGCTTAAGGCATTCAGCCGATTTTATTTTTTGGCAACTAGCTCAAGGGTGCACGGCACACCTTTTACACCTGTTACATGCAATTCGCGACATATTTTACCTAACCTAGCTAACTAACTATTCATATATGTATGAGTTGTTGAAACATATAAGTGTACCCAAGCATACATATCTCAACAATTCTTACATATACTACTTATCGGAAAATTTCGAAAGTTTTTTACGCTAAGATCAATACAATCGGAGCATCAATGAAGAATGTTTAAACATCGGGGTTTTTTTCCTCCTGAGAGCTTCCGCTGCGTGTTGGCATTAGTCCAGAGTATTTTTTCCACGCAAAGTCGCGGGCTGAGACTAGTAATATTAAGAAGAGGTAAAGTTTGTGACGTTGTGACGTTGTAGGGGATAATCTCAGAAACTACTGACCTGATTTGAAAAATTCTTTGAGTGTTATATAGCATATTTATAGAGGATGGTTATATATCATCATGCTAAGATCAATAAGAGCGGAGCACCAATGAAAAATGTTTAAAGATCGGGGTGTTTTTCCTCTTGAGAGCTTCCGCTGCGAACGAAGTGGCAGGCAGAGCCTAGTAACTAATAATGTAACATGTTCGTCATATTTCTAGAAGTATTTTTGCATGATGGGTGCACACCGCCACACTTCAATCATTTTATTTATAAAGATTTATAAAGATAATCTTCTTTTAGAACATTAAGAACACAAAGGATCTATAAAGATGTTATTAGACATTATTTGTTCAGACATAAAAATGTGGCCGAAATATATCTTTAACGGTGTATAAAAATAAATTTAACGATACATGTGAGACTGTTATCAAATAAGATGTTTTCTTTGTTATTTTAGATTTTTTTTAATGTCATAGGAGCAAACGAAGAGGCGGCTCACCTGATGTTAAGTGATCACTACCGTCCATAGATACTTGCAACACCAGAGGAGTCGTAAGTGCGTTGCCAACCTTTGTTTGGGGGAAAGAGACCGAACGAAACGCAACAATGCAAGCATTGTTACTTGACGTCGGTTTTCTGTGAAAGGGTGGAACTACGCCGGACGAGCCGACCCATTCATGTTGAAACCAGTAATAGCTTCAGCGTGGCTCTACCACCTACAAAAGATCTGTAGAACATATTTTTCAAGTGGGAACTTCTTTATTAGCGTTGAGTGATTTGTGGCAGAAGAAAAAGTTACGGGTTTGCGTTACTGATAACCTCGACATGTTAGTGAAGCGTCACCGCTGATGACATACTCGTGACGCATTGCACTTATGCCTGAGATTGTATATATTTGACTAACGTATTCATGTTTGTATTTTTGGATGGATAGAATCTTGTGATTTCACATCACCGGTAATGGCGACATGCTCGTAAGATATTACGTTTGCGTAATCAAACTAGCGACATATACTATAGCGGCCTGTGTACATGTAATATTGATATTTTGTATTGAGCTTATGCAGCTAATCATATATTTGATTATATGATGTGAAAACTAGACTAAACTTAATAGTTTTAATTTATAAATTATGAAATTTAAATAACCCAGACTATTAATTATTAAAGGTTTAAAGAAGTACATAGTTATTTCATTATTTCGAGTTGTCACTTCTATCAGCTGTCCTTATGACGGCTTCAACTTTTTTTTATTGACGAAACTAAAGCTCATTAAAGTCTATCGAACAAAAAATAAATTAAAAAAATCAGGGGGCCTAACCAAGTAGCTTATCGACACTACGGAAAAATGTATGGGGATGACATATCTGAACGCTATATCACGTGATAATCACGTAATATAGCGTTCAGATATGTCATCCCCATACATTTTTCCGTTTTCTATTTGCGTTAGTGATTGTCGATAAGCAACTTGGTTAGGCCCCCAGTTGATAAACAGAGGTGGAATATGTATTTTATTGTTTGGTATCTGTGTATTTATATATAGATTAACTGTGCCCGCGACTTCGTTCACATGAAACCTTATGTAAGAAACAGTGATTAATAAAATCATCTGAATGTATTAAGTCTATTTACTTATCTACTTTCCTCTCGTTCTTAAGAATTTTTCAAATCGGACCAGTAGTTCCTAAGATTACCCCTTACAATGGCACAAACTCACAAACTTTACCACTTTATAATATCATTAATATTATCTATACTAATATATAAAGCTGAAGAGTTTGTTTGTTTGTTTGGTTGAACGCGATAATCTCAAGAACTACAGATCCGATTTAAAAGTTTCTTTTAGTGTTAGATAGCTCATTTATCGAGGATGGCTCTAGGCTACATATCATCACGTTAAAACCAAAAGGAGCTGAGCACTAATGAAGAATGTCTCAAAATCGGGCTATTTTGGAAGCTTCCGCTGCGTGTTAATGTCAGTATTATATGCGTTGCCATGGTAACGCGATAACATTCTATCAAAAATATTTTCATGGTTTATTTTGTATTCCTATTAAAAAAGTTTATTCTACGTTAGTTTTGTTTTCGATTTTTAATTATACGTGTTACGTTTATATCGCAAACATTTCTTAAGTTTATTTTGTGTTGTTATTCAGAAAGTTTAGTAGTAATAATATTCGTCCAATAAGACAGTCGAAGGAATTAATCCATACAGCCAATTCTGAAGTTGTCAATATAATTAGTTTTCTTCTATGTCTAAGTTAATGTAAAGGTATAAGCGCCGAATCCTCTACATAATATAACGTAATTTTTTATCTTCTTAATCTTCAAGACCATAGAATTAATGCTTCGTGGTTTTATTTTTCATTCATTTCACTTATGCAAAATAAACGAACGATATTATATAATACTCAACCAATTCCTACAAGATATAGAATCATGTAACACAATATTATGAAAAAAATATAAAATCCACTACATGATAGACTGAAATTCCGCCAAACACTCTTAAAAAACTCTATTCTACATTAGTTTTGTTGCCAATTTTTTATTTGTGATATATTACGTATTATAAAAGTAAAGTGAGTGTAATTTATATTAAAATAAATTATTTTTGGTGAATACAATCTGTGATGCTACAAACATCAACATTTTTTATAACTCTGTCGATATGTCTGTTTTTTTATTTGTTCCGGGTAATCTCCGAAACGACTGGACCTATTTGAATGTTTTTTTTTCTTCTTAGAAATGACTACGCTTAACAACTTCACCGGACTACAAGTAATATTTGAACGGGAATTTTACGGGCAAATAAGTAACTAATTAGCTGTTTTATTTAATATTGTTCGATAATGTGTAGCTTCATATTTTCATTATTTTCTTATATAGTGTGAGCACTGAGGGTGATATATAGTTTAAAATTCCAGTTATGTGGCTGATCATAATTCCATCCCATTCGATACACTATTAGTATTCACATACATAATGTACACGTTACCTGTTACAGAAGATGATGTGCGTGTGATAGAAATATTTTTGAAATAGTATTATTGTAATTTACACTAGATGTGTAATCACAATTTTAAATTGATTTAATATATTAAAAAAAAGGCGTGCGAAGCCGCGGGTAACAGCTAGTTATAGATATACAGATCCGCATAAATATAAAAGTATCGCCTATAATACAACATAGTTACAAAGACAGTATGTCGAGAAGCCGTAAAGCTTTTCTGTAAAAAAAAAACAAACAAATGAATGATGCATTAGGGGTAATACCACTGACCCAGATCTCGCTACTATGCATACCAAAACGATCCGCGAACTTAAGCCACAGACAGCCCTAACAAACTCACTTTTTGTGTTATTTTGTCGAGAGAGACTTGAATAAAAAATTGAGTTTTATTATTCTAAAATTTAGTTCCTGTGTGAGTAATATCCTACTAATAACTACAATTTTCAATAGAAAATATCTATGTAAATATTTTGAGTGATTGTTGTTTTTTATTTTACTCCTTAGAATCTCGGGGTGTAAGGGGTGTCAAATAACATCATAAGACTTGAGCCACCCAAGCCAACCTCACCTGCACGTGGTGCACCCTGATGAATAACGAACGAGGCAATGGCGAAAGCGGGGTGGTAGGGTTTTACAGCCTGACTGGGTCGCAACCACCATGTATATGGCGAAAAAGCCCGTAATAGTGATTCGCTTCTGCGGGTCGCGTTTCGGGATCATACTGTACATATCCACCTTTTTTCAGGCCGGCATGATAGTGGCGACCGGCGATGGATAGTGTGTCAATCGGTGGTCGCTATTATTTTTGGATTGCACTATGCTTACCATCAGGCATAGTGCAGTCATTTTTCCGTGCTACAATAAAAAAAAATCTTGGTCATTATTTTTAAAAATATATCACGATATCTTGATTTCATGTATGGTTATTATGTTTTTATAAGCTATGCTTTTTTAAGTGCTACATGCAAGTGATGCAGTGCTCATTCACAGAAGTAAAAAATAAAGAGATGATATTGTTTAAAAAAAAGTGGTATATATGTATTAAATTACTTCTATGTCGTGGGTATCTGCTAGCTATTCAATTATCAATTGAGTACATTGAAGATATTTGAACTGATTACAATAGTTTAATTGTTTCAGAGAAACTACATGTATTATTTGGAATAATTAACTTTAAGTTGATTAAATTTTATTGTCTGCGTGAAAAATTGTATCTGTGAGCAACTATAGGGTGTCATTTTTTTTTAATAAATATATATTTTAGCACGATGCATTTCCGAACGCTGCCATAGATCGCATCATATCCCGAGCAGCCCATCAGCGACGTCCATGAGTACTCGCGGTACTGGAAATAACTTGCATTCTGTGTGTGTAATCTGTTGTCTTTAATGTAGTACATATGTTATAATTTCTTGCTGGTGTTTTATTATAATTGTGTAGAACGCGAGTTATCGGAGGGGAATAAAATATAAACCCACGCTAAAATATTTATAAAAATAAAAATTCTTGTTATTTAATTCCTATAACCCTTTTCGGATTTTAAGTTACATGTGTTAGCTTCTATCACTACTGTTTTGCACTTAAGGACTAGCTAGATGGTATAAACAATACTTAGAAAAGTCTCCTATTTGTTATTACTAGTTTTATCAATTTCGGATCAGCCATCGCATGGCGTAGGAACAAGTACCAAGGATCACTTTAATTTGGTAATTACATATGATACAGACAACAAAAAAATAATTCATCCACCAGATGGATGGGACAGAATTAGAAAAACTTCTGAGCTCAAAAGCTTTATTTTCTGTAAAACGATTAAATCATCACGAAGTTAACTTTCTAAAATTAATCAGTTAATTATTACATAATTATTAACAAAAAAGAATAAATATTACACAGACAAATTTAAACAAAGATTAAGATATTATACTAATATTTCACAGAAAACCGACGTGAAGTGATAGTGATTGCATTGTTACGTTTCGTTCGATCAGTGAGTACATCGGAGACCCATCTCAGCTCCGCCGGCCCCCTCCTCACCCTTCCCCTCTCCCTTTCTCTTCTTTCCCCCAAACACAGGCTGGTAACACAGTTGCGACTCCTCTGGAGTTGCTAGTGTCTATAGACGGCGTTGATCGCTTAACAACAGGTGACCCGCATGTTCGGTTGCCTCCTATGTGATATAAAAAAAACTGCAAAGTTACACTTTGCTGTAAATTGGATAATATAAACCAAACAACAAGAAGAAATACTAATAAACAGTAATTTGTTTTTATTTTCTACTTATTTCGTTTGTATAAAATATTTCATTAAATCTCATAATCAAACCGGCATTTCAAATCAGAACATCAGAATTTTCCATATAACAAGAACTAATATTGTTATTAGATTGTAAAATAAAAAAAGAATTGAATACAGAGTTAAGAAATGTTGCAAAAGTAACAAGTCATACAAGCATCGACCACATAGAATGGTATATTAAATAAACAAAAGACGATACTAGTAATAATCCCACACCACGTTTCCTTATTAAGCCATTACCACATCCTTCAAGTACTCATAAATTTAAATTTACCGTCATGAAAACTATATATCATGCCGCAGTTTAAACCCAGCTTACTCTATGCACCGGAGAGGTTTAATTTTCGCATAGAGCTCGCTATAACCTACAACCATTGCTTCTAATTACAGCTCCTCACCTTTAATTAAATCGGGTAAGATAAATTTACGTCTAACTTCACTAGAGTGTGTTACGTGGTGTCGACTTGCCGTGCGGTTTGTACCTACATTACTCTTGCTACAAATAACTTAGTTATATTGTTGATATCCTCTGTCGCATCGTTTGAGTCTGAAGTGAAATTGCTTACTTCAAGTTACAATTATTACTGAATACGTTTGATTATACCGCTGTTAGTAATCTAAATATAATTGTATACAATTCTAATAATACAAACCAACGTATTATGAAGTTTCTTGAACAATAGACCTTATAGATTTTAAATGAGATACGTATAATTTTTTCTTGTTTAGATGCGATCTCTAAGAACAGCTTTTCTCGATTAAACCTTTAAATAGGGTTAAATAGATCTGTCTTGGTAATATTTAATCAGGCTAAATCTATATTCGAGGGCTTGGAACAGGATCGTATGTAGTCTAGGAAACTATGCTGAAAATATAAGAAAACTTAGATATACGGTATCTTGTAAAAGACCAACATAATTTAAATACTAAAAACAGCAAGAAATTGGTAATTCCATGCTTCAGGCTCATAGGTCCAAAAACAGTTTTTGATGTAATAACGTTAGGTTTTATTACTTAGTCCCAAAACACATTACCAATTCGCCGGATAGTAAGTTCAAGAACCATATCAAGCGAGTTTTATTTTTTTCGAAATGTCTACGCTATTGACCCAGCAAGGTCTTAACAGCTTCACCGGACTACTAAGGCGAGCGCTTAAGGCACTCAGCCGATTTTATTATGGCAACCAGCTCAAGGGTGCACGGCACACATCGGCTTGGCTGTTGCCTGTTGCATGCAGAATCTCGACCTATCTTAGCTAACCTAGCTAATTATTCATATGTGTATGAGTTGTTGAAACGTATATGTGTACCAAGCATATACGCCTCAACAACTCCTCCATATATTTATTTTCGGAAAATTGAGAGTTTTTCAGTTCGATAAGGGGAAAAAAGTAAACCCTTCCACTTTCATGTGTAAGCGTGTAGGCGTGCACGTGTGTGGGGGTGATCGTGTAGTGTTGTAGCAGTGATGTATATTTGTGTGTCACCGAGAGATCGAACCTAGGTTTGAGCCGCTGCTGTGGGAGGCCTAATCGGGTGTGCGGGAGCGAAATTAACCCCCAGACCACGGTGGCGTGATCTGTGGTTACGCGGGCGTGGGCGTGAGCACGCTCTGTTTCGAGGGACAGGCTGATATTGATCGTTCGCCGACGTGATTAAATCAGGAGGGTCGGTAAAAATGCATCGCGGACGTCTTTTATAACGCGCAGCGTTAGATACGGGTTCATAGTTTGCGGCGGATACCACTAACGGATTGGGATAATTCGCGGCTTTTTCAAAATAACTAATCGTAAGTGATTTTACGTACGCCCAGATAGAAGGGATCTCTAGGTCTCTATGGAGATCGACTCTCCGAATGTACCACGGAGCACCGGTCACATTACGTACAACACGATTTTGGAGAACCTGCAGCTTATGAAAGTTATCTTTGGACATATGCGCAAAAACGGGGCAGCTATATGTCATCACGGAACGTATACACGTCTTATACAAAGTGAGCTTGTGTCTGAGGGACATCTTACTCTTATGACAAAGCAATGGATGGAGGCGACTCAAGACCATAGCGGCTTTGTTTCGCACTCTGTCTATATGTGAATTGAACTTTAAATGTTTATCTAATGTAACACCGAGATATTTGACCTCTTCGACCCAAGGGATATCGATTCCGCATAGCCTGATGGGCTCAAATTTATTAGTGTGTTTCGTGGGATCGAAGAGTATTGCGGCACTCTTATCGGGATTAACTTCTATGCGCCATTGACGAAACCATTCACCGAGAAAGCAGGTTTTAATATCTAAAGGGTATTATAGGGTGGATCAATATATGAACGATTGTGATGTCTAGAAATGACGCCCCTCTCTGTGCGTCTACTAATAAGGAATGTAACTATTTATGTTTTGTAAAAATATAGAATAAAGGATATTTTGATGAAATACCATCTCAAACTATAAACATTATAATGTAAGGACATTTACAGCAATTTCATACGGTTATTTCACTGTAAAATTGTTGTCTAGTCTTCCACAGCGGAATCAAATATAAGTATTTCAAAACTATGTCACTCATTTTTATTAATAAATTTATTTCGTTTAAAACGTGAACAAAGAACAAATTTTCTTTGAACATAAAACAGCAGTTTAGATAAACAAACTAAATTATATAATACTAGCCTCTGCCTGCGAACGCAGGCAGAGGCTTCGATACGCTAACTCGTAGCGGAAGCTCTCAAAAAAGAGAAAAACCCAGATTGTGATATATTCTTCATTGGTGCGCCACTCTTATTCGTCTTAGCGTGATAATATAGCCTATAACCATCCTCGATAAATGAGCTATACAACTGAAAGAATTTTTCAAATCGGACCAGTAGTTTCTGAGATTACCCCCTACAACGTCACAAACTCACAATCTTTACCTCTTTATAATATTAGTATAGATAAAAATGCTAATGGTAGGCAAAAATTAAAAGCATTTTTTCCACATTAAAAAGTCACGTGACTCGCAAATGGCAGCCCGTTTCGAAATGGCAGGTAAAGGTTTCGTGTGTTGAATTAATATGCAGAAGGCTAAACTTGTCCGTTAGATAAGCTCTAACTAATTAAGTTGAGGGCAGACCCTTTTAATGATCATTAAAATTAAATGTCTGTTGCGTACACGACTTGTAATGTGTTCGTTTGTATATTTATGTGTTGCGCCCTTAAACACAAAGTATGTGAAAACACTAACAGAACAGTATGAAATGGAAACAAGAACTGCTACAGAAGAATTTAATTTAACTTTGCTAACACTTGTAAGCGTGGAAATCATTTATGTTGTTGTTTTAATAAGAGATGCGGTTAGATAATAGGGGTGTCGAATATCGTTCGAATCGAAACGAATTTTCATATTCGATTCGAAATTCGAAACACTTAATTCGAATTATTCGAAATTTTTCGAAATATTCGAAATATTTCGAATAATAAATAAAAAATTGCGAATATATACTAATATATAAAGCTGAAGAGTTTGTTTGTTTGTTTGTTTAGTTGAACGCGCTAATCTCAAGAACTACCGGTCCGATTTGAAAGTTTATTTTAGTGTTAAATAGCTCATTTATCGAGGATGGCTATAGGCTACATATCATCATGTTAAAACCAACAGGAGCTGAGCACTAATGAAGAATGTCTCAAAATCGGGCTATTTTTGAAGCTTCCGCTGCGTGATAATATCAGTATTATATGCGTTGCCATGGTAACGCGATAACATTCTATCGCAAATATTTTCATGGTTTATTTTGTGTTGCTACTCAAAAAGTTTGTTCTACGTTAGTTCAGTTTTCAATTTTTTATTATACGTGGTACGTTTATATCGCAAACATTCCCAAAGTTTATTTTATGTTGTTATTCAAATAGTTTAGTAGTAATAATATTCGTCCAATAAGACTGGCGAAGGAATTGATCCATACTGCCAATTCTGAAGTTGTCAATATAGGTAATTATTATGTATTATTTAGCCAGTTTTCTTTTATGTCCAAGTTAATGAAAGGTATAAGCGCTAAATCCTCTATAAAATATTTCGGAAATGTTTATCTTCTTAATTTTCAAAACCAATTCATTTCACTTACGCACAATAAACAAACATTAAATTACATAAAACGCCGCCAATTTAACATAATATAGAGTCAAGTAACACAAAATTATAAATAAAATATAAAACTCACTGCATGACAGACTGAAATTCCGCCAAAATCTCCTTAAAAAGTTTATTGTACGTTAGTTTTATTTCCAATTTTTGATTTGTGATATATTACGTATTATAAAAATAAAGTGTGTGTATGAAATATTAAAATAAATACTTTTTGGTGGATACATACTACAAATATCAAAATTTTTTTTATTCTGTCGATATGTCTGTTTGTTTATTTGTTCCGAGTAATCCCAAGACAGCTGGACCTATTTGAATGATTACGCTATTGACCTAGCAAGGTCTTAACAACTTCACCGGACTACAAGTAATATTTGAACGGGAATTTTACGGACAAATAACTAACTAATTAGCCGTTTTATTTTAAGCTAGCGGGTTCAGCAGACGTTGTTCACCCTGACAATAAGACAAACTATATCTAACCCTATATTGACCCAGCAAGGTCTTAACAGCTTCACCTGACTATTAAGGCGAGCGCTTAAGGCACTCAGCCGATTTTATTTTGGCAACCAGATTTTATTTTACATTTATTTTGGGGTGTAAGGGGTGTCGAGTAACTGGGGTGTAAGGGGTGTCGAGTAACCCAAGAGACACCCAAGCCAACCTCACCTGCACGTGGTGCACCCTGCTGAATAACGAATGAGGCAATGGAGAAAGCGGAGTGGTAGGGTTTTTCAGCCCGACTGGGTCGCAACCACCATGCATATAGCGAAAAAGCCCGTCATAGTGACTCGCTTCTGCGCGTCGCGTTTCGGGATCAGCCTGTGCATATCCAGTACCGGGTGACTTTCGTCATTATGACCGGCATGACAGCGGCGACCGGCGATGAATAATCTGTCTCTCGGTGGTTGCCGATGTTTTTGGATTGTACTATGCTTAACATCAGGCATAGTGCAGTCACTATGTCGTGTTTCGATAAAAAATTAATAATAATATATTTAAAAAATGCGTGCGTAGCCGTGGGTAACAGCTAGTAATATAATAATTCCGAAAAAAATCGAATTTTGAATTTATTCGATTTGAGTTTCGAATAATTCAATTTTTTTCGGAATTAGTATATTATTCGATTTGAGTTTTGAATAATTCGAAATTGTTCGAATTATTCAGGAACATTCGAGTAATTCGAATTTTCAAATTATACGATTCCAGTTTCGAATCGAATATTTATTCGATTCGGAACTAATAATTCTTAAGTTCGAATTATTCGCACACCCCTATTAGATAAGTGTTTGTTCTGGTACAACAGTATTCCAAATGGAAAACAATTTTGTGGTGTAATTCTTTATTACATTGTTACCCGACTGCTCAGATACAGAGCATGTGTGTATAATGTAATAAGAAAATATGGCTGATGTAGCATGAATCGCTACCACGTGTACCTAAATCTGTCAAAATGAATGAAAATTAAGTTTCCTGAAATTGGAAACAGGTTCCCAACTTAGGGAGTTTCTCCCAAATGACGGAGACGGGATAGGATTTTTAAGGATTTTAAATTTACAAGTAGATAGACCTTAAAATAGCCCAATCTAGGTTTTGTAAAACATTTTACTGCTTACATTGATATTAATAACAATATAAAAAAATTGTTAAAATTAAATTGCTCCAAAATAGGGAGTTCAGCAATTTTTCGTCTTTCACGGATTCCAAACAAACAATAGGTGATTGTATGGTTATTGTTTGTGTTAACGTTTTATCTTGTAAACAAATACAACCAATAAATTTCGAGAAACTTTTTGTTTTTTACAATCATTCCAAATGTCTAATTGGCAAACTTTAACATAACAGAGCTAATCGAAACATTTCTTTAAGTGAGGGTTAGCACTGAGATGATTAGTTTAAGTTACCGAGGTTGCATCTTTTAAGTAATAGACGCTTTAGGTTGTCAGGAGAAGAGAACAAATAAATTCTTGAAGTTATAGAGGTTTTACTTAATCGAGGTTTGTCTTATCGAGGTTCTACTGTAGTATCACTACTTAAGTAAACAATTCGTACATTAATATTATTAAAGTCAAGAAAATTACGAAAGTCCAGATTTTTGGTTTCTGTTTTTTTTTTTACAAACAAATATTAGTTTTTTTTTTTTTTTATATATCATAGGAGGCAAACGAACAGGTGGGTCACATAATGTTGAATGATCACAGCCGTCCATAGACACTAGCAACACCATGCGAGTCGCAAAAGCATAACCAGCCTGTGTTTGGGGAATGGGAAAGGAGGAAGGGGAGGTGTGATGGGAGGGAAGGTGGTCCTCCGGCGTTCTCACTGACCGAACGAAATGCAACAATTCAAGCAATGTTACTTCAGGTCGGTTTTTTGTGATTCAAGTGGTACTACCCCGGACGAGCCGAACCATTAATGCTGAAACCAGTAATAGCTTCAGCGTGGCTCTACAGTCAAGCTACAGTTCTTTAGTTTTTATATTTCTTCCTTTAATTAATTCCAGAGATGTCAAAGACACCTAAATTAAAGTAATATGTATGTAATGTAAAATACTTATACAAAATATACAGAATAAATAAATAAACCAACTCAGTGCTAGATTACAGTAAAATTGAGTTCGTAGATATTCTCTACAATACCAGGCTCAGACGTAAGGAGCTAACCAGAATAATAATTTACGGAATCTACTAACTGTAATTAGTGTAAGCCACATAAAGATACATAGGTATACTATATTACATATCATCTTCTATACGTACAATCTTCAGGTACCATTTATTTTACACAATATAATAATTACATTGTTATGTTCATATTATAGTTACATACTCATATTGTAATTCAGATATTAGAGGTATTTTGATACAACAATTCGAGTTTGCATACAACATAACATTCAGTTGTTAAGAACCTTTTACAGTTTTTGGCGGGATTTTAGTTTGTCATGTAGTGGATTTTATATTTTATTCATATTCTTGTGTTATTTGACTCTATATTTTGTAAACTTGGTGGTGTTTTACGTAATATAGTTAGTTTATTGTGCATAAGTGAAGTGAATGAAAACTGATAACCACGAAGAAAGGAATTTAGAGATATTACAAAAACTCTCTGAAAGGTTCTAATAAGTGAGCCACCATTTTGTTGGAACATTGAAATAATCATACGACGCTTGAAATATTATTAACTACACGACAATGACAGTGACAATCTGAAAGATTGGTTGCCAAAAATAAAGTAAAAAAAAACATTGATAAATTAAATAAATTATTTTATCATAAATTGATAACAGATCTTTAGAGTATAATAGTTTTTATGTAGACAATTTTCAGGAAATATGACTTTTTCGTAATACAGTATACATGCAATTTTTAATTCATTTTTTTTAAATGACTAATACGAAATTTTTATTACTAGCTTTTGTTAGCAGCTTCGCTCGTGTTAATTTAGGAGCAGTGTTTTTTTCAATCCGCACGCAAAATTTTGTTGATGGGTTCAGTAGTTAAAGCGTAAAGCGTAACAAACAAACAAACTCAACTTCGTTTTTGTAATATTAAAAAGGATAGACTATTTCTAATAAATTAATTATTTAATATGTAATAAAATAATTAAATAATCATTATTTTATGAAACAGATTTGTAATGCTTTGCTTATCTTTTAATTATGCCATACGTTATATCTGTCGTAATCTGTTCTTTTAAGCATATAACTTATACAAAACATTTTTCATGCTTTTTCCGACACAAAATACATATATATAGGAGTTGTTGAGGCACGCATGCTTGGTATACATTCATGTTTCAATAACTCATATACGTATATCTAGATAGCTTACCTTAGATTAGCTCAGATAGGTCGCGATTTTTACACAAAACAGGCGACAGCCAAAGTCGAGGTGTGCCGCGAACCCTTGAGTTAGTCGCCCAAACATCCCAAATCGGCTGAGTGCCTTCAGCGCTCGCCTCAATAATTCGGTGAAGCAGTAAAGCAGGTCAACAGAGTTCTCATATCGAAAAAAAATCCATGTTTCACATCTACCAGGCGTCTTGTGACGGTTCAATTTTTTTTTACTATTAATTTCTAGAAACTTGATTCTTATCTTGAAGAAGGATTATCACGATAAGTAAGATAGATAAAGTTATTCAAGTTTTAATCACTACGCATTCAGCGATACATGATTTCTTGCTGTCGAAAATTGTGGGACAAGCAGTGTGATTTTTATGTTTTTCCCTCTATCCCTAAAATATATTGTTAGAATGATAAAATACGAAAGTAAAGTCGTGAGTATCGGCTAGAAATGTATATATTACATAAAGGTTTTAAAGAAATAGGTTCACAAATTCACATGGATCATATATTCTCATAACAATCAAAGATTCTCACGTATTCAACAATTCTACGGATGCGTTCACAAGCGAATGTAATGAATAGGATATCATGCAGTTCACGTTACGTATGTAGATGAGTGCATACATTCACCATTTGATACAACAACCAGTGGAAAATCACCATAGAATATAGAAATTTAGACAGTAATCACATTTATTATTTCAAAATCAAAAATACTTTATTCAGTTTAGGCCCTAATAAGGCACTCATGAATGTCAAAAACTACCACCGGTTCGGAAAAGAACTGTCATTGAGAAGAACCGGCAAGAAACTCGATCGGGTACATTTGAAAGTAAATGGTGAAATGTATTGTTCGTTTTATTAAAATGAATACTATTTTTCAACATAACTAGCTGTGTATGAGGCTCTACTCTTGTTTTTATTAATGTTATAAGAAACTAAAATTTTTACAAACACTTACTACATGCGCTTATTGAGATGTGGAACATATAGCATAGCGATACGTATACACAGGAGAGGGGAAGTAAACTGCAAATTGTTTACTAGAAAGTTTTGTAAGCAAAGTATTTTTTGCTTTATTTTTTTATTTTTCGTTTGCACATAAATTATAGTATTAGGATAATAAATAACGTAGACGAAGTCACTTGTGTTAGCTAGTTTTTAATAAAGTCTTTTTCATATTAGGAAGAAAAGAATTTTAAGTTAAGCAACCATACACACAAAGCGTTTTATACATTAGTAATAAACTAGTATTAATACATATTTGAAAACAGAGATAAACAGGAGGTATATTTAAGATTATTTAATGGAGGAGGAACACTGAAAGAATCTATAAGTAAGCTATAATTACGAACCATATTCAGTATACTGTAAGTTTGTTCAAAAAGGCCCCTAGTTCAGTGAAGCTGTTAAGACCTTGCAAGCTCAATAGCGTAGTCAGTTGGAGAAAAAATATTGATCAAAAAGGTTATCATCACCTGTAAAATAAATGGAAATAATTTTTTGTTATTTTAATGATATACGCTTCATACTTTAACTAAGCTTGCTTGCTTGGTAATACTTAGGCATGAAAGTAAAATCATATACCAACAACATACCTCAAAAAAAAAAAAAACTTAGCACGAATATTTTCTATTATTTTCAACACCTTTATGTCTAAACTAGCGTTTCCGCGACTTTGCCCACGTCGAATAGTTACATCGGGCTAACGCTAACACGCAGCGAAAGCTCTCAAAAGGTAAAAACAAACTATTTTCATACATTTTTGTGCCCTTTTCCTATTACTCGTTATGGCCTTCCTCAATAAATAAGCTACCTAACACTGAAAGATTTTTTTAAATCGCACCAGTAGTTCCTGAGTATAGCGCGTTCAACCAACCAAACAAACCCACCAGCTTTATAATATTAGTATAGATATAACTTGTGCGTTTAAAAAAACAAATTAGCATATATCCTCATTTAAATGAGATCAAACGCTAAAACCACTAAGTCATAAAAATTTGTTCACTTTTATAATTTTTAACATGAAATTCCTCAAATTATTCTGCGTAAAGATTATCTTATTTCGAGATTACACTGATATCAATAGAATGTCATCTGATATTTCCGTGATTTGTACGAGAGACGAGACGATGTGAAAAAAGAGATAACGTTCAGATGGCGGAAAATAAAAAATAATTCGTTCTTGTATTTTTTTTCTTATTTCTCTAGATAAAATAAATATCTTCACTAAGCTTAGAACGTCACGTTACAAATACAAAGGTAGGGGAATAAATACGAAGGTAATCTGGCTGTAAAACGTTTTCAATGAGTAAATTTGTATTTTAATCTGACGCGAGGAGGGATGGGAAGTGGGAACTGTTTTCGGGCGCGCATTCTTTACTTAAGCGAGCGATTTATTTACATTCTCGCGATTTTCCAAATTCGTTGATGTGCTGGATTTTAAAATTTAACTTAATCTCTGGTATTAGTAAAAGTAACCATAATTAAGAACAGAAAGGAACAATATATTTTAGTATTTCTTAGAATAATGTTCAGATAAATACAACATTTTTATTAACTGAATCCTTACATTAGAAATTAAAATCTGTGACGGATGATACCATTGAAAACTAAATTATAATATTTTACAGTTTGTTATATCTGTAGGTATGCTGAATCGGTACTTAAATGTATATAAATCTATATATTAAATATATATACACAAATTGCAATCTTATTTTTCACAGCTGGCTTAATATTACTATTTTAAATTTAAGACAATACCTTAAAGATATTTGCATTTATAGAGCTACATATTTATCAGTATTAAAAAAGACAAAGATTAAGGTCGTATCTTATTTCGAAGGAAGATCATTGCTCCGTTTTTGTATGCCGGGGTAAAGTTGATGGGGCTGTTATAAAAGTATGACGTCATCTTTACAATCTATTTCCAGTCAATCAAGACAAATCAAGTATCAATATTAAAAGCGTTTACCTTAAACAGCAGATACAATATAGCACTACTGGATGTCCTTACAAATTTACTATGCTGAGAAATGTGAGTGGTCCGACAAACCGCAATAGAATGATCCCCGCCCCTTTTTTGGAACGGATTACTAACTAACCTAACCTAACCAACCTAACCTAACCAACTTTTTTGACTGCTCTCAATATAACTAGAAACGCAGAACACAGATATAAGTATAAATACTTATTATATTATACGTATCACGTATCGAGAAAACTTAAGCACAAATAAATGCCAATTTTAGGTAATTATAATAATATTTTAGCTTTATTTTATATTATACTCTTGACTATCATATGCGTAAGCCTGAATTAAAGGTCATATTCAAAGCAGCCAAAAAAATTGGCAAATACTATACATACTGATAGCTTAACGAGCCTTTACTGCTTTTTTTTTCTCGAATAGACTACACTATTAACCTAGCAAGGACTACTAAGGCGAGCATTTAGGGCACTCAGCCAATTTTATTTGACAAGGATGCACGGCACACCTCGGCTTGGGCTGTTGCCTGATACGTGCAATTCGCAACCTATCTGAGCTGGCCTAAGCTAACTATTCATACATATGTGTGTTGTTGGAACATATATGCACATATCATACATATACCAAGCATTTGTACCTCATGTACCTCAACAACTGTTATATTTCGTATCCGATAATTTTCTAAACTATTTCAGTTCGATAAGGAAAAGAAACAAAACCATTCCACTGTATGTATAAGCGTATATGCGGGCACGTGTGTGTATGTGATATGTGTAATGTTATTGCAATGATGTAAGATTTTGTGTCACTGTATCGCGCGAGTAGTGCACTCAAGGGTTCCACGCCGAGAGAACGGACCTAGGCTTAAGCCGCTGCCGAGGAGGGCCTATTGTGGTAGCCTTTACTACTGCACTGGGCTTAACCACCACTTCTTTTGCGCTATGTCTTCTATATACTTCCACTGAATACATGCTAAAGTTTAAAATAATTTGTCGATAGATGGACTTGTGTGTGAACTTATATTTTCAGAGTATTAAGTAATATTGAATGAGTAATAGATGAGTTTTATTTAGATATTACCGCGACTAAATAGAAACTGGGATATTGTGACAATATTATTAAAATACGCTATTAACTTATCACCAACACACAGCTTCGTCAAGTTCCCTCGGCTCCAGCTTTAGTGCCTTTTGAATATTTTAATTTAGCCGTTTTAACGGGGTCATATATTGTATGGAAGTATCCCTAATTATGTTGAAACCCATTCGTATGTCAAACCAATTAGGTATCAATATAAAGGAGTCATATAAGTGACGCGTCATTAATTTCCGTGACGCAGACGTAAAATGGAGCGACGTCTTTTAATAACAATATGATAATGTACATATATATAAAAGTGTGTATGTACTTATGTATACGCGTTAGAAATTGTTCTTCTTCAGCTTAACAAGATAAAATTATTTTAAAAAATGTTATCTTTCGCCTTATTCTACGTTTGTAGAAAAAAAGACACTAACAATAGAAAAAAGGTATTTAAACAGTTTTAATACAAAGAAATAAAATGTTAACAATAGCTAACTTCAGTGTCGGTTTTTCGTGACGGAGTGCGCAGGCATCGTAATTATCCTCAGAGTGTCGGTATTTCATAACGGTGTGCGCGCGAATCGTAATAATTTACTCTCGTCATTTTTCCCTGACGCGCCAAAATAAGCCTAACTTCAATAATATGTGATTTTATTAATCTGTCAGGAAAAGAAGAGATTATATATTGTTAAGCATTTCTTAGGCTTTACCCGATCAACTTGAAATTGCTAATCGTTACCGTGTTAAAGATGTATTACGGTTTTCCTAATTTAGCATGTTATTGTTTCGAACCGAACGTTGTGTTTTACTATCAGATTATATTTCAAATGCTACTTTTAGCGTAATAAAAGTACTATTTCACAAGTATTTATATTAGTAAATCCCTTCAAACACTTTATTACTTTTTCTTGAAATAGATTAAGAGTTGTTATTTCTTTTCGAAAACGATACTGTTGTTACCCAAATAAGAATATATCTGTATATAAAAATGAACCAATAACTAAACTAAGTAATCCGAAGTGTTAGTAATTGAAAGGAAAAACTAATACTATCAGAAATCAGAACGAATCCCTAATCTTGATAATAGGTGTAAAGAAAAAAAAAGGCGCGAGTAATGGCCTCCGTCCGATATCCTGCAATTAATGTGGACTCCTTAGAAATATTGTGTCAGATAATCGACTCTCCATAAGAGGTAATAAGAAGATTTTTTTAATACTTGGAATTACATTCAATTATATTTATCATTTAATTGATACTATAACAATATAATAAGTATTTTAGAGAAATTTAATGTTAAAACCTCAACCATATTTCACGATACATTAGTATCATTTAATGTGTTGTAATAAAATGGAGTCTTTTGCTATTAATTACGGGTTAATTGCCTCCAACGTAAATTATATTACCAATACAAATTTATAGAACATTTTCTTGAAATATAACCATAACTGACGTATTCCTGAAATTGCTTTTCAGAGATCGCCTTTGTACATAAATTGGGATGGATGTTAATGAGTTTCCTCCGTGTTTAGAATGTAGCTGCACAGTTCAATACAACGGGGAGTCGTTAGGAACTAAGGATCTCTCCGGAGCATTACTGAACATTCTCTCAATAATGTTCTTTTGATTTGCTTCGTATTCGTTCGATAAGTATCAGTTAGTCCTTAAGCTTTCATATTATAAAACGTAACGTCTCAATTTCCTTCTTTCTGTCTGTCTTTGCGTTTATATGCTTATACCTCAGAAACAACTGAACTAATTTATATTTGTTTTAATACATGTAATCTTTGACCAAATTGTAGTATATAGATACAGTCCTCGTCAATCTTTTTGGCCGCTCGTAATAGGGCTTTCACTTAATATAGATGAGATTTTAATATAAAACAAAGTTAAAATAATATTGTAGGAAACTAAAATTACTATTTCATTATGTTTAAGTTGTCTCAAGTAGTCCGGTAAACTGTTATAAGACCTTGCTAGTCAATAGCGTAGTCACTTCGAGAAAAAAAAAAGTTGTCTCGATGTATATCTATACATATAATAAAAATGAAGTGTCTGTATGTAACAGCGAAATAAAAATTTTTCCCTGATTGGGTATGAACGTATATACGCTACTGATAACAAAAATGCAATTTTAAAAATTTTTGTCGGTCTGTCTGTTGGTCCGGGTAATGTCCGAAATGGCTGGACCGATTTTGATGGAAATTTCACTGGCAGATAGCTGAAGTTACAGCGGGTGACATAGGCTATCAGGGTGGGGGCCCAGATGAAATACCTGGGCCTCACTCTGGACGGGCGCTGGCAGTTCGAGTCCCATTTCGCGGGGCTCGGACCGCGGATTGCTGGGGCGGTGGCGGCGCTCGGCCGGTTGTTGCCCAACATAGGGGGACCGGGTGCCGGGTGCCGCCGTCTCTACATGGGGGTCGTACGGGCGATGGCCGCCTATGGGGCACCGGTGTGGGCCGACGCCCTCGGTGCCGCCAACGTGCGCGCGCTTCGTGGTGCCCAGCGCACGGTGGTGCTGAGGGCAATCCGTGCATACCGCACGGCGGCCTTCACGCTCGCCGGCTCCCTGCCCTGGGAGCTGGAGGCAGGAGTGCTCGCCGCCGTGTACGAATTCACGGCGGCGAGGAAACGCAGTGGGGAGCGCTCCCAGGGAAATTGAGGAGAAGAGACGGCGTCTGAAGGAGGACGCCGTCGAGAGATGGATCCAGGACCTGGCGGACGCACGCTTCGGGACGTATACCGTCGACGCCGTCCGCCCGGTCCTTAAGGACTGGATTGGACGAAAATGGGGCTCCCTGACGTTCCGACTGGTGCAGGTACTCACCGGTCATGGGTGTTTTGGGTGGTACCTGCACCGGATCGCTCGCAGGGAGCCGACCGCCGTCTGTCACGAGTGCGGCGCCGACGAAGACACCGCGCAGCACACGCTGTCTGAGTGTGCTGCGTGGGAGGGATAGCGCCGCATTTTGACGGCGGCGGTAGGAGAGGATTTATCGCTGCCGAGCGTGGTTTCTGCCATGCTCGGCAGCGAACAGGCGTGGCGAGCGATGGCCTCCTTCTGCGAGGAAGTCATCTCGCAGAAGGAGGCGGCGGAGAGGGCCCGCGAGGCAGACCCTTTAAGTGGCCCTCTCCGCCAATGGAGGACAGGCGGGAGGAGGCGGCGCTTTGCCCAACTCCTCCCGCCACCGTAGCCGGACCTGAGGGGATGCAGCCGGGGGGCTCATCTCCTCATTGCACAGGTCCGGCGGACGAGGGGAGGCAGCTGGTGTGTACCCAGTCTGCCTCTCTATAGGAAGGAGCCCGGCGGCCATCTTTCGCCGGGCGGACCGTTGGGACGGCTCTACAAGGTAGATTAGCGAGAACGATCCCTTGCCGCCCCAACAAATACGGTCTGTCGGTACACCGTGGGGTTTTAGTCCGTGGGAGTCGGACATAACCCACTCTCTCCCCCGGGAGGGTGGGTATCCATAATAGATTTCCCCACGTAAAAAAAAAAGGGTGACATAGGCTACTCTAAATTAGACTAAGTTTTAACCGCAGCTTCGTCTGCAATGCTATTTCCAAAACGGATAGACCGATTTTCACAAAACTTTAACCAACAGATAGCAGATATCATAAAAAGTAGTTTCATGTATTTTAATTTAGACTAGCTATTAGCCGTGGCTTTGCCCGTAGTACTATCTCTAAAACGGTTTAACCGATCTTCAAGAATTTTTTTTGGTAGATAGCTGATTTTATAAAAAGTAATTCAAGTAATTTTAATTTATACTAGCTGTTAACTGTGACTTCACCCGCAGTACTATCTCCAAAACGGTTAGACCCATCTCCACAAAACTTTCATTAGCCTATAGCTGACTTTATAAAAAATAATTCAAGAAATTTTAGTTTATACTAGCTGTTAACCGTAGTTTCACCCGCATTACCATCTCCAAAACGGTTAGATCGACTTTCACTGGTTGACAGCGAACCTTATAAAAAGTAATTTAAGTTATTCTATTTTAGACTAGCCGTTAACCGTGACTTTGTCTGTATGAAATTTATATAGATTTCAACTCATTCTTTATTTTAAATTAGAGATAATTATCAAATTATTGATTACAATTCGTCATTATAATTATTAGTAACTTTGAAGATAGACGAGGTCTTCCTAATAAGATCTTAGACCATAAATGTATTAACGTAAAAAGCTAAAGTATATAATTTCTTGCGGAACAGAAAAGCGTTTATTTTTTTATAGTCACAAAATCTTTTTTACAATAGAAACGTATATTAAATGTAGTGTAGATGTAAATCTTTATAATAACATTTTAAGTAATCGTTTCATTCGTGCCTTTACACAGTGTAAGAAAGCACTGAGGTAGTTATATGATGGGGTAAGGTTCTAAATACGCTACTGATGACAAACCTCATTTGGCACACTGTTAGTATATATATAACTAATGTACACATTACATATTACTATAAGCGGCGTGCGTTTCGTACTTACAATTATTTTAAAGAGCATTTCTATAATTGTACATATTCTCACAATTTTATAATTCTTTCGAACTTCGAGTCGCCTTAAATTATCATCATAATCTGTCGACTAATTACTATACTAAGTAACTTAATCACTTACATATCGACGGGAGAAAGCAGAAATGTACTTGCATGCGTAACTTACATTTTGGACTAAATTACTCTTTACCATATTCTTGTATATAAAAAACCGCTTCGAATGTTCCGTGTCTCGCTTTCCTACGATTCAATTCTTCATCGACACGACCTTGGTTTTCTGCCGAGTCTTAAGCAGCACACATAAAAAAAGAAGTTTTAAAATAGTTTTTTGGCTCTGGTGTAAAGTTGGATTTTTCAAGTTACGACAATTCTGCTTTCATCCGTCGATATAGACTTTACAAATAGAATGTAGTGAATTACATGACTAGTACGAATTGAAAGACAAACATTATGATTAAATAAAAAAAAGAAATGACACTGGCAAATTATCCCGCGGTGGTAAATAAATTTACATAAATAACCATCAATATTAAAAAAAAAGAGTTTTTGGCGGGATTTTAGTCTGTCATGTAGTGGATTTTATATTTTATTCATAATATTGTGTTATTTGACTCTATATTGTGTAAATTTGGTGGTATTTTACGTAATATAGTTAGTTTTTTGTGCATAAGTGAAGTGAATGGAAAATAAAACCACGGAGCATGAAATTCTGAGATGCCACAAAAACTCTCTGGAAGGTTCTAACAAGACATCCACCATCTTGTTAGAATATTGATTCACAAGATGCTTTGTTGAAATGATCGCACGACGTTTGTGATATTATTGACTACGTGACAATGACAGTAATATTCGGAAAGATTGATTGCCAAAAATAAATTTAAAAAAAAATGTTAAAAATAAATATCATTATTACGAATTTTTGGCGGGATTTCAGTCTGTAGTGTAGTCATATAGTAGTAGTAGAAACAGTAGTAGTCATGTAGTGGATTTTATATTTTATTCATAATCTTGTGTTACTTGACTCTATAATATGTAAAGTTGGTGATATTTTATGTAATATTGTTGGTTTGTTGTGCATAAGCAAAGTGAATGAAAAATAATACCACGGACCATGAATTCTGGGATGCCACAAAAATTCCCAGGAAAGTTGTAACAAGAGAACCACCATCTTGTTATTACGTTTAAATAACCACAAGACAGTTTACTTGAATATAGACCTCCTGACTTATCCTGATATCCTGACAAAACGTGGACATATCAGAACATTTTTTAATGATTATTCAAAGATTAAGAAGATAAGAAATGTCTGAAATATTATATAGAAGATTTGGCACGTATGCCTTTATATTAACTTGAACATAGAATAAAACTCACTACAGAATATATAAGAACCACACATATTGACATCTTCAAAATTGGCAGTATGGATTAATTCCTTTGCCTGTCCTATTGGACGAATATTATTACTACTACTTACTACTGAGTAAAGTACATTTAATACAGAAATTACTATGGTTTATAATCCCCAATACTCATTGGTAAATATTTCTAGTAGATATGTATAGATATACTTATAATTACATAGATTAATTAAAATGATTTACGAAATCATGTTACTATCAGCAACATGTCAAATCCTCAGAGAGAGACAGTAACAGCTACATCAATTCCTATGATGAGCCTCGTGGGACAGATTTAATGCTCGAAATTTGATTGCCAATATTAACGAAATGCATCAACTTTCACAAAAGATAAGCAGAAAATGTTTTTATAATCGTACGAATATATATCAGTTCTTTTTTTTTCAGAAGTCTGCTATCGATACTGGAAAAAATCAAAAATAAATCAATACTAATATTATAAAGAGGTAAAATTTGTGAGTTTGTGACGTTGTAGGGGGTAATCTCAAGAACTACTGATCCGATTTAAAAAATCTTTCAGGGTTACACAGCTAATTTATCGAGAAAGGTTATATGCTATATATTATCACGCTAAGACGAATAGGAGCGGAGCACCAATGAAAAATGTATCAAAATCGGGATTTTTTTTCCTCTTGAGAAGTGCCGTTACGTCTTAGCGTTATTTTTTTATATCATAGGAGGCAAAGGAACAGGTAGATCACATGATGTTAAGTGATCACCACCGTCCATAGACACTTGCAACACCAGGGGAGTCGCAAGTGCGTTGTCAGCCTGTGATGGGGAGAGGGGAAGGGAAGAGGAGAGGAGGAGGGTGAGATAGAGTAGGTCTCCGATGCCCTCACTGACCGAACGAAAAGAAACAAGGCAATTTTTTTTACTTTACGTCGGTTTTTTATGAGAGGGTGGTACAACCTCGTACAAGCCGACCCATTCATGCTGAAGCCAGTAATAGCTTCAGCGTGGTTCTACCACCTACAAAACTAGAGCAAAGTAACTATTACTGCGCGGACAAAGTCGCGGGCAGGGGCTAGTTATAAACAATTCTACAAAACAGTAGAAAATATAGCTTTAAAAACACACCCTTTTTTCCGATACGTCAGTCATTGAACGATCGCTACGATATGTCAAATATGTCTCTTTGACAGGTAACAAATGACGGGTTTAGCAGGGAGAAATATTTTTTTATGAAACGTATTACGTCACAGGTTTCGTCATGAAATGAACCGTATAATATAAGAGACGAAAACAATATTTATATTAATACGTGCATAGATAGAATCAAAGAATTTTCATGGAATCTTAATTTAATTAGTACAAAAATGATCTTAATTCATATTAAGACGATTCCATGTAAAAGCAAACAAATCATATACCTCTGCTTATATCAATAATAACTAAAAAGCTGTATAGCTGATACAGCGCCTTGCTAAAACTTGGCTAACTAGCTTAAGTTTGACGGTTTCCCATCAATCCGCTCGTATCTAAGCAACTACAGTATAATCTCACTAATTCAGCACTTCAATAGATCGGCACGTCCAATAAACCGACAATAATTCTTCGCAACATGCAAGAGATTCTTAAGCAAGGACTACAAGTTGCACGAAAGCAGACCTCAATTATGATTTAAATATTTTAAATCTATGTAATTGTATATATATGTACAATGTAATTTAATACATTACACACATTTATTCCGTACTAGTGGGCACCCAGTGGTCGACATTCGACCATAGTTATTTGATATTTTAAGGTTTGAACTTTATTAGGGTTCTTTTGTCAAAGGGTATATTTCTATAATCAAAGGTTTTCATCACGGCTACTCAGTTATTTGCCATGATCTTTAATTATATAAACATTTAAAAAATCTATGTGTAAATGAAAATTGAAATTAATTATAAATTTGAAACAAAAATCACGTGGTAAAGCTCTCAAATTTTAAGCAAAACATAACTTTACGAAAATAAAGAAATTTATCGCAACCCATGACACAATTTTCATTTAATTTTACACTACACCATGAGTTGGTAGTAATTCTGGGTGATATTGAATTAAATGTAGTCTGTTCATTATGAGAAATAGTGATATGCCCAGTATTATCGTTTGGAAAAGTAATGGATCCACAATACAATCAAATGTTGAATCCAAGACAAAGATATCTTTAATACTACCATTAGCTTTTGAAAATAAATACTTTTTGTGGCTACATTTTTTTTTTTATTAACGTGGGGAAATCCCTAACGGATACGCTACCCTCCCGGGGGAGAGGGTAGGTTATGTCCGATTCGCACGGACTAAAACCCCACGGTGTACCGTCCGCCGCATTGGAGGGGCAGCCAGGGATCGAGCATGCTCACTGACCTGAAACTGCCCCTGCGGCAGCCTGGCGAATGAACGCCAGGCTTCACCCTACTATAGAGAGGCTACTGGGTACACGACCAGCAGCCTCCCCTCGTCAGCCTCACCCGTGCAACGAGGAGATGGGGGGCCCCGCCCCATCCCCCCAGGTTTGGCGACGCTTTTGGGAGGGACGGGCATTACGCCTCGCCCCTCCCGCTGCTCTTCTTTGGCGGAGAGGACCACTTCTGGGATCGACCTCCCGGGCCCTCTCCGCCGCCTCCTTCTGTGAGATGACGGTCTCGCAGAAGGAGGCCACAGCAGCCCAGACGTCCTCGCTGCCGAGCATGGCGGAAACCACGCCCGGCAGCGAGAGATCGTCCCCCACCACCGCAACCAGGGCGCGGCGCTGATCGCCCCACGCGGCGCACTCCGAGAGGTCTAAGTCTTGGATTACTTTTATGAACAAAATCCTTTTTTGATTATACAAAGTATTATTTGGCTCATTTTTTTATTAAATCATCATTTGAAGTGAGTTTACCATAAAAGATAATAAACGTTACAATAATAGTTATATTTTATAATATCATTGTTGAATGTAAGATGAGAAATGGTAATTGGAACGTAAGAGGTAAAAAATACATACAGTCGAGCATAGCAACCTTCTTCCTCCTACCTTTTTTGAAGTTCGCAATTATTGACGGCTGTCAAAATGTCTTTTTTATTTACATGTGTGTATATGTTGTGTAAATTCGAGTAGTAGTGTGAGTAGAGCATATTTTAATTAATTTAATGTACTTCTAATGCATTGCAAAATGCAAAATAAACAGCTTTCTGCACTTCTCCGCCATATAAACTTTATCTATGCCAAATTTCAAGTTCAACCGTTAACGGGAAATAGGTTAAAAAGAGGTACAATTTTTTTGCTTCACGTATTAATAATATACAGATATGAAATGGTTTATATTATTCATTACCTATGACTTTTTCACTATAATCCAGTAATCCGAACATTGTAATTATCCAGCATCCTCCAGTTTTTTAATAGAGCACCCGATTAGGCCTCCCACGGCAGCGGCTCAAGCCTAGGTTCGATCCCTCGGTAGGGAGCCCTTGAGTGCGTTGCTTGCGCGATACGGTGACACACAAATATACATCACCGCTACAACACTACACGATCACCCCCACACACGTGCACGCTACACGCTTACACATGAAAGTGGAAGGGTTTATTTTTTTTCTCTTATCGAACTGAAAAACTCTCAATTTTCCAATAATAAATATATGGAGGAGTTGTTGAGGCATGTATGCTTGGTACACATATACGTTTCAACAACTCATACATATATGAATAGTTAGCTAGGTTAGCTAAGATAGGTCGCGATTTTGCATGCAACAGGCAACAACCAAGCCGAGGTGTGCCGTGCACTCTTGAGCTGGTTGCCAAAATAAAATCGGCTGAGTGCCTTAAGCGCTCCCTTAGTAGTCCGGTGAAGCTGTTAAGACCTTGCTGGGTCAATAGAGTAGTCATTTCGAAAAAAAAAATTAATAGAGCCGGATTAGTGAGATTATATTGTATTTCTTTTTCACCACCGATATTGGGAATATGCTGTCTTACTTCCACATTTTATCTAAGACAGTGTGGCGTTATAATATAACTTTACGTATGTGTGCATTATCGTGGCATTTGTTTTAAGAAAATATAATGTAAGTAATGTGTCTACAGCTCTTTAGCTATAATATCATTTGGCTTACATAGTCGAAAATGCAGAAAGATATCGTAATATATATTTTTTTAATTATTACGCTTCCTCATTTAACTCGATATTTTTGTTGTGTGAATCGGCAATAAGGTATGATCTGCCAAATCTCCATGCGTCTACATAGGTGATTACTAACAAGAAGTTACCTATCATATTCAATACTAGAAAAAAAAACGAGCATTACGAAGAAGGAACTAGCAATTAACACCTATGTCAGCAATGTACCATAATACGCAGCTCAGTCGTACGGTCGCTACAGTCGCGGTCTGTACGTAATTTATTTAAACTTACCTATCGTCGACCGTAATTTATATTTTTTGAATTAAACTCGAGTATATTTAGTATTGTTCGAAAGATATCTGGTATACCAAATGGACGATAGAGCTTGTACAATTTTTACTGTTCAGGTCTCAAAGTGTTTTTACTATTACTTAATAATTATTTCGTTACATGCTACGACAGTTTATTTGTGTTTACGCATTAACCAGAATTAGAGTATATGCATTTATTATCTCATTATGAACACTTACATAATATATGTCCGTTTTTTTTTGGATATTATGAAGTTATAACTTAATTAAAACTATTTTTTTAAATTGTAACTAAGAAAATATATTATGTTGTCGTTTATGTTTACCTTATTAGTTTGAGACATGCAACAGATACAATTTTACTAAGTACAAAGGAATTGTTATGAAAAAAAAAATTACAACATTGTTATAATGTGTTTAACGATTTTTTTTATAACTTTACTGACTTTCACCTCAAAGCCAGTCAAATCTTTAAACAATTAGCTTTTACTTGCAATTTCGCTTGCGTTCGTGTAGATTTAAACCAGCGTTCAAGAACATTTTTTTCTGGATTCAAGCAATGATATTATATTATACTTACATGATATTTTATAAAAAAAATGACACGTTAACGCACACATGCGTATAGTAATATTGTAACTTCACACTTTCTTAGATAAAATGTGGAAGTAAGATGCCATATTCTCAAAATCGGTGGTGAAAAAGAAGTAATTAAATGTTGCTTAGGTAAGGGCGGATTGACAACACAAAATAAACAATTTAACATAAGCTATATTCGAATGGAATAAAAATGTTGTATGATACACATACTTAGAATTTCTTTTTAATTCGCGCACAATTTACTTTGTCTGAAAATAAGACCGCAAGAGAGAATTCCGTTTAATATACTGCAAGCGTTTTCCAATTTAGGTACATAGGTAAATGTAGATAGACTCCGCTGTGAAATTAAAATGCTTGTTAGAAGTCCTCGAATTCTCACGAGTTTTCCACACGCTAAACTTGTTACGACACGAAAATTTACGTTAGCCTTATATTAAATTCACTTTAGAGCGTGTGAAATTTATCTCATTACTTAGTTTGAAAAATGATGTACCTAACACGAGAGTCAGTTCGAAAATTCAAACTTTCGAGAATTTAAGATTGACATCGAAAAGTTTAGTTGACAAATGTACAATTGTTGTCAAATATATTAATTCTAGATATTATGTTTATATTAGTTTTTTTTTTTTTGCTTTATTTTGTTTGAACTTATAAATTTCATGATAATAAATGAGGCTTATTATTATTATATTATATTCAAAGTGATTTTTATCATCTTGTAGCCATATCACAATAATAATAACAATCTATACTCTATACCAATGTTTTCCAACGTGGGGCCCTCGCCCCACAGGAAGACAATTTGATAGTTAAGGGGGGCAATTTAAAAATAAATGGACTCGACACGACTGTAATCCTTTCGCTTTGGGTTATTGAAATGCAATGCTAAATATCGGAGCAAATTTTACAAAAAAGGCAAATTCTTCTAAAAATGCTGTAAATAATTATTAGGTATAATAAATTCACATTGTGGTAGAGTCACACTGAAACTATTACTGGTTTCAGTACGAATGGGTCGGCTCGCTCAGGGTAGTACCACCCTCTCACAGACGTGAAGTAACAGTGCTTGTTTTGTTGCGTTTCAGTCGGTCAGACAGAGCGCCGGAGGCCCATCTCCTCTTCTCTCCCCTCGCCTCTCATTTCCCCACCCCCTTTCCTCCATTCCCCTAAAACACAAGCTGGCAACACGCTTGCAATTCCTCTGGTATTGCTAGTGTCTATGGATGGTGGTGATCGCTTAACATCAGGTAATCCCCTGTTCTTTTGACTCCTTCCAATTCCAAATAGAATATGAAAATCATTGCTTAGAATTCTTTCCTTCTTTAACATATACCAAAAGAGGTCCATTTGTGTCAAAACTGTGACTGTGAGTCCTCGTGAAGTTATTAAACGGTCAGTAAGTAAAAGTTTCAAGTTGGGAGGTAATAATATTTCTTGAAACGGGAGTTTTTATAGCATAGTATGAAACTATAAACTTTAGTATACCTTAATAATTTCAAATTTATAGCTCAAAACGATTTCGAAATAATGAACATTGAGAGACCAGACATAGCTTTCATTATCAGGTAATGTCTCTAAAAATAATATTTACGTAAGTATTTTATGTTTTATGGATTATAATCTAAAAATGGCCATAAAGGATCATAATAAAACCGCCATAAAGGTAATAACATTATTAAAAAATCCACTCTAAAATAGTAAATAGTTAATTGAAATAAAAAAAAAGTTAAGTTAAAATAATACCAAATAAATAAAAAACACCCAATAGTCGCTCACAGACACGATTTTTCACACAAGCAATAAAAAAGCGAAATAAAAAAAAGGTGCGGACCAAGAGTCTAAAGAACAGAAGAAAAAAGAAGTATATCATGTATTAAGTGTTAAAGAAATATACGGAAGATGACACAAAAGCGTTAGAAATCACTTTCCATTGTAAACACTTTTTATAATGAGTTACCTGATAGCCACGACTTATTTTCTCGAACTGACTACGCTATTGCAAGGTCTTAACAGCTTCACCGGACTACAATATTGCAGATCAACCAGGACTAACAAATTTTGTCTGTTTTTTTATTAGTATATCAATCAAGTAAGTCAATGCTTGTAGAATCTACATGTTAGTATCTGGATGACCAAGCCAGCTCAGTTCTTTAAAAGACATTTTTTTATTGCGCTATTGAACAATCAATTAATTTCCTGGATAGCTTTGATCAGTATTTAGTGTAAAAACTGCACAAACCCGAGTACAGACAGGAATAATAAAAAGCCTGATGTGGAATTCCAAATAAAGGCTTTACGTATCGTGCACGTAACCCTTGAGCAAATGTAAGTCGATGCATTTCGTTCTATATTTCTCGCATCATTAACAAAAGAACGAGTAACTTCACCAAAATCTAGTTATAAATTTAGTTTTTTTTTACGTAATTCAATCAAATAAGTATCTAGGTAGAATTTACATGTATTAACATTTCGATTCCAAAGAAATCTCCCACCCAGTCCGCTCAATAGATAATCGGCATTTTTTTAATACTATACTTACGATAAGGTAAGAAGCATGTGGTAATGCGCTGTAAATTTGGTTTGTCTTTTTTTTCTACGGAAATCAATCAAATAAGTATCTAATTTGAATTTACATGTATTAACATTTCAATTCCGAAGAAATTTCCCACTCAGTCTGTTGAATAGATAATCCTCATTTTTTTATTATTACGCATATGATAAGGTAAGAAGCATGTGGTAATGCGCTATAAATTTGGTTTGTCTTTTTTTTCTACGGAAATCAATCAAATAAATATTTAGTTATAATTTACATGTATTAACATTTTGATCCAAAGAAATCTCCTACTCAGTCTGCTCAAAAGATAATCTGCATGTTTTTTAATACTACACATACTGTAAAGTAAGAAGCATATGGTAATACTTGCAAAAAATATAGAACCTATGATTGTGAAAATTCAATGTCGTAAATTATATGGTATAGGTACATAAAATAGAAGACAATATTCTCTACGATCATTTATACTTGTAAGCATACTCACATCATCAATTTGACGTCTCGATCGTATCGTTATTCAACAATATAATTGGTTTGGTAGTATACATACAAGGCCAATAACATATCTTCGTTTATGCTGCGCTTACAAAATGTGAAGGCAAGAATAAATTTAGACATATAACCCTCTACCAGAAAAAAAAAACCATATATATACAATGTGATTCTATAATTGGAAGTCACTAGTAAAGATTTAAATATAGCCTAAGACTGATTATAAGGGATTATAAGGGAAAGGATGAGACGTCTTGAGTATATTTCAAAGGTATTCCAAATATTTCGAACTTGCTGCCTTGCTCTGGCTTTGACCATGTATACTAAACATGTAATGGGATGAAATGGCACATGAACAACTGAAAGACAATCTGTCATTTCTGAACATATTTTTCCAAGATTCCAACTATCTTGCCCGTTTTTCTCGTTGTCTGGGTTGTTTTCCGAAACGACGGTAGTTTCGACGTTCATAAGTACTTTCTTCTTAAGGCCTAGATTGAATTAAGCATTTTTGACTTAGGACTTCTATCTCCTTCACTCACGAACTTTTTATCTTCTCCTTACACACACATTTTCTATAACCTTGTCTTGATAGTTACACGCACCAGAAAAAGAATTAACAAAATAGGTGGTGCCGTTCTGAAGTGATGGGCTTATACGAGTATACATTCAGCAATCAATTGTTATCTATTTAGATACTATACAGGGTATATGAAACCGTTGTAGTTCAGTGATAGCGAGTCCAGGTATGAATCCACGTAGGATCAAATCTTGCAATGAGCCGACAACTTTGTCGAACAACTCTATATAATAATAGCATGTGTTAGAGCATTTTTTTTTTTACTTAACCCAGCGGTCACCTTCCTTCGGGTGGGCCGTTAGGGAGACTATCCAAGGTTGAGTAGGTAGGACGATCCCTTGTCGCCACAACAAATACGGTCTGTCGGCAGATCGTGGGTTTTAGTCTGTGCGTGTCGGACATAACCCACTCTCTCTCCCTGGAGAGTGGGTATCCATAAGGGATTTCCCTAGGTTAATAAAAAAAAGAATTTTTTACTCGCGTCTCCCTAGCTCTCTCTACCACTATCAAGTTAAACCTATACCTGTATTCTGGCAGCTGCATTTGAGAGCCTTTCTTACGATCTTAAAACATTTAACTACAAGTGAGGTTGTGATGAAACATCTGACCTGTTAAAATCTAGAATCAAGAATATAGAAAAAAGGTAAAACAGAAGCTAAATTATGTAGTTAAAGAAATCTTTAATCACAAGAAAGAATTCGTCAATCACACCTGCACAATTAATCTTTCTTTTTGTAATTTTGTTTCAACCAGTGTAAGTCTCAAACCGCTTAACTGCCTCTGACAAGTCGAGTTAGCAATTATGCTGTTCAAAATATTTGACAACCAACAAACGAAGATGAGAGAGAATCGGATTCCAATAATTAAGTGTAGAAGAAATTTCCATTTCCATTAAGCTTTATAAGAATTTTGGAATCGCCGACAGCGCGTGATTCAACCTGATAAATATCACATTAAGCCGAATCAACATTTCGCTTTTTTACAATTAATATTTTACAATTTAAAATAAAACAACTGCATTTAATCCATAATCTTGTGTTATTTGACTCTATACTTTGTAAACCTGGTGGTGTTTTACGTAATATAGTTAGTTTATTGTGCATAAGTGTAGTGAATGGAAAATAATACCACGGAGCATGAAATTCTGGGATGCCCAAAAACTCCCTGGAAGATTCTAACAAGATGGTGGCTATCTTGTTGGAACATTGGAATAATAACACGACGCTTGTAATATTATTAACTACACGATAATGGTAATAATAATCTGAAAGATCGGTTACCAAAAATAAAGATAAAAAAAAGTATATCTTGGCCGAGAGAAAGACATGATTATTTTCAATTAATAACATTTGATTGTAATCATAATTAAACAGTTTCAGTGAAATTTGTTCTCGCATCGCTTCTAAATATAACCACCCTTCGTTGAGTTCAGTTAGAATGGACTTATTGTAGACAACTGTTTACGAACGCACCATAAACTTAATATTTCAGTATCGTTCTAATTACTAGACTCCATTAATATTATATTACAGGGTGAAAGAATTTCATTTGCGGAAGACAACCAGAGTATTTAGGGCGAAGTAATTAATCATCATCATTGTCCCGTTTCCCTCGCTGGATGGACACAGATTATCTTTGTGATACTTTTAATATTTTTACTCTGAATATAGCTTTAATTCGGTTTATTTTTTAAATCGGATTATTATCACTCTATTTCATATGATCTCTCTTCTATACTAATATTATAAAGCTGGAAGGTTTCTTTGTTTATTTGGTTGAACGTGCTAATCTCAAGAACTACTGGTTCGATTCGAAATATTATTTCTGTGTTAGATAGCTCATTTATTGGGGAAGTTTATAGGAGTACTAGTGTAGAATGTTTTTAGAGATTCCGCTGCGTATTAGCGGTAGCCTAAAGTAATTATTCCATGTGGACAAAATTGTCGGGCAGAAACTAGTATTTTATATATAAATAACATGTAACAAAGAAATCTATATATAAATAGATAGTGGAGAAACAAAATCAAAATCAAAAATACTTTATACAGTTTAGGCCCTAATAAGGCACTTATAAACGTCAAAAACTACCACCGCTAAGGAAAACAATCCAGTCATCGAGAAGAACCGGCAAGAAACTCGATGTGATTTATCTTTTTAACAAATATATATAATATTTAGACTATATTACATACATGACAGAAACGTTTTTAATGGATGCACAGAGATGAGTCGATTCCAGACATCACTATCGTTCACATACTGATCCACTCTATAATAGCCTTTTAAGACTAAAACCCGCTTGACATGGCGCTTAAATTCACAATCCGGCAAATCGGTAATATTCTTTGGAACGTTGTTATAGAACCGTACACTATTTCTCAAAAAACTATTACGCGTTTTACTAAGTCTAAAACATGGGATAACTAGTTTGTCACGGTTCCCAGTAGTTAGACTATTCAGAGTATTTCGACGATAGTTTTTAAAAAGTATTCTATGGACTGCACCGCGAAATCCGCTTAGGGGTGTCATCAATGCGCATATTTGTGTAAGTGTGCGGGTACAAGCGTTTATAAGTAGTTTCCGTACTGTCTCTTATGTGTATACTGTGGTAGCGCGGTCGGGCTGCTCGCTAAGGCCTTAGTCGTTTACGCCATTCTGTCTCCTCCGGAGCATTATTAGATCAAATTGCAAGCTAAAACATTCTAAAATAACCAAGTATAATTAAGTTAATTTATCACCACATACTTATGACCCAAAGTAGCTAAAATATAAAGTTATTTCAGTTTTAAGAAACAAGATTTATACGCATTCGACGATATGTGTTTTCTTGCCGTGGGAAAAGGCACAAACAGTGTGATGTACATACAGATGAGGGAAAGTAAACTAATAACAATGTTTATAAAGAAATTTTGTAAAATTTGTAAATTATTAATTAATTAACAGACAGATATAATAACATTGTTGTATATGTATAACGTAACAACTGTTCAATGATGTACAATGTACAACAACTATTATATTAAATAGTGTGAAATCATCCGTGCTGCCTTTTACTTGTTTCGTCCTTGATATTACATAAAATCTAGGTTCCACGCAAAAAATAACTCTATAATGTTTTTTTTTTTACAGTAAAATAAAAGATATTATATAAAAGAATATTGAATGCATTATCATAATAGTATTATTTATGTCATTTAATATCCTGATTTTTAAAAGCAAATTATGAAGTATTTGTTACAATCATATTCTTAAACTTTCAAGCAAATTTTGCGTAAACGAATCTCAAGAATAGGCGAACGCAAATACTCGTTGCATCACTAGCATCGAGTATTAAGACTCGAATACGTCAGCGCAAGCATTAAAAAACTAATGCATCCGTTGGGAGTCAACCTGTTTTCTTATTCAAGGATGACCGAGCTCTACCTAGCCTACGAAATTTAGATAAAATGTTGTAGGTGGGGAAAGGCACTCTAACTCCACGGCTCAACCCATCAATTCTCTTATTGTAAGTACTGTAATGTTATAAATGGATGACACGATGTCACAATCTGTATTTCAGACGTAAAATATGGCCGTCTCACGTCGTCTACACACTCAGGAACGTTTTGAGTGTGATATATATCAGGCGTCCTTGTTACGAGTAGATTACTTATCGCCGTCTCTGAAATTTATGACGTATTATTATAAACATTTATAACGCACTCTGGAACAATTTATTATTTTATTCAATCAATTACGCTATTAATCTAAAACTTGTAAAATAAATAACTCGCCAATTTACGTAGGTAAAATCAATGACAGCATTAAATTGAAATGAGTTTTTTGATTTACTGAGCTGATTTCAAATCTTCATTTGTTAATACGTACATAAAATTTAGTAGGTGTATAAAATAAAATCTGACTGACGGAATAATGACTAATTTTCATAGACATTTTCATTCTTTTTTCACCACCTTAGAAGTTAAATGTTGAAAATCTTAGTTCTAATCTACAGTGTAAAGAGATCACGTGTAAATTTTCGTAATCCTAACCTAGTCAGTCAGTTATTTATTTATTTATACATATATCGATACATAGTAATAACGTTTAAATTAGCTGTTTGTTATATTGTTGTCAATTACTCTGCTGTTATTTGAATAATTTGTCATTTATATTGTGCTGCAATTTCTTGATTGTAACACGATGGTGATTAAATATTAGTTATTCGTATTGTGGCTTTAAATATAAGAAATCTGAAGGAGTATGACTCTCATATACACTTATTGGTGGATGACACTGGTTGGTAATTTTCATAATCAATAATAATAACGGACAACGGATAGTCAGTAGCAGAACAATTGAAGACTCGATTATTTATTATCCATTAAGTAGAAATAATGCATCATATTTACTCTACGTTTATATACTAATATATTATTAACTAATCTATTATTGTTATTAGTACGACGGCATTAGTTTATATTTAAAGCTATCTAATGTAAAAGTCGTTAGTACCTACGTAATGATAATAAAAAAGTGTAGTAAAAAGTAAAAGATGTTATATACATATGTAATTAATTCATTTAAGGGGGTGTAAGGGGTGTCGAGTAATATCTTAAGACTTGAGACACCCAAGCCAACCTCACCTACTCGTGGTGCACCCTGCTGATCAACGAACGAGGCAATGGCGATAGCGGGGTGGTAGGATTTTACAGCCCGACTGGGTCGCAACCACGATGTATATGGCGAAAAAGCCCGTCATAGTGACTCGCTTCTGCGCGTCGCGTTTCGGGATCAGCCTGTGCATATCCAGTACCGGGTGACTTTTGTCATTATGGCCGGCATGAGAGCGGCGACCGTCGATGGATAATCTGTCTCTCGGTGGTCGCCACTGTTTTTGGATTGTACTATGCTTACCATCAGGCATAGTGCAGTCACTTTGTCGTGCCTCAATAAAAAAAAATATATATATATTTATTTTGACAAAACAAATGGCACAATAAAGCACACATTCGTAAAGTAATATTGTAATGCCACATCTTAGATAAAATGTGCACGTTAGATGGCATATTCTTAATATCACCGATATTGAAAGAACGTGTGAAAAAAATGTTATATGTTGCTTAGATTTGCCCGTCAAAATTAAACAACAATCAAAACAGGCATAACACATCCTACGTTGTTTCTGTAACATCTATCATTTCTTTGCGTAGTATTTGATATTTTAAAAATATTAATTAAGTCGTGGTAATAATAATATGAATGATATGTGAATAGATAAATTGTAAGAAGTTTTGTTTGCATAGTTTGTATAATTTTATGAAACGATCAGTACATGACATGCTTCCATTAACGATGACACGTTACTAAGATCACGTTTGCTAGCTAGCCTAGTTTTATCAAGGCGCTCTCAAAGCGTTAAGAACCTATCTACAGCTTTTTACTAATAATATCGTGGTTAATACTGGAATACTCTTCTTACATGGTCAATGTAAAAGTACGCTAAGCAAGAACAAAATAATAGTGCTGATGAACCGTTTCTTACGGATTATAAAGTGCCGAGGACGTGTCTGCCACCTAATTAGAATCATTGTCACAATTTTCGCTGACAATACACTGGAGCATGTGTCTATCTTCTTCTTTATACATAAACTAGCCTCTGCCCGCGATTTTGTTCGCGTGTAATAGGTACTTTCAGCTAACGCTAATACGTAGCAAAAGCTCTCAAGAAGAAAACAAGCCCCGATTTTTAAACATTCGTCATTGGTGTTCCGCTCATCTTAACGTAATAATATATAGCCTATAACCATCCTCGAAAAATGAGCTGTATAATATTGAAAGGATTTTTCAAATCAGTCCAGTAGTTCTTGAGATTATCCCCTACAACGTCACAAATTTTACCTCTTTATATTATTAGTATAGATTTCTTCTGTACGTGTGATGTCACTGAACTCCTCCTAAATGGCAAGGCCGATTTTGAAAATTTTGTGTGCGTGTTCTAGTGGATCCGAGAATTGTTTAGATTCATAATGTGACCCAGTAGGTGGCACTGCGGTTGAATTTTAGATTTTTTTTTTATATCAAGGCAGGACAACGTCCACCCTGCTCGCTAGTTAATTATAATATAGCATATAAATATTATCTGTGTATTTCAAAAAAAGTATTTTTTAATATTTTTCTTTCATTTAGGGACTTAGGTCCACAAAGAACATGTCAGTCTCATCGCAACCTAATCTTAGCATATTCACATAAGGAAATTAAACACAAATTTCAATAAAAACTTGGCTTCCTCACTAACAGATGCACACAGGGTTTTATGAAAGCTACCCTGATCTAATATGTTATATTATAATTCTTAATCTAGAATGACAATCCACTGAAGAAAATCAAAACAAAAAAAATGGATAAGTTACTCTTTTAAATTGCATGCTTCTATTTCAGAAGTCGGATTAAAAAACTTATTAACAGAGTTTTACATCAAAAAACATCCTGAGGCAGTGGTAAATAAGTAATAAACAAAACATCCAGCAATCCAACTCGAGCGGAAGCAGAATTCCGCAGCAATCAAGATAATTAAATTCTTTAAAATTTCAACTTTAAAGACTACGACGTTTCGTTTTAACGGCAACTAAATAAAATTTCCAAAGAGCTAGTTGTCAGTTCGCTGATTTTAAACCAACTGGAAACACTCCGCTTTGAAACTACAACTTCTCATTTTAAACTGCTTCAATTTTTCGCTATTGTAATATTTTAGTAACGCACTAGTACAATTTAGAAAGGTTTATTTTCAAGTAATTTGTAAAGAACTGCAGGCTATTACTTCAGGAGATAACACTTATCTACTTAAATTAATAAGCAAGAAATCATTTTTTTTATGACATAGGAGGCAAACGAAGAGACGAGTCACCTGAAGTTAAGTGATCACCATCGTCCATAGACACTTGCAACACCAGTGGAGTCGCAAATGCTTTGCCAGCCTTTGCTCGGGGGAAAGGGTAAAGGGGAGAGGATTAGAGAGGGGCGAGGAGATGGGAGATGGGCCTCCGGCGCTCTCACTGACCGAACGAAACGCAACAATGCAAGCACTGTTACTTCACGTCGGTTTTCTGTGAAAGGGTGGTACTACCCCGGGCGAGCTGAAACCAGTAATAGCTTCATCGTAGCTCTACCACCTACAAATACTTTTGCACTAGATCCCGACCACAATAAGGAGATGTAATAGAGGCACTTTTAAGGTTGTCACATTCCCTTATCGAACGGGATCTAGGAATCAAATGGGGTAAGTATATCTATCCAACTGTTAAATTTTTAATATCTCTTTTACCGCTTGATAAGTTTTGGTATCAGCCCGTGTATATCCTTGCAGCCTAACTAATATTCATTGGAGTTTTTGGCGGGGTTTTAGTCTGTCATGTAGTGGATTTTATATTTTATTCATAATCTTGTGTTATTGGACTCTATATTTTGGAAATTTGGTGGAATTTTACGTAATCTAGTTAGTTTATTGTGCATAAGTGAAGTGAATAGAAAATAATACCACGGAGCATGAAATTCTGAGATGCCACAAAAATTCCCTAGCAGGTTCTAACAAGGGATCCACCATCTTGTTAGAATATTGACTCACACGACGCAATATTGAAGTGATTGCACGACGCTTGTAATATTATCGACTACGTGACGATGGCAGCAATAATCTGAAAGATAAATTGCCAAAAATAAAGTTAAAAAAAAAAAACTAATATTCAAATATAGAGGATATCTTGTGATCCTCTGTTTCGATATACCATATAGCTTTAGTATATATATGCTGAATGTTTAGACAGTAGCAATATTTATAGAGAATACTCTGCACTCGATTCTCATTTTGAATCAGTAAAAATAAGTGCTTAATATTTAATCTAATCATCTAGAAAAAATGCAAAAATTATACATCTACGCGTCTATATTAAAGCACAGTGCTAATGACTGTCGGGTGATTTCACTTTCACTTGAAATGGAACGTGGGAATGTCAGGAATAAAACAAAAGAGTTTATGGTACGTTTTACTATCGAAAGTTGTTAACTCAGGGTTACCCATTGTAGTAAAATTTTGAAAGTCTTATAACAAACTTTAACTTAGGTTTTCTTGGTTGTTTATTAGTATTTATTTTGATATTATTATTTTATATGTAAAATATCACCAAGTATCATACCCTGGAATATTGGGAGGGCGTTTAAACTTTCACCTGGTATAGGTAGCTAGCTTTTCACTCGTGCCTATTTAGATTTGAACAGGTACAGTACTTTCTCTGGATTAAAAGTACCTTTATTCTTTTGAATGCCCCTGACATTCATAATTTCATTACAATCCGTTGAATACTTAAGCGTAAAATCGTAATAAAAAACAAACTCTCATTTGCATTTATCCTTATATTTCATATATTCACATACAAATAGATATCGTATCATAATCGTGATTAAATGAGTTTTGAAATAAAACGTCATACTTTATCATACACATTGTTGTATATACATGGTTTTGTTAGTTTTTGGCGGGATCCTGGAATATCATGTAGTGGTCTTCATATTTTATCAGTAATCTTGCGTTATTTGACTCTATATTGTGTAATATTGGTGTTGTTTTACGTAATATAGTTTAGTTATTGTGCAAAAGTAAAGTGGATCGGAAATAATACCACGGAGCATGTGTTCTGACTTGCCACAAAACCTCCCAAGAAAGTTCTAACAAGACGGCCGCCATCTTGTTAGTTAATTAAAATTATATCAAGAAACGTATAATCGTTACTCACTCGACAATGGCAGTAATAGTCTACTAGAAATCTGGTTGCCAAAAATAAAATAAAAGACGAATTATTTTCGTATTTATTAATTGCCGCGTAAAAAAAATCGAATTCAGCAACATTACGATCTCCAAATCAAACAAGTCAACATTAGTGGAAACAAGTATTCGTGCACTGACAGCGCCGATGATCGGACAACAAAGCGAAATTCAAATTTTAGCGTTGTACGAACTAGGTGATTCCACGAACGAAGTTTGATGGAACAACACAATTCTGTTTTCCTACTAAATTCGAAATTGCGAACTTGCTCGATAATTACTGCTTATGGATTGCTATCAATTTAGGTAATTGATTAACTATCCTCTATCATCTGATAATAGTTGATCAGTATCATCTGAATTTAGTAAAAGACCGGCATAATGTAAATACTAGAAACTGTAATAAATTGGTGGCCCCATGTTTCAGACTTAGTAAAACCAGTAATAGTTTCTTAGGTAACAGTGTTAGGTTTTACAATAAAGTCCCAAAACATGTTACCGATTTGCCGGACTGCAAATTTAAGCGCCACGTCAAGCGGATGTTAGTGTCAAAAGGATATTATAGAGTGGATCAGTATGTAGTGATGTCTGGAATTGACTCATCTCTGTGCATTCACTATAGGCTGTATGATGTATTGGAAGTGTATGTAAAAAAAATGTACCCGATCGAGTTTCTTGCCGGATCTTCTCGATGGCTGGGTTGTTTTCCGAACCGGTGGTAGTTTTTGACGTTCAAAAGCGCCTTATGAGGGCCTAAACTTGTAGTATAAGTAACAACATACTGTATATTGTAACATCTGTATATCTATGCATATATAAGTAATGTACCTATACGAGGGTACTTATGAAGTGTGATTAGTTAAACCACCGCACGTTGTTTGTCAGTTGTAAAATAAACGGATTGCGTTATCAGAGTGTTTCTCTTAAATATAACCAAAACTGAATAAAGAAATTTTGATTTTGAATGGAAAAGTATTTTTTTAATAGTTAAAGAAATACCATGTATATTTATTAAAAATATTATGACGTCGTTCAACAATTAACTTTGAAACTGGTATACATCTATCAATGTGTTAGCATTTTTTTCTAATATTATAAATGCGACTGTCTTTTTGTTTTTTTTTTTTTACTTTTTTATATTATAGGAGTCAATGACCAAATGGAACACTTGATGTTAAGTAATCACCACCATCCATAGATACCAGTAACATCAGAGGAGTCGCAAGTGCCTTTCCTGTCTGTGTTGGTGAGGAAGGGAGGAATGGAAAGGGGGAGTTTTCAAAAATTCATCCCATACGAGAATTAAAAAAGGGATTATCATAGGAGGATTCCTGAGATGTTGCCGTGGGATACCTTATCCTACACACGGCCTAGTGTAATAGAAATGTGAAGGTTACATTGTTTAAACGCCTATCCTTTAGACACGTCTAGAATGTTTTCATCATATTTGGCGTATATATTGATTAAGCAATAGGAATGGGGTGTAAGGGGTGTCGAGTAACATCTTAAGACTTGAGACATCCAAGCCAACCTCACCTGCACGTGGTGCACCCTGCTGAATAACGAACGAGGCAATGGCGACAGCGGGGTGGTAGGGTTTTACAGCCCGACTGGGTCGCAACCACCATATATATGGCGAAAAAGCCCGTCATAGTGACTCAGTTCTGCGCGTCGCGTTTCGGAATCAGCCTGTGCATATCCAGTACCGGGTGACTTTCGTCATTATGGCCGGCATGACAGCGGCGACCGGCGATGGATAATCTGTTTCTCGGTGGTTGTCGATGTTTTTGGATTGTACTATGCTTACCATCAGGCATAGTGCAGTCACTTTGTCGTGCTACAATAAAAACAAAAAAAAAGGATAGGACATTTTATTAAACTAAAGACAAAGACTTTTTTATCAATGTAGGCCCTAAACATATTACAGGTGGCAGTTATAAAATTAATGACATGCCTGCATATTTAGCTATAAAAAATCTGATACTTCAGAAACACTTAGAAAATGTTTTAAACGTCAGTAGATTTTTAATCAATCTTAAACTCGATAGTAAAATAATCTTAAAATAATAAACTAATAACATAGTATTCAATTTTATAATCCGTTAAGTAAATTGTGCATAAAGCACATATCGCGTGCCAAATATGAAAATTGCATATCATAAAAATTATATATGATTTTATGCCACAAGTGAGCATAGATGTTTGTTAATTTTAGGTTTAGAAAATATTATATACAGTACACTGGAATTTATAAAATATGCGCTATCGTTGCATTTGGAACACATTAGATTTTTAAGGTTTTCATTACGAAAAATAAGTTAAATCATTCAAGAACCGTGACAATTTTTTTAAAGGTAATGTAACGCGTACTAAATTATTTCCTATATTGAAAACAAAAGCTTTTGATTAAGTCAAGTTTCTTTTACAAACAATAATAAAGTATTTAAATCTGTCATGCAAATTTCAGCATATTCCGTTACATACAAACTTTAAAAATATCAGCACAAATCGGCGATTTTAAGAATCCATGAATACGGCAAAGCTAACGCACAGCGAGAGAGATCACCACTGTAAGCCTCTTACAAATACTTGGAAACACGGACGCTCGCTAAAAGAGTGGAAAAGCCAGGATAATCTGTCTACGACATGATTCTGAAATTAGGCCTCTCCGAGTTTTACATTCAAATTACTTAATTTAAAATCTGCTTTTCAGTCACTAACACCGTCAAACCTTATAAAATTACATTTATATTTACCTCGTTAATACATACAGTCGTCTACACTTCGTGCATACAGTAATAAAAACGATTACAAACGTGTTAATGCAATTCTGATGATAACAGGTGAAATGCCAAAGTGTCTACACTATTTCTTTTGCTGTAAGACCTCAGTAAGTCCAATCTGCATAATCCAATAACATCAACACTAAAAAAAAACTTTTTGAAGTTATACTTCTTTTGGCGCGTTAGGAAAAAATGATGAGAGTAAATTATAAGATGCGCGCGCGCAACGTGACGAAAAACCGACACCCTGAAGTTAGCTATAGTCAACATTTTGTTTCTTTGTATTTCTTTGCTTTAAAATTTTCAATGTATTAAATACCTTTTTTCTATTGTTAGTGTCGTTTTTTCTACAAACGTAGAATAAGGCGAAAGATAAAATTTTGGAATAAAAGATTTTTATCTTGTTACGCCAAAGAATAATAATTTCTAACGCGTGTATATAAGTACACACCCACAATTTTTTTTAACCATAACACTTAAATTACTAGAAATTTCAACCCTCTAGAGGACGACATTATCAGTAGTTTCCTGTAATGTACGTTAGTGCATATATTTCTTCTATACTTAAACAAGCTATGCTTGCGACTGCGTCCGCGTGAAATTTATATTATAAAAACAGCGATTAATAAAATTATAGGTTTGTATCGCGTATTAAAATTATTATCTATACTAATATTATAAAGAGGTAAAGTTTGTGAGTTTGTGACGTTGTGACGATGTAGGAGGTAATCTCAGGAATTACTGGTCCGATTTGAATAATTATTTCAATGTTATATAGCTCATTCGTCGAGAATGATTATAGACTATACACCATCACGATAAGACCAATAGGAGCGGAGCACAGATGATAAATGTTTAAAAACGCAATGTCTTTTCCTTTTGAGAACTTCTGCTACGTGTTAGTGTTAGCCCAAAGTATCTATTCCACGCGAGCGAAGTCGCGGGCAGAGGCTAGTGCTATAATAATGTTAACTAATGTATTTGAGTTGATGTCTGAATAATTTGGAAGTACAAATGGTATCGTTAGGTGGTAATACAATCGACTTCCAGGTTTCTTTAAGATTTTTAGTGTGTGGATATACAATTGGAAACGGTGACGAAAAATTTAGCATAGATGAAGTTGCGCAAGTCTGCTAGTATAGTATCTTTATTGTACAATTTTGTCATCTCAGATTTTAAACTTTGGCTCAAACAAAAAATAAATATAGTGCCGACTTTTTTTTTGCCAACGATTATTGGGGACAATACGTACATTAGCTTTAATAGAAGTATTTCTTGTATAAACCTTACTTATGGAACAACGTTTTATTCAACCAGGTAAAATAGAATAATTCGAACATTTGTCTGTAAAAAGTGTCCTTACTTTTTATAATGATACCTTTAAAGTTCGACTTACCAACCCTCTACAATATGATTTCCCAATTTTAATAATTATTTCATCCACTGAAGCTTTTGACTATTCCACTGTCGAATTTATATTCACATATTTCTAAGCATGACACTATATGAATGAAGACTGGTAACTTTAGGAAGGCTTTACAATGTTAGCCACAACCTAAGTGAATAAGGAAAACATGTTCATACTATTTTCGCCTTTGAATGTAAAGCTTTGAGCGAGACTATCCCCATACGAATAGCCTTCAAAGCCTTACGCCAAGTTGGATTGGGACCGTCTATAAAATTATTTCCGCTACTTTACAGTACTTGTACGGAAAATGTTTGCTAGAGTGTATACTACATAGAAACTAAGTTTTTTCACATGATAAAATATTTGCCTCGTTTTACTAATTTGTAATATTTATTTCTAATTTAGTGATTATATAGTGACTATATTAAAAAATATAATCGTCATTTTTTAATTTGTTTTTCAATTTATATCTATACTAATATTAAAAAAGAGGTGAAGTTTGTGAGATTGTAACGTTGTAGAGGGTAATCTCAGGAACTACTGGTCCGATTTGAAAACTTATTTCAATGTTATTTAGCTCATTTATCGAGAATGATTATAGGATATATATCATCACGCCTAGACCAATAGGAGCGGTAAAACAATGAAAAATGTTTCAAAATCGGGATTTTCCTCTTGAGAGCCTTCGCTGCGTGTTAGGAATAAAGAATATCTTTTTTCCACGCGAACGAAGTTGCCGGCATACTAGCCGTATTACAATAAGTGTGAATGGAATTAAAAACATAGAATACTTAATACTTATATAGTATTACTATGACCTCAAACTTCAAGCAAAATACATAGACTGGTCGATTATATCAGCAGTGACTGGACATTCAGAAAACTGTACAAACGAACTACTATTCATTTCATGACTCGACATACGAAGCCGACATGGCCCGAAGCACTCATAAAAGAACACTCGGTTAAACTGCGAAAATGAAAGATCAATAAAAAGGATGTCTTAAACCCAAAATCAAATACGACAGATTCCTCAGTATGGCGTCAAATATTTAAACATATCGAATCGGCTACTATTAGGGGAAGTTTCATTTTTAATTTTTATGTTATTGTTGCTTTATGTTTAACAGTTTACGACTTCATGTGTTATTTACAATATAACACTTCATAACAATAAATGTGCCTTATAATTACTCAAGCATAGCTTTTTTTTTTTAGCGTAGGATTTTATAGAATCAGTTCAGTAGTTCCATAAATTGCCTGCGATAATTATATTATGTCATAGGAGGTAAACGAACAGACGGGTCATCTGATGCTAAGTGATAATCGCCATCCATAGACACTTGCAACACCAGGGGAGATACCTATTTAGCGTAAACATCTGTGACGTGTTATGTGTGCCTGTGTTACTTGTTATTACTTATTAGGTTTGGTATTTAATTAATATTTCCAATATTATTAATAATAACCGACTGAACGTCCGCTTATCATCACAATGGCTCCCATCGAAAATCAGCGCTGCGATACTACTGCTGTACTGCACATATTGGCTCAATAGGCTTGCCGGTTGTTGGACTTTTTTTCTAAATTTTTTCACATGTATTTCACTATATTTCGTCTAATTAATTTGTTTCAATTAAGGTCATTGTATGGTTTTTCCAACAATAAACAATTTCTTTCTTTCTAAGTGCGTTGCCAGCCTGTGTTTGTGGGGAAGGGGTAAGGGGAGGTGGGTCTCCGGCACTCTCACTGACGGAACGAAACGCAATACTGCTGGCACTCTTACTTCACGTTCGTTCTTTTTCGATGTCGCCAAGGCCTTCGATAAGGTCTGGCATGAAGGGCTCATATTCAAGCTAAAACAAGCCGGTATACCCGATAGGTTAATCCACATTCTCCGCGACTATCTAGCTGGTAGAACCTTCAGTTTTAGAGTAGACGGCGAATTCTCATCGCCCCGTCTGATACGCTCAGGTGTGCCGCAAGGCTCAATTCTCGCGCCCACCCTTTTCAACCTGTTCATCAGCGACCTACCTAAGCTCCCGGGAGTCGAGGTAGGTTGTTATGCTGATGATACAGTCATCTACACCTCTGGCTGGCGGCCGAAGGATCTTAGAGACAGCATCGAAGAAGCCGTTAGCACACTCGGTGACTGGTTTCTTCGATGGCGAATAGGTATTAACCCCGATAAGAGTGCCGCGATACTCTTCGACCCTAGATATCG
>JACEII010000101.1:207201-309788 GCA_014332785.1 Antheraea mylitta
GGCACACCTCGGCTTGGGCTGTTGCCTGATAGGTGCAATTCGCGACTTATATGAGCTAACCTAAACCTAAAATACTTGCGACTCCCCTGGTGTTACATGTGTCTATGAACAGTGGTGATCACTTAACATCAGGTGCCCATCTGTTCGTTTGCCTCCAATGAAGTAAAAAAAAAGCAGAACACGGGAAATAACCAAATATTCTATTACTTGTTACGTTTTATTACCACTGAAATAAAGAAATAAATCTATCGAAAGTTACTGGAATAGAACACAAACGAAGACTAACCCGATACGTGTATCTAATACCTCTTAATCCAAATTCTTGTTTGAGATAAAGTATTATCCGCTTTGTAAGGATTAGGATACAGGATAAACTAAAAGATCTTGGAAATTAGGTCAGGGAACAGGGACCGTTACTGAGATTTCATCAGTTATATTAAAAGCCGGACTGGAATTCATTAATTCTTTTAGAAATGGATCTGTTTCGTGAATAATGAACATTTATATAGAAACTAGCAGCCCGCTGGCTTTGAACGGGTGTATCAATTAGGGAATGAAATCAAATATTCTCTTTACAGTACGTTACCATATAATAAAATAGGATCTGAATATTTGGCAATTAAGTTTAAAACGTGTATTTGTCATACTTCACATTGGCGAAATTGCCTACATAGGTAGAGGCCACTTGGAAAGAAAAAAAAAGTACTGAACAAATGAACGTCCGTCTGTCAATCCTATTCTTTTTCTCTACTGTCTGATTAATTCTGATTCATTAATTTTCATATGAGTGTTTGAACATTATAATTCATACAAATATTGTATTGATAATTAAACAAACAATAAAAACAAGTGGCCTACAAGATAGGTTACAAATGTTTTTGAGTATTTCGTTAATAGTGCAATGTTCATGTTTTGCGTCGCCACGCCAACAATCAGGTTTACCCTTCGCCTATGGATGTTTATTAGTATGTAAATTCAGATAGCCATTCTGAACTGGTAAGTTCACACATATTCGGCAATTATTTTTTATTTATAAACATATTATTTAACATTGATTTATACCAAATTAATTTATACAATAACTAATTTTTCTATATCTTATATGCCTTTGCTAAATTACTAGAAACAACGCGCGACTTCGTCCACGTTAGATAACTACATTAAAATTAATAATAATAAAATGTACGTAACGAGACTTAAGCGTATGCATTACAATTGTTTCCGCAAAATAACTCTATAGAGTGTCAACCTGCATGATGATCGGATAATTTAACAATCTCGTAAGCGCTTCAACAGCGGGTTGTTAAAACTTGGCTAGCTGGCAAACGTTTAGTCCCGTCGATTCGCCCGCATTTTAGCAACATGTAACTATTTCTTTTCCACCACCGATATTGAGAATATGCCATCTTACTTCCACATTTTCTTTGAGAAAGTGTAGCGTTACAATATTACTTTACGTATGTGTGCGTTATCGTGCCATTTGTTTTGTCAAAATATCATCTATACGTATCAACAACTTTTTATTTATAATATCATTGTATAGGATAAAAAATAGATAAACAGGGAGTAAAACCCAAGCTCTCAAGGTTCCGTACTAATACATAGCATCGAAACCAGAATCTTCATATTAGGTACACAAAACTTCTCGCATTTCCTTTCTAAGTGGTACTAAGTTGCGCTGATCGAATTTCACGTAAAAGTTATGTTTATTTTATTTTCCATCAAACTTTAAATCCGTGTCGTTGGGTGAAATAAGAAACTGTGTCAATAAAGAAAACTTATACATTGATTTAAATAACATTGAGGTTTTATACCAGACTGGAAACTCGCAACCTTTGATCGTAAATCGAATAAGCTATTTACAGCGTCTACCTTATTAACTAAGTTGGGATATTTGAGCATCTATCTAATTACTCTATGTTATAATTATCTAGGGAATTGGGGAGTATAATCTCAAAGTAACATAATTGGAAGTCAGTCATGCATAACTCATAAGAAGCAGATGGAGACATCAATACTGAAATATACACGTCTGTAGGTCATTCCATAAGAAATCTTCAAAGATTACCTATTTTAGATTTTCCTTAAACATTGTGGATTAAACGACTTTCGGTATAACGATATTTTTCGCAAACGTCACTTCCGGTCCACACAAAGGAAAGGTTTATTTTCCTATTTTTTCCGTGTTTCGCTGTAAATATGTCTCTGTTCGGTGTTCGCCTTCTAATTCTACAATAAAATTTCTTTTCAAATACAAAAATGTTTCCATCTAATTCTATCAATGGATTAATTCATTAATAAATCTTGCTGTAATTTATCAGGTAATTAGAAACTTTTTATTAGTATATGTAGGACACTCGGTACCTAATATTGATTTAACTTTACGAGCACTCATTTGAAGATTCACAACTTATCATAAACCTTTCTATTGAAATCAAAACTTTTTAAATCTCATTAATTAAAAATTATTGGCTTTCATGCGTTATCCTGGAGAAACCTGTACGTTTTATGGGACAAAACATCATATGAATTACAAATCATATAATGATTCATCTTATAATAGGCTTTTGACATCAAAACCAGCATAATATGACGCTTGATGTATATGTTACTATTGTTAAAAATGTAATGTAACACGATAAAAATCTTTTCAAAAATTTTACCTATTGCCTTATTCTACGTTTGTAGAAAAAACGACAATAATAATAGAAAAAATGTATTTAATACATTGAAAGTTTTAATACAAAGAAATACAAACAACAAATACAAAGAAACAAAATGTTCACTATAGCTTACCTCAGGGTGTCGGCTTTACGCGACGGTGTGCGCGCGTATAGTAAAAATTTACTCTCATCATTTTTCCCTAACGCCCCAAAATAGTATAACTTCAAAACAACACTTAAGTAAGACATGTAAAAAAAACATCGACACACATACAAATTTCGCTATAGACCATAAAACACAAGTGCCGATACCGAATGCTATAATAAAAGACTGCAAGATAAAAATCCTAAGTATTTGCAATTTCATTGATCTTTATTTATTTCCACGACATACATTGATTTTACATTCAAACATAATAAACATTTTATAAGGCACTAACTGTAAACAAAAGTTACACATGATTAATTTTTTAAACTTTAAACTACTGTTAACATACTATAGGTATAGGTGGTAGAGTCACGCTGAAGCTAATACTGGTTTTAACATGAATGGGTTAACTCGCCCGAGGTACTACCACCTTCTCACAGAAATCCGTCGTGGAGGAACAGTGCGTGCATTGTTGCGTTTCGTTCGGTCAGTGGAGCGTCGGAATACCATCTTCCCTCTCCTGCTCCCCCTTCCCTATTCCTCCCTCCCCCAAACATAGGCTGGCAATGCTGCAACTCGCCTGCTGTTACAAGTGTTTATGGCCGGTGGTGATCGCTTAACATCAGGTGACCCATCGGTTCTTTAGCCTGCCATGATATAAAAGAAAGATACCGTTTAACCGATTTCCGATAAATTACGAATGTTGTGCAGACAGCATATAACACGACTCAATGGAGAGTATCTCTCTGTCATAGGCGTTCACTGTTCAGCTTTTCTCAATAAAGTTCAGTTCTCTTCGGGTGGTCAATCGTGGTTATTTATTTATTTTAGGATTTGTTATATTAACTTACAATTGATTCAATACGTTGGTTTTTAAATATAAAACCTAGCTTTATAACTATAACACAATGTGAAACTCATTATTCTCAGTCGGTGTCAATTTTATTGCCCGAAAGTTGACAACTAAATCAATTACTTCAATACTCTCATTTAAACATAAGCATAAAAATTACATCTGAAGTTTCTCATTTAGCTGAACATTAGTTAGTTATTGTAATAAAATGATAATACCGAAGACCTAATCTGAAAGAACTGACTTAATGCTATCCAATAAAAGGCCAAATTACCGAACCGCACGAATTCCAGAGTGAGAGCGGAACGCTGGTTCCGTATATAGGATAACAGCTGGAATCATTGGAATTTGGCCGTAGCGCTACAGCTCAGATTGAAACTCGGAATTTTTCGAGTTACTTCATCACTTTAATAACAAAGGTTAAATAAATATTAAACGGTAAAATAATACTAGATTTAGAAGTTACAAATCGTAATACATCCTGTTTGACAATGTTTAATAAATATAACATTAATAAACAGAAAATCGGTGTTTAAAGACAAAGGATCAAATACTATATAATTGTATTTGAAAATAGCTTATATTTTAGCTTTAATAAAATATGAAAAATTTCTTCCAAAAAAAATAAACCGTTTTAAAAAAAGACGAACTTAAAAGTGTAAAATGATATTCTATTCGCTTCATTTTACGTAACACTTTGTCTTAATTTTGAAAAATATTTTAAGATACAATTACACAATTCTAATATTAACTATTATATATTTTTGAACATTGAAACCCCCATCCAAATCGAATCAGTAGTTAGACAGGGGTCCAAAACAGAACCCCCTTTTTTAAAATCGATTAAAAATCGCAATTATCAACCCACTTGCCCTATTTCTCTACGGGACGAAAACACATCTTGCTCAATGCGCTGTATTTCTAAAAAACATTTACTTAAATTTTTAATAATAATATATTAAGTGAAGCTGGCATGACAATGTTTATTTAGGTAAATACTAACGGTGTTAATACAAAAAAGTTAAATGCCTATTAAATACTTGCTTTCAAAAGGTTTTATATTAAATGCACCACGCTCGCCCGAAGCAAGTTTGCGTTTTCCATTTTCGCAAGTCTAACCTAACCTAACCAAAGCAAGATATAAGACCAACATGGTGAACATTCAGCGAACACGCTGCATTTAATACGAAACCTTTTTAAAACAAGTATTCAATACGTATTAAACTTTGAAAACATTTCAGTAAACCAAAAAAAATGATCAAAAACAATTCAAGAAATAATAACAAATGCTGGCAAAGACACTTGTTTAAGCCGGGCCAAGGGTAGATCGGTCGGGGGGCTGGTCTCTCCATTGCACTGGTTCGGCCGTCTGGGAGACAGTCTACACGTGCCAGACTGTCTCTCTTTAGCGGGAGGCCCAGGATCTTTATTTCTAGGCCGGCCGCCAGGGGACATGCGGAATGCTTCTCCATCCCTTGTCCCCCATCATGGCGGTATTGGGCACCCATGGGGTTTTAGTCCGTGCGAGTCGGACATCACCCATTCTCTCCCCCGGTAGGGTGGTGTATCCATGAGGGATTTCCCATGTAAAAAAAGGCAAAGACACTGGTAAAAGTTTTTTATAAGATAATATATATATTTACTTAATAGAACTAAAATCAAGGCTGTTATCTAAAGCACTGTATTATCTTTTTCATAACGCTTAAAACTCACCATTACATTTTACGAGCAAAATAAAACACAGCCACCTCAATTTTTGCTGAAATAACTTCACCCGGCCCGCTAACTTAGATTCATGGATTTCGAACAACATTCGTTGAAAACTTTACACCGTAAAGTATTGCCCCTGTACCACTAAATTAAGTTATACCGTAATTTATAATACGTACTAACCTAACAGTTTAAGTTGGAGGTGCGTAAGGCACTTATAACTTCATCAGTACGCAGCACCTAATTACAGTACTCGAATATATTTTATTTCTTTTATGTGCTTGTTACCACGATTTATGGGATTCAAAAGGGCATCGAGAAATACGAGAGCGCTTGTTGTTAATGTTTAATCTAATCCCTCTTGAAACAGAGACTATAATCATTTGTGAAATAGGATACATCTTTCCGAAATGCCGAGTAAGTTGGCAAAAATTTGGGAAAATAAATGTAGAAACGCTGAAGTTAATTTATTTGGAATTATCTACGGCCATGATTCCATTCACGTGTACTACAAAATTAGTGTTAAGCTGTTTCTAATACCACTTTTTAACCAAAACGTTGTGGAACATCCTTTGTTGTTGGTTACTATGAAAGACTATATATAAAATTCTTTTGTATTTGTATGTCACTAAACTTCTAAACGGCTGGACAGATTTTGATAAAATTTTGTGTGCGTGTTCCAGTGAATCCGAGAATAGTTTAGATCCATAATTGGACCCGGTAGGTGACGCTACGGTTGATTTTTAAGATTTTTTTATTATCAAGACAGGAAAAGTAGTAGGTGGTAGAGCCACGCTGAAACTATTACTCGTTTCAGCATGACTGGGTCGGCTCGTCCAGGGTAGTACCACCCTCTCACAGAAAACCTACGTGAAGTAACAATGCTTGCATTGTTGCGTTTCGTTCGGTCAGTGAAAGTGCCGGAGGTCCACCTTCCCTTCCCTCTCCCCTTCCCTTCCCTCTCCCTACCCTTCCTCCCTTTCCACCCATCCCCCTGTACCCCAAACACAAGCTGGCAACGTAATAGCAACTCCCCTGGTGTTGTTCATAGTCCTTCATACGGCGGCGATCACTTAACACCAAGTTACTCGCATGTTCGTTTGCCTCGTATGACATAAAAAAAACGTCTGCCGGGACCGCTAATTTATTATATTTTACTATAATGATGGAAGTATTTAATTGAAATAAAATTGATATATTGCATATCGCGTTTGACGTATTTAATTTGCCTCGTAACATAAAACTAGACAGTATTACTGAAATAAAAAAAATGATTATTGATATTGTTCACTTTGATACCGTCACGGCGAACGGCATGACGGTCTCTTATGTCGTCTCATCCTTACTACGACACATTCTCTTGTGTGTGTGTGTGTGTGCAACAGCCAAGCCGAGATGTGTCGTGCACCCTTGAGCTGGTTGCCAAAATAAAATCGGCTGAGTGCCTTAAGCGCTCGCCTTAGTAATCCAGTGAAGCTGTTAAGACCTTGCTAGGTCAATAGCGTAGTCATTTCGAAAAAAAATCAATTCCACACAGATGGATGCACGGGAAACAGTTCATCACTACATAGTGTAAAACAAAGTCCTGTGCCATGTCTCTCTATATGTCTGCTTGCGATAAAATCAAAAAATCGGCTGAGTGCCTTAAGCGCTCACCTTAGTAATCCAGTGAAGTTGTTAAGACCTTGCTAGGTCAATAGCGTAGTCAGTTCAAGAAAAAAAAAAGTATGTGTGTATAGTTAGTTGCCTGTATACTCTTGGTTTTTTCTTTATGTGAGCGGTGTACTATTTGTTTCCGACGAAAGTATGCTTGACACGTTTGAATTATGAAATTTAAAATTAACTTTAATACTTGCAGTCAGTTTTACTCTATTATATTGCTTAGTAGTTATTGGTTCATATAGCAACAGCAACTACCTTCTATACCATGTACCATTCTACGTAATAAAATATACAGTAAAACTTGGCCATAGAACACTTCCATAAATAAAAAAAAATGCTTGTGTCTGTGTGTACACGCGGAGAAAGTGATTTTTTTAGCTTATATGGAATAAATCTATACTAATAGAATATAGCTGAAGTGTTTGTTTACTTGAACGCGCTAATCTCAGGAACTACTGGTCCGGTGTCAAAAGTTCTTTCAGTTATAAATAGCTCATTTATCAAGGAAGACTATAGGCCATATATCATAAAACCAATAGGATTAGAGCCAATGAGAAATATTTTTTGTTTTTTTTTTTCAGAGCTCCGCTGCTGCGCAAATGGTAACTATTCCCCGCGGACCAAGTCGCAGGCAGAAGTTAGTTATATATACGTAGACACACTTTACGCTTAACACGTAATAAGTAACAAAATGTTTCCCCTACCGAGCTATAAGAAGTTTCACTTCAAAAATAATTATGTAAACTGATTCAGTAATTTTCGAATAAAATTATAAGTACTAAAAAACTAATAGATATACAGAGATAGTTGCCTTTATTAATATGTTAGTGAATCATGAAAGTATAGGTATTTAAAACTATTTGGAGTAGTTGTATGGTACATATTTATTAAACAACAATGCGACCACAGACAAGTGCTATTAATTGCTACTATAATTTAAAAGGTTATCATTTGAACTGATTCAATATTAAAATTTGTTTTCATCATTTCGAATATCAATCGTCACATGTTTATTTATGATCAATTGGTTTTGATATTCGAAAACTATATTATATTTTGCATTAATTTGTTTATTTGTGGTTGCGTGATTATTTTAGTTGCTTGATTGTCGCTTATAATACAAATACATAGTTCCAAATGTTATAATTATACATTTTCATAAATGAAATGTACTATTTTTAATCTCAATTATTGTTATTCAACTTAATCATAAATATAAAAATGTAAATCTAACGTGTCTGTAATTTTTCGATTTTAATAAACAAGAGAATACATTTCAATCATTTTAGTAATGTATGTCTGTTTGTATGACCACGTATCACTATTAAAGTACAGAGTTCACAATAAAACCTAAATAACAAAATCATAAAGCATATCCTCAGGAGTAACTAATTTTTTATTTCATTTAAATCGGTCCACTCTATCAAAAGTTATTGTAATTTGAATGACGTCTGGAGTTAAGTACGAGAGAAGAGTAGTAATCTATACTAATATTATAACGCTGGAAGGTTTGTTTGTTTAGTAGTTTGAACGCGCTAATCTGAGGAACAATTAGCCCGATTAAAAAAAAATCAGTGTTACATAGCTTATTTATCAAAGAAGGCTATAGGTTATATATCATCACGCCAAGATCAATAGGAGTGGTGCACCAATGAAGAATGTTTCAAAATCGTTTTTTTTTCTTCTGAGAGCTTCCGCTGTGTGTTATCATTAGCCTAAAGTAACTATTCCACGCGAACGAAGTCGCGGGCAGAAGCTAGTACCTAATAAAAATGGTGGTCAAATTATATGTCAGCTGTTTTCGGAATTCGCATATATTCGCTCATGCAAACTGGTAACATTATCGGCTGATTGCGAAGGAAAAAATCATAAGAAAATCTGAGAAATGTTGTAGAATTATCGTAGGTGGAAAAATATATAATTGTGGATTTTGAAATCGCCAATACATCTTGAGCTGCTGTGGAGATTATTCCTATAACTTTCTTCGGAGAGGTGCAACGCAGTGGTTGCCTTACAGGCTTATATGATACCAAATAATCTTTGATTACTAAGTATCAGAATAATCAAGTTAATTAAGCTATGAACTTATTCTGTTTTCACTGTAAGTGTCGTTATTATAATACAATAGAATCGTTTTCGTTCAGATCTCAGTTAATAAGCAGTATCGAATCCCAACCTTTTGGTTGTCTGCATGTCAACATCAAAATAAAAAAAAAGTCTGACTCAGCTGGATTTTTTTTCATCAAACGATCGAGACGGACGTGTAATAATCAGCAGGTGAATCATTAAATTAATCATTAGCTAACATTGGTGGAAGCTCAGCGGGCAGCTACGACACGGAGGAAGATCTAGAAGAATTGTATCTTTATACAGTATCTATAAATAGATGTTAGTTGGATCAGAACGATACTGTAAAGATTCTCGAAGACTCCTTCGGGGTAGCAGAAAGCCACCTTAGGCTATATGGAAGGTGGGCATGCTACACTGTATATGTTTCGTTATCAATCGTGTTCAATGCTTAATGCAGTAACAAAATGCAGCTGACAGCAGCTGCCATGTGTCCCTTACTCGTTAAGTACTGGAGCGACAACATCGTTTGTGTGTGAAAACCGTTACGCCTGAAAATCACTAAAAATAACCAAGTGTTTTATTGAATCGTGGCAAAGTGTTCCGTCGGTGTTGATGGATCAGTCAAGGTGTTGCAGCAGTCCAAGGTACGTGGTGCATTGTATTTGCTGCAGCCCAATTGAGTATTGAACATCGAGATCGAATCGTTTGTTTACCCAGAGTAACTAGGCCACCACGGTGCGAAGGCTACAGTATATATTTTAAAACAAGAATTGTTTTTAAAGTTAAATTCATTTAGAGTTATTTTACAGACAATGTTAAGTTTTATAAGGGTTATTGTGTTGTAAGACCAAATACCCATCTCAATCTGAAGCAATCATTTCTTCACTTTTCTCTTACAATAAAATATTAATCTCACAAAAAATGCCAACTAAAAAACTAATTCAGTAACTCATTACAGTAACAAATGGCATAAATACATTGACATATTAATATTAAAACCCAAGACACACAGTCACGAAAAAAAGTAGCGCTCAAAACCAGCCGCAAAAACTCCCCAATACAAATACGTGGTTATAATTATGCGATAAACTTATGATTTTGTAAATTCAACCTTACCTGAACGGTTTATAGTTGTTTTTACAAGGACGCAAGCGACGCGAGACTATTTGAAATGACTGCATAAGACAAAATTATGCACTCATTTTTGTGTGCCGATTTTGAGACATTAAGTGTGCAATTTGGGTTTTTGACATCATAAATATAGTAAATGTAACATACATACAACATAATTAATCTATATGTTATACATACTAGAGCACATTATAGAAGAACTTGTTCGTCGATAATTAATCTGTGTACATAATTGTTCCAAATTTGATGTATCGTTCCACTGAGAATACATGCTCATACTGTTTGACTTTAACAAAGGTGTGTCACATTATTAAGCTAAAATTTACAACCTACATACCATTAAATCGTATGCTATCATTATATTATTTTGAGCTACCCGTGAGTATTGTCATAGTCTTTTTCAGTAAAAGTAATTTACATAAAATGCAAAGTACACACAAAGACAAAAGTGGAACGAGCTCTGTATTACAAAGAAAATGATCTGCAAAGTTCTACGACGCCTGATAGTACTTTACACTATTATTAAAATCCTTTTTCATTTTTCTTACTTTTGTTGTTACTTGTACAGGATTATAAGTTTGCAATAGACCTATTGTCGGTAAGTAGTATAGTGCACTCACGTAGCTAATAAAAACAAAGGTAGAAGTAAAGAAAGTTATAAAATTTTGATTTATACCACCGCTAACCTTTACAGTAAATGTCAAGTTTCAAAGCATGATATTTGTTTCAGTCAATAATGTTATAACTAAAAAGCTTTAGATACGTCATATGCGCTTCTACAGCGCCATGTTAAAACTGCCCCGTTAATCCGTCCGTATCTAAGCAACATATAACCATTTCTTTTTCACCACTGATATTGAGAATATGCCATCTTACTTCCACACTCTATCTAAAACAGTGTGACGTTACAATATTACTTTACATATGTGTGCGTTATCATGTCATTTGTTTTGTCGAAATATGATGTGGGTAATGTATCTACAGTTTTAATTACAATATCAATGGTTTCAATATGTGCTTGTTCCCACACATCGATGAATCACAAGGCCTAAGTGTAATTATGAGTTTATTCGAGATATTTTTAGAAAATTCTAGATTGTTCCAGATATTCCTGTAGTATGTTTGGAAATGTTTCATTTTTGTACAGTCTTAAAAGTTTATTTTATTTAAAAAGCATGAACAATTTTATAACCGTCCCAAAGGGTAAGTAGTAAAGACTTCAATAATTGCCTAGCGTTAAAAAAGCAAGGGAAATTTAAGCAACAAGTATCTGAGTGGTACATTTAATATAATAGGTCCTTACCTATGAAATTGCCGTTTTGCAGTACTGGCCATATCAAATCAAAATAATTTTTGTTTTGCTAAGAATTCTAATTTCATATTAATTTTATTTTAAAAACATGGAATTCTTTTTCCAAAAGTAGTCATTTGTTTATTGATTAGTGTTACATTTTTATCGCATTTCAATCTTTTTTGTCATCATGGATAAGTTGAAAATTCGAGTAATTGTGGAATATGAGTACTGTCTGGCAGCAACGCGGTACAAACGGCAAGCAACATCAACGACGTTTAAGGAGCTAACACTACAAACCAACGCACCACCTATTATTGGTTAGCTCGCTTTCGTTCTGGGAATTTCGACCTGAAAAATGAACCTCGCGGTCGTCCGAAGACTTTGGTCGACAATGACGAATTAAAGGCGATTGTGAAAGCTGATAATACACAATCTACGGCTGAATTAGCAGCAGCTTTCGACGGTAATGTCAAAATAATATTGGTCCATTTGCGTCAAATTAGCAAAGTAAAAAAGCCTTGACAAATGGGGCCCCACTAACTCAATGATCGCCAGCGCGAAGTATGCGTCGAGACGTGCCTTGCACTGCTCAACAAACACACATGAAGGAATTTTGAACCCCATTGTTACCTGCGACGAAAAATGGATTCTGTTTGATAACTGCAAGTGCTCAGCAAGTTGGTTGGATCCTGGTTCAGCACCTAAACAATGCCCTAAATGAAAAAGTATCCCTAGAAAAGTGATGGTCACTGTTTGGTGGTCTAGCGCCGGTGTGATTCATCACAGCTTCTTACGAAACAGGGTAAGCGTTACTGCAGATGTGTACTGTGAAAAACTGAACACAATGATGGAGAAACTGGGACATCTCCAACCAGCATTGGTCAATCGCACGTCTCCGCTGCTCCTGCACGACAACGCGCGATCTCATACTGCACAGCAAACGGTCTCCAAGTTGCAAGAACTGGGGTTGGAAGTTCTCCGTCATATACCCTACTCACCAGACCTTGCGCCTATAGATTACTACTTTTTCTAGAATTTGGATAACTCCTTGGCGGAAAAAATTTTCAATACCCAAGAGGCAGTACAAAATGCCATTGAAGAATTTGTTGCCTCCCGTCCAGCTGATTTCTTTAAGAAGGGCATCAGTAAACTGCCACTGAGTTGGCAAAGATGCATTGATTGCATGGGTGATTACTTCGATTAATAAAAAAAAATACATGAAAAATTTCGTTCAAATTTTTTCATAAAAAATGGCAATTTCATAGGTAAAGACCTAAAGACCTAATATAATGTTAGTGTTCGAACTCCTCGGAAACGGCTGAATCAATTTTTATGAAATTTCTTATGTATATTTGGTAGGTATGAGAATATGTCGTAAAGTATATTTGATACCACTAGGTGATTAGGTTGTCGCTGTCCATTTTTTTTTCTATTTTTTTGACCAAATCTGTTCATTGTATTTTTTACACCGCCTTTTAAAAATACCTACAACCCTAAAGTTTCATCCGCCTATCCCAGCCTCCCATTTTTTATCGCAATTATGTACTTTTGCAGGAATTATGTCCAAAAAAATTAACGGTCGTTAATATTTTAAACAGAATGACAGATTGCGCTACATCCGCCTCGTAATTTTTACCATACATGCGTAAATCATTCACTAAACCAATCAACTAGGTATGTGAGTCCCCAAATTGTTTGGATTCCCTATTGGAAATGCTGGAAGTCGCTATAATCAGGTTGTGCATTTTTAAGAGTTTCGACTTTGGAAATACAATAGTAACCGGTAGGTAACCAATTTCACACAGACAAAGTTGCGTGGGTCAACTCGTATTAATAGGATTTTTACTTTATGAAAGTGGCAACCAGATACTGATCGTTTAATATTATGTATAAACGTCTGTGTGAACTCCAAATAGTTGACGTTGTAATGTTGATGGTCAAGATACATTTCGTGTTTCTGCATCAGTTAGTTCATGGCACACGGTCGGCTTGCCAAGCTTCACAGAACGTGCAATTAGCAATGGTAATTAATAGTCACCAGATGCTCTATTAAGTTTATTGAAGTGGCTCTTGTCTTAATAGCATGCCCGCAATAATTTAGTTTATCAGTCAATATATATTGAGCACAATTTGTGTCCATTTATAAACAGTATCTAGTGCCACTCTAGCGTAATGGAATCGGGAGCCATGTTTAATGAGACAATTTTAAACTTTAGACTGCCCCCAATCTCAACTAATGCTAAATCTCTATGTAGCCTAGGGTTGTAAATACTATTAACTTAGAAAAGAACTGGCTTTCAAGTGCCGTTTTTGACACACTTGAAATGTTGCAAATAGGCCATCAAAACCCGGCAAAACCAAAAGCTTTGACTCCTTTCACCTCCATTAATGCGGGTTTATCATAAAGTGAGATGTGAACTGTATTTTTTGTTATTCGCGAGGGCAAAGGTATTACCGGATATATGCTCAAACGCAAGATTCAAAGATATATAATCGATTGAGCTTGGTAATAGGAACATACACACTTACTTGGCATATATAGTGAGTCCAACTGCTGCTTTCAGCGCCGCGTTCACGGATTTCTCGTGGCACATACACTAAAACACTCTGGAACTTATAACAATATGGTTGCGCATATAACAGTCATTTCGGCGCGTGCGTTACATGGCTTAGACGCGTGCATTCAATAGCTTTGCGGACGATACAAAAGTCTTAGACGCGTGCGTGCACGGGTGGTGCAGGAGATGCAAGTGCTGAGCGGACGATCCAATGCCCTGTAGCGGTATGCGGAGGAGGAGATAGGCTTGGGGGAGGAAGCAGGAGATGCCCTCATGTACCAAACAGCAAAACTAACTTCTTATAAAACAACTACCAACACCTTTAAGTGAAAGTAGTAGAATCTCGTTGAAGCTGTAATTGGTTTCAGCATGAATGGGTCGGCTCGCCCGGGGTAGTACCACTCTCTCACCGAAACCCGACGTTAAGTAACAGTGCTTGCATTGTTGCGTTTCGTTCGGTCAGTGAGAACACCGGAGGGCCATCTCATTCCCTTTTCACCCATATTTTCCCCCTTTTCTCTCATTCCCAAAAAACACAGGCTGGCAACGCACTTGCGACTCCCCTGGTGTTGCTAGTGTGTATGAATGGCGGTGATCACTTAACATCAGATGACACACCTGTTCATTTGTAGGTTGACGACTCTAATGAGTCGTAAATATTAGGAAAAAGGGTGACTGGCCTGCATTAAATTTATCTTATATGCAAGCAATTTTTACGCGCTTTTGAAGCCTATAGTGACATCCAACGCGTATTAATATTTGTAATTTGATTTGTTGTATGAGTGTTATATGCACTAATAAGGTACCATCCTTATAATTTGTTGTGACGAATGTCACAACTCAAAATACAAATATTAACACGTGTACGTACTAAGCTTCAAAACTTTCTCAAGAATCGCTTGCATATGAGACGAAACTAATGCAGGCAAACGAACCTTTTTTCTAATATTTTTTGCTACTCATTAGGGTTGCCGGCCCACATTCGTTTACAATTGCGATTAATTTAGTTGCACAATTGCAATATTATAATGGAGTTAACGATCTTACACCATCCTGAGTGCACTTCGACTATCCGTAATGACGTGAAGGTTCCAAGACAACCATAGCCAAGGGAGAAAAGAGAGTATTAAAATAAAGAAAAAGTTATATGTCTAAAATAAAGACAAATGCCATTTTTTAGCGCGAAAATACATTATATACGTTAATAATCAATTTAAACAACTATATAACGATATATTTAAAATTACATGTTAAACATAACATACACCTCTTACACAATATGTGTTCACCTCTATACTGCGTGTCGTCACTACCGATCAGTCCCCGGCGATCAATTTGTACAAATAATTAATGCTTAACAGATGTCCAATTATGTACGTCAAAGGGGATGTTGTCTTCGGTGCTATGTTTGTAGAAACTACAATTATAATTAATGCCTGAACTCAAAAATCCTGGTAATAAATTTAACACTTTTGAAAGAGCTGTAGATTTAGAATTCATTATGCATACACAAACATATTCTTTTATGTTTTCTTTTAATGTTTTGCTTTCCGATATACATACATGTAAGCGTTTATGAATCATGCAAGTTCAATTAGATGACTCACAAACGAATATATGTATGAATAGCTTAGAATGGTTTAGCTAGGTTAGATTCAGGTTTTTTCGATAACAGCCCAAGCAAGGTATGCCTTGAGCATGCTACCTGAATAAAATCGGCTGACTGCCTTAAGCGCTCGCCTTAGTAGTCCGGTGAAGCTGTAAAGGCAAGGCCAATAGCGTAGTCAGTTTGTGAAAAAAAATGTTTTACTTTTTTTTTTAATAATGATAAGGTAGTAAAATAATTACGATAAGTCATAGAAAATTTATTAAAAAATTTCCTACTTTGAATAAACAAAAAATAAGGAAGAGTTAAAATTAAAAAGCTTAAATTTAGAACTCGGTTAAAACTCCAATGAACATTAAAACCACTACAAATTGTTCGGTAAATATGCCTGTCATCGAAAATAGAAATATATCAGCTTTGAATAAAAGAATTAATTCTTTATTGGACTTTTTAATTTGTATACTGGCTAGGTTTGCTCTCTATACTAATTTTATAATGAGGTAAGGTTTGTGAGGTTGTAGGGTAATATCTGGATGTACTAAGCCGAATTTGAAAATTATTTTACCAATATAAAGCCACGTTCATTGTGAATGTCACATAGGCTATATATTAACGCGAAAAATGAAAGATTTTTGTGGTAGTCGGATTTGCAAAGTAAGCCAGAGAAAAAACGATCGAATGAAAACATTTCTTACGGACGCTGCCTTAACGATGAGACATACATACGTAGTCCAGTAAAGCTGTTAAGAACTTGCTAGGTCAATAGTGTAGTCAGTTCTAGAAAAAAGTTGTAGAGTTTAAAAAGGCCTACATGGTACATTAAGCTATCTTTAATGCAAAAGAGATTTCCTTAGTCAATTACATTTTTTATATACTTAAGTCTTAAGTTTACTTCAGTTGCGAGTAATTACAACTTAGTTCCAATATACCACTGTAAACGGTACTCCGGTGAAGCTGTTAAGACCTCGCTAGGTCAATAGCGTAGTCATTTTGAGAAAAAAAAACAACTGTAATCATGATGGAGGTCATCATAGTAATTCATTTCCATACAGCACATTCCAAGATCAACAATTTTTTTTTTTCGAAATGTCTACGCTATTGATCCAGCAAGGTCTTAACAGCTTCACCGGACTACAGCCCGAGATCAACAAGCGTTAATCGAAGCTTTTGTTAAGGTACGTACCAACAAAAACAGCCATCGTCGTCATCTCCATTTATGTATCATTTACTTACTACCACGTAATTTTACGATGATAATAAGAATTTTAATAAGAGTTTAAATTCTAAAAACCCCTACATATCGATACAATCACTATTGTACTGTACGCATCAAATATCGTAGTTTCAAACTGGATAATTTTATGGACTAGAAACCACCCACGACTTTATTCATGTTAGATTTTAATAATTTTATTAAAAATATAAGCTACCTTGGTAGGGAGTTATAGAAAAATATATACATAAACCTTCTACATAAGAATTACTTAGTGAACTTCCTTAGTGATCATTCAAATGATATCGCAACTTATCAATCTCATCATCAATTATTAAATATCATTAGCTGACTCTCGCAACTTTGTCTGCGTGGAATCGGTTACCTACAGGTTTCCAAACTCGAAAAATCTTAAAAAACCTAGAACCTGATTATAGCAACTCTCACCGTTTCCAACAGTGAAACCAAATATTTCAGTGATATTACCTGGTTGGCTTAGTGAATGACTTTCGCATGTGTGGTAGAAATTTCAATGAGGCGGATGTAGCGTCATTCAGCAAAATCAATAATTTCGTTTTGTATCAAATACGAAAAACCGTTGAATTATTTAGATATTGTTCATACAAAAACACCTAAAATTCGAATTAAAAATGGTAGGGTGAGGTTAGGAACGTGAAAATTTGGAGTAGTAGGTATTTTTCGATGGCAAATAAAAAAGGACAAAAAATAAAAATTTGAAAAAAAGCTGAATAGGGACAAACTAATCACCTAGAAGTACAAAATACACTTTAAGACCTACTCCTACGAAATAGACATTTAAAATTTGATAAATATCGGTCCAGCCGTTTTGGAGGAGTTTGGCCACAAACACCGTGACACGAAATTTTTATATATTAAATAAGAGATAAATAAAATACAACAGTGCTATAGTAGACGGCGATGGCATGTCATATGAAATGCTATCAAAAATAACAATGGATATATTTCATTTCATTTATTTACTATCATTAGCTCGCCGCTTCGCTTGCGTTTAAGTAGATTTCACCTATTCCACGAGAACACCACCTGATTGAAAAACTGAAAAGGTGCAGTATCTTAAGTCATTTTCTGTATGCCTGATAATGTATATGCAAAATTTTATGATGATCCGATGAGTAAATAAGGTATAAAAGCGTTAAAAAAAACTCATTTTCGCATTTCTAACATTAAATAACATATAGAAATTTCGGAATTTCACTACTAAATTTTCTGAGGGTTCGTTCTAATAATAAACAGCGCGACTGGTTAGTCGTCAGCAATATTTTTACAGGATAATCATTAGTCGATTCTCGTTTTAGATTAATTTAAAAAATAGGTCTAGAGAAAAGTAAAACTAATATGCACTCAACATCAGGTAATTTACGCAAAAACGAACTGGTGTAATAATAAAGAAAGCAATGAATCATACCGTGCTGCGCAGTCCCGCTATCGTCCTACACCTCAACCCGCGCTCCACTTTCCTTTGTTCAACCGTACGGCATTCGGACGATAAGCATTTACTTACTGATTAACCTTGACAAGCGCCCCTTTAATGTTGTTCATTGAACCTAGATGTGATTTCTCTACGTTTAAAAGTATCGTTCCCGTACTTTTAAAAATTTTAGTACAAATTTTGACTAAGGTTCTCTTTTTTGTTTATTAGTAAATACTAATAAACAAAAAATATCAAAACAAATGTTTTGATATTATTATTTTATATGTTAAATGTGAGGAAAAGATTGAAGGGTGTCAAACTTTAAACAGTCACCTGGTATAAAGGAATCAATATTAATAAATCGCAAAATAAGCATAAAACAAAATGAAAAGATAATTTTGTGGCGAGCATATTTGTACATCTAAATAAATGTCTAAATATCTTTGGAGTAAACTTAAAATAAACTAGAAGAGGTTATCAAAGATTTCGTAATATAATTATTCATCAGATCCTAAACCAAGTTTGGAATACTCAAAGTATATAATAGGTAAATAAATCTCAAATATTTCACTAATGAATTCTTGTAAATTATTGTTTAAATATTAGACACAAATAAGTATTTCAGAAGATCTCGAATTATTTTCAAGGTACTACACTGCTCGATTTAGTTTAACGAATTAGTAATTTATTATTGAGAATTAGGCTGTATAAATTAATTATTTGAATACTTTTAAACAATTTACCATTAAATTCATTTCAATAATCACTAACAATGTTGTAGCAATTTCCAAAAATTATGTGGGATAACTGATAAGTTCAGTTTCAGAACAGAAACAAAATTACCAAGACTTAAATATATTCGATAAGGAGATAATCTTACTAATAGCAGAGTTCTCTAATATTGACGGCATTTACTGTAATAGGCCCGATTAGTGATTTGTTAAACTTCCTATATTTGGACGAAAAATAATGTAGTAGATTCTGAGGGTAAATTTCGCTCCCGCACACCAGATTAGGCCTCCCACGGCAGAGGCTCAAGCCTAGGTCCGTTCCCCCGGGCGTGGAGCCCTTGTGTACGCTACTCGCGCGATACAATGACACAAAATCTTACAAAACTGCAACAACATTACACAAATAACCCCCACACACGTGCACGCGTATAAATAAAAGTGTATACGCTTACACATGAACAAGGAAGGGTTTTGTTTCTTTCCTTTATCGAAATATATATAAGAGTTGTTGAGGTATGTATGCTTGGTACATATGTTCCAACAACTCATATATGTATGAATAAGTTAGCTTAGGTTAGCTCAGATAGATCGCGAATTCGGTGTCCTCAGCGGCGGCCATGGTGCTGGCCGGCTCCCTTCCTTGGGAGCTAGAGGCGGAGGTGCTTGCCACTGTATACACATATACAGCGGCTAAGAAACGGTTAGGGGAGCCCCTAGCTCCCCTAACAATATTGGGGGGCCGGGGGCTGGGTGCCGGCGACTGTATATGGGAGTCGTGCGGGCGATGGCCGCTTACAGGGCATCGGTCTGGGCGGACGCCCTCGGGGCCACAAACGTGCGCGCGCTTCGCAATGCGCAGCGCACGGTGGCGCTGAGGGCGATCCGGGCGTACCGGACGGTGTCCTCGGCGGCGGCCTTCACGCTCGCCGGCTCCCTTCCTTGGGAGCTGGAGGCAGGAGTTCTCGCTGCCGTATACGAATTTACGGCGGCGAGGAAACGTAGTGGGGAGCCTCCGGCTCCCAGAGAGATAGAGAGTAGGAGGAAAGTGTTGCGGGAGGGGGCGATAGAGAGGTGGATACGGAACCTGGCGGACGCGTGCTTCGGAACGCACACCGTTAGCGCCGTCCGCCCGGTCCTGCGTGAGTGGATTGGGAGGAGATGGGGCTCCCTGTCGTTCAGACTGGTGCAGGTACTGACCGGACACGGTTGTTTCGGGTGGTACCTGCACCGGATCGCTCGCAGGGAGCCAACCGCCGCCTGCCATGAGTGCGGCGCTGAGGAAGATACCGCGCAACACACTCTCTCTGAATGTGCTGCGTGAGAGGTGGAACGCCGCACTCTGGCGGTGGTGGTAGGAGAGGATCTGTCGCTGTTGAGCGTGGTCTCGTCCATGCTCGGCAGCGAGCAGGCGTGGCGAGCAGTGGCCTCCTTTTGCGAGGAAGTCATCTCGCAAAAGGAGGTGGTGGAGAGGGCCCACGAGGCGGATCCCCTCAGTGACCGTCTTCGCCGACGAAGGACCGGCAGGAGGAGGCGGCGCTTTGCCCAACTCCTCCTGCCACCGTAGCCGGACCTGAGGGGATGTAGTCGGGGGGCTCATCCCCTCATTGCACACGTCCGGCGGACGAGGGGAGGCAGCTGATGTGTAGCCAGCTGCCTCTCTATAGGTACGAGCCCGGCGGCCACCTTGCCCCGGGCGGACCGTTGGGGCGGCTATCTAAGGGGAATAGCTTAGCACGATCCCTTGCCGCCCCAACACTACGGTCTGTCGGTACACCGTGGGGTTTTAGTCCGTGCAAACCGGACATAACCCATCCTTTCCCCCGGGAGGGTGGGTATCCATAAGGGATTAACACACGTAAAAAAAAAAAAAAGCCCCTAGCTCCCAGAGAAATAGAGGAACGGAGGAGAGCAAAGAAAGAAGAGATGGTCGAGAGATGGAGGCGGGACCTGGTGGACGCACGTTACGGTCGATACACGATCGACGCCGTCCGCCCGGTCCTGCCGGAATGGTACCAGAGAGGATGGGGCTCCCTGACGTTCCGTCTGGTGCAGATGCTGACCGGGCATGGATGCTTTGGTTGGTATCTGCACCGAATAGCACGCAGGGAGCCGACCGCCGTATGCCATCAGTGCGACGTTGACCCGGACACCGCACAGCACACTCTCGGAGTGTGCTGCGTGGGAGGAGCAGCGATGCACGTTGGTTGCGGCGATAGGACAGGATCTCTCGCTGGCAAGCGTGGTTACGGCCATGCTCGGCAGCGAGGATGTGTGGAATGTTATGGTCTCCTTTTGCGAGGAAGTCGTCTCGCAAAAGGAGGCGGTGGAGAGGGTCCGTGGGCAGGATTCTCAAAGTGGCCGTCTCCGCCAACGGAGGACAGGTAGGAGGAGGCGACAGTTTGACCGCCTCCTCCCACCGTAACCGGACCAGGGAAGATGGGTCGAGGGCCCATCTTCCCATTGCATAGGTACGGCGGACGAGGGAGACGGCCGGTGTGTACCCGGCTTTCTCCATACAAGACGAGGCCCGGCGGCAGCGCTTTTGCTGCTGGGCCTACCGCTGGGGCGGCACGATGAAGTCTATAGAGATCCCGTGCCGTCCCAACCATAGCGGAAGACGTACACCGTGGGGTTTTAGTCCGTGCGAGTCGGACATAACCCACCCTCTCCCCCGGGAGGGTAGGTATCCATAAGGGATTTCCTCATGTTAAAAAAAAAAAGATAAATCGCGAATTGCACATATCAGGCAACTGCCCAAGCCGAGATGTGCCGTGCACCCTTGAACTAGTTGTCAAATAAAATCGGCTGAGTACCCTAAGCGCGTGCCTTAGAAGTCCGGTGAAGCTGTTAAGACCTTGCTAGGTCAATAGCGTAGTCAGTTCGAGAAAAAAAAATACAGTAGATAGTAAATAAGTTTACAACCAAGTATTGTTGCTGATTTAAATTTCAATATATCAACGTGTACAACATGTCAGGAACGCATAAATCGGACATTTATCGATTCCTTTCGACGCCGAGTGTCGGAGCTTCTACTACCGTGATATCGCTTCGAATAAATTTAACGACGGGTCACGGTTGACGCATGACCTTGTCACGAATCTAGAAATTATTCCGTTTTTCAGATGCTTCACCTTTAAATTATTCCATTAATGATATGAATAATTCAATTGTTTCTGAACAGCGACTGAACTTGAAATATCAAAAAATGCCATGATTTATTACGTTTTATTTGCGACATTATTTAAAAATAATTAAGACAATCCTGTCGTATTGTTTTATGTTGATAATGTAACGTAAGATACCACTGAAATTATTATCATAGGCGTGCAAACAACTAAATTGCAATCAACATTAAGAGTTTATTTAATTTTATTTCTAAAACAATTTTTCAGTTTTTTATAGTTTAAAAATTCTCTTTTTTATTTACAGGCGTCTTATTAAGATAATATATAGTCTATGTTACTCTCAAATCAGATTAAAATGAATCTAACAACACCTCATTCCATTAAATCGTTTTGGTTACAGATTATAACAAATATATAAATCTATATATATTGAACAATGGTGGCATAGTTGAATTCGAGATCAGACACTGTGTCCATTGACGTAGGTTCGAATTCTTGTGACTACGCTATTGACCTAACAAGACCTTAACAGCTTCACCGGACTACTAAGGCGAGCGCTTAAGGTACTCCGCCGATACCTCAAGAATATTAAAATTTACAAAATATATACCAGGTGAAAGGTTAGACACTCACAATATTCTAGGATATAATACTTCATGGTCACATTTAACATATCAAATAATAATATCAAAATAAATATTAATAAACAACAAAGAGAACCTAAGTTAAAGTTTGTTCTAAAACTTTTTAAAGTATAAACACAAACGAAATAAACCTAGCTGCAATAACTGATGTCGATAGCTTTAAAGAGCGACCCGAAGTTAATAACCTTTGATAATAAAACGAACAATAAACCATTTCGTTTTGTTCATTCGATTCCCACGCTCGCTTTCAAGCGAAAGGGAAGTCACCCGATGGTCATTGAAACTATGCTTTCATATAGACGCCTAGGATATTGCGTATAATTTTTGTATTTTTATAGATAATTAGGTCAAATAATAAGCACCTATTTTTATTGATTAAGAACGAGAATCGAGTAACTAGTGTCCTCCAGAAATATCGGCTACTCGCTACTGTGTAAACAGTCGCCTGGTATAGTCAAATTTCAATCACTAGTTGTATATAAATGGAAAGACCGTGTTCTATTTTGGATTTAAAAAAAAATCATAGTTTGAGTTATTTATTAGCTAAAATTATATACAATTTTGTATACTTAATTAATTAGATATATGATATGCTGCATAATGTCAATACAAAATATCAATATAATATGTACAGACACAGGTCGCTAGTGTAGTGCAAGCGTAATACGTCATAAGCATGTCGACGTCATCAGTGACACGAATCCGTAAGTTTATCCCATACCAAAAAATCTTTCAACACGGCTTCTTTTTCCACAGGTAGGTAAAAACCAATTGCAGCATCCAAAGGTATAATATAAAAGAACTAGATTTCTTTTTTTTTTAATATCAAAGCAGGCAAACGAACTGGTGGGTCACGTGATGTAAAGTGATCACCACCGTCCATAGACACTAGCGACATCAGGGACGTCACAAGTGCGTTGCCAGCCTGTATATGGGAGAAGGGGGAGGGGAAGGAAAGGGAAAGCAGGACAGAGGAAGGGACGTGGGCCTCCGGCTCTCTCACTGACCGAACGAAACACAACAATGCAAGCACTGTTATTTCACGTCGATTATTTGTGAGAGGGGTGGTACTACCCCGGAGGAGCCGACCCATTCATGCTGAAACCAAAAATAGCTTCAGCGGGGCTCTACCACCTACAAGATAACTAACTTACAGATAGATAACTGTAAATGAAAATCCGTACTAAGGATATTCAGATATTAAGAAATACGGTAGTGTTACTCGTAAACCGTTCAACGAAGTTGTTATCTCCAATAGTATGGTGTACGCCACCTCTAATATGTTCCTTCCTATTCACTAGGCACGAGTTCCCGCAAACGTGATGCTAAAGTTCTAATTGGCCGACACGGTTATTCGAATCATGTTCAGTTAGCGCGTTCCTATAATTTATCATACTGAATTTTGAGCGAAATAAACAGTGATAGTTGATTTCACACGAAACTAATTTCTGGATATTATATTGCAAACTTCTGTTTCTTACATTAAACATTTAACAAAGTTCTATTTGATTTTTAATGTTAGGTGGAGAGATTTCGGTTGATTAACTTGCCATAGTAGCTTTTTCTTACCGAAGTACGGCTTCATCGAAAAATCCAGAACAAAAGTCACTATTTTTCGTGACAATATTTTTTTTTCCCATATGCGTCAAACTAACGGATGGGTCACCTGATGTTAAGTGATCACCACCGTTCATAGACACTTGCAACACCAGAGGAGTCACAAGTGCTTTGCCAGCCTGTGTTGTGGAAGGAGGAGAGAGGGAAGGCGAGGAGAGGTGGTCCTCCGGTGCTCTCACTGACTGAACGAAACGCAATAATGCATGTATTGTTACTTCACGTCGGTTTTCTGTGAGAGGATGGTGCTACCTCGGACGAGCCGACCCATTCACGCGGAAACAAGTAATAGCTTCAGCGTGGCTCTACCACCTTAAGAAAATATTTGAAAAAATATCTTTGGATATATTTGTAACAGATTACCATATAGTATTTAAATATATAACAAACTTTACGTCAAATCTTTTCATTTGTTGACATTTCTTTAATGCAAAAAATGTGCAATGGTTTGTCGTATATACATGTAGTACAAAGTTTAGTATCTCGGTAAAATATAGTCTCTCTCGTAGGAGAACTTTTATCGGTAACTTTTGCTCTCGAGTTCCATCAATTTGAATTCTTCTGTATCTTCGACATCGTTAATACTTGTTTAGACTTGTCACTTGACAAATTTCATTAATTTCTATTCTATCTTTGCTCCAGTGACCTTTATAAAAGTTGATGTTTCTAAAATAAACTTAAACATTTTTGAATCCAGGGAACAAATATATATGGAAACTATAAATAAAATGTTGTTGAAATAATAACATTTGTGACGAACTTCAGGTTTTATTTTTTTTAAGTTTTAAACGATAATCTTACCTCATGTTATAACATAATTGATACTAAGATGGTAGGTAGAGACCCACTTCCGTTATCCTCCCTTCCCTCGTTCGTCTTTCCCCTGCCCCCCACCCCACCATCACAGGCTGTCAACGTACTTGTGAACCCTCAGGTGTTGCTGGTGTCTATGGACGGTGGTGATCAGTTAACAACAGGTGACCCACATGTTCGTTTACCTCCTATGATATAAAAAAAAAAAAAAAAACAAAAAAAGGTAATACACTGAACCTAAAAGAGAACAGAATCCCAAATGCAGTTGCCAGAATACAGCTGTTACCTAACAGCCAACCTATCTCCCTAACAGCACCTAACTGTTTACCAAACGCCTATTTGGCGACGCATTTTCAACTTGGGGTACCAGCTAACAGGTGAGTATCATAAGCACGTAGCCCTAATACTAAGCTATCGTTTCATCTTCTTTCATTAAAAGTTTCTACTTATTAATTGCAGAATTTCAATCTATACCGATCAAAGCGAGATTCAGACTTTGTAGCTTACCAATAATTCAACAGCACTTCGAAGCAGCAATTCGAACTGACAATACTATTGGCCTGACAAGATTTCACAGTTTCACCGGACTACTAAAGCAAGTGCTTAAGGTACTTCTCCGCTTGATAATAAGCTCAAGGGTACCAAAGTAGCCAAACCGCAACTCTTAGGATACTGTCTTGGATGGAACACCACGAAGCTAAACTAGGCTAGCTATTTGTTCACTATGTAGCACTCTTTGTTGGTTAGGTTTGCAGTTATAACATAAATTCACAGAACCGATGGAACGGACAGTAGTACCAAATAAACAGTGAAACTTTTGTCACAACATCGGGCACATCCCTTGCTTGAGACATCAGAAAACGGTCAGTTTAAATGACATTTCGCTCGCAAGTTTTCGACCGCGAACAGCAATAAGTTAAGTGTATTTTTTATACCATAAGAGGCAAACGAACAGGTTGCTCACGTAATCGCCGCCGTCCATAGACACCATTGACCACGGGAGTCGCAAGTGCGTTGCCAACCTGTGTCTGGGGGGAAGGGAGGGGAAGTTGATCTTACAGCACTCTCACTAAATGAACGAAACTCAATAAATTGCAAGCACTGTTACTTCACGTCGGTTTCCTGTGACAGAGTGTAAGGGGTGTCGAGGAACATCTTAAGACTTGAGACACCCAAGCCAACCTCACCTGCACGTGGTGCACCCTGCTGATCAACGAACGAGGCAATGGCGATAGCGGGGTGGTAGGGGTTTACAGCCCGACTGGATCGCAACAACCATGTACATGGCGAAAAAGCCCGTCATAGTAACTCGCTTTTGCACGTCGCGTTTCGGGATCAGCCTGTGCATATCCAGTACCGGGTGACTTTCGTCATTATGGCCGGCATGACAGCGGCGACCGACGATGGATGCTCTGTCTCTCGGTGGTCGCCACTGTTTTTGGATTGTACTATGCTTACCATCAGGCATAGTGCAGTCACTTTGTCGTGCTTCAATAAAGAAAAAAAAACTACTCCGGGCGAGCCGACCCATTCATGCTGAAACTAGTAATAGCTTCAGCGTGGCTCTACCACTTACACCGTGGCTACGGCGTGCGCAACAATCAATCATTTAAAGTGCTGGTGACTTCACCAAGCCATGAAGGAAACTAGACGATTCAGAAGAACGGTAAGTGGTTTTATATTGTAAATTGCAGACCTTTTGCTATCTTGGGGTACACGTATACTGGGTGTATTTTTTTACAGTGCAAGTTCCCTCGAAGATTTGTAGCGTACCAGTCTTTAATTAGTTTCACCAATACTATTCAGACATATAAAAAATACGTGTGGCACTCGGGGACTGCCGCAGTAAAGCTATTGCATAGCATTTTTATTAACTTATGCAATTATAACTATTTATTTATTTTATTTATGCAGTATTTTTTTTCCTTTGTTTTTTTTTTTATTTGATATTAATTCAAGTTACACTTTTTGAGCGTGGTGACCGATAAGAAATTTTTTTTTTCTTTTATTAACTAAATGAGAAGTTAATATTGTTCAAAATATTTTTATTATCTTATAATACATGTAGGTTATTCAGGAAAACACTTTGTACACAAATTATACGAGTACAGATATTCACTGTTGTACATAGATGATAAATACCTATACACCAGTATACTTTCTCACAAACAATCGTCCGATTTCGGAACAGCTTGTCTCGATCCGCACCCGATTAAGCCTCCAACGGCAGCGGTTCAAGCCTAGGTTCGATCCCTCGGTAGGGAGCCCTTGAGTGCGTTGCTTGCGCGATACTGTGACAAACAAATATACATCACTGCTACAGCACTACACGATCACCCCCACACACGTGCACGCCTACACGCTTAAACATGAAAGTGGAAGGGTTTACTTTTTTTTTCCCTTATCGAACTGAAAAACTCTCAATTTTCCGATAATAAATATATGGAGGAGTTGTTGAGGCGTATAAGTTTGGTACACATATACGTTTCAACAACTCATACATATATGAATAGTTAGCTAGGTTAGCTAAGATAGGTCGCGATTTTGCATGCAACAGGCAACAGCCAAGCCGAGGTGTGCCTTGCACCCTGAAGCTGGTTGCCAAAATAAAATCGGCTGAGTGCCTTAAGCGCTCGCCTTAGTAGTCCGGTGAAGCTGTTAACACCTTGCTGGGTCAATAGCGTAGTCATTTCGAAAAAAAAAAAGTCTCGATCCGTGCGAGCTTTGTACAGTCGTACCATATATACGTTAAGCGAACGCTCGGCCAAGCTACATGGTAGGCAGAGTGGGGGGTGTTAGGTTTTTTCGTTACGGAATTTTTGGATTCGGTCTCCACGCTCGAGGCCCGCGATAGAAGCTATGCAATAGCTTAAAAATCGAAAGACACTCATACGTGGCTTACGATTCAAACGTGTATCTTCTATCTGACAAAAAAAAAACTCTTAATTACAATAAATTTAGGCTGTAACTGGCAAGTATGTGATGAGTATTTGGCATTTAAATAACACGGAGTAAGTTACTCTCAAAAGTTAGTTATAATTAAACAATTTTTAATTACATTTTATTAATTTATAAGTATTTATCTACTGCTCCTCGCTCTTTTTTCGCAGTAATTTTCTGCTCCTTATTTTATGGAAATAATATTGACGTATAGATTATGATTTTACTAATAATCCATTGGCTTATAATATAATTTTTATAGCCTATCTTTTGTGATTCATTATAAATAATGTATTTAAAAAGGGTTGAAAATGAAAACAATATAATATTTTTTAATTTGACTTTTGTACGATTTCTAAAAGCATTATTGAAAATTATCATACTCCAACAATTTTAGAATTACACGGGGAGCCATGAAGAAAATTTCATTCAAATCTATTTTCAAACAGACGGAGAACATTTTTTTAAATACATTAGTTTAAATTGAAGTTAACGACTACCTCAAATATTACGTGTTGGTTTTCGAGTGTTCTGTTTTTAAAATTATCAGAATTAATCAGAAGTATTAGTTATGATTTGATACTATACTTTAACTGCGGATGTTACTTCCAACATAATATTATAAGAATGATAGAATAATATAAGTAAAAAACAAAAACATCTATATGAATAGTCACCAGCAATTTTTATGAAATGGATGTGTTTTATTTAAAGAGAATTCAAAGCTTTCCCCGTCCATTGTGCAGATATCTCTGACACTGCACCACAAAGGCCGGACTTTCAATTAACTTTTATTTAACGATAGGTCAGTTATTTAATATCACTGTATTTTCAGAAACGTACGTGGAATATTCAGTGATATTTCATTCTACTTAAAAATAAAAGATTCTACTATATTTTTTGTAGGTGATAGAGCCATGCTGAAGCTACTATTCGTTTCAGCATGAATGGGTCGGCTTGCCGGGGGTACTGCCACCCGTCCTACAGAAATATCGGCGTGAAGTAACTGTGCTAGCATTGTTGCGTTTCGTTTGGCCAGTGAAAACACCGGAAGCCCACATCCCCTCTCCCCTCCACAGTCCCTCTCCAAACACACAGACTGGCAATGAACTTGAGACTCCCCTGCTGTTGCTAGTGTCTATGGACGGTGGTGATCACTTAACATCAGGTTACCCACCTATTCGTTTGCCTTCTATGATATAAAAAAAACACACACGCTCATACATGCTCGATAACAAATTTTCAACGTAAGACTGGTAGCTAATCAGATGGGCTTAGAAAAAGCCCTACCACCCTTTTATTGGTTCGCAAGGTTTCGAACCTACGTCTACTAACGATGTGTCCTTACATGGTAAACACTGGGCTATTATCACTTGAGGTTATCATGTTCAGGGTAATCTTACTTTATACTGAGTGAGGATGTGGCCGATATGTCATTTTGTTTTATGTCATAGGCGGCAAAAGAACGGGTGGGTCACCTGATGTTAAGTGAATACCACTGACCATAGACAGTCCACCAGAGGAGTCGCAATTGCGTTGCCAACTTGTTTTGGTTTGCGGTGGTCTTACTGACCGAACCAAACGCAACAATGCAAGCACTGTTACTTCACGTCGATTTTCTGTGAAAAGGTGGTACTACTCCGGGAGAGTTGACCCATCAATGCTGAAACCAATTATAGCTTCAGCGTGGATCTACAGAGAATCAAATATCAAAAGAAATCTATATATTCGTAAGCTTTTAATTTTAGGGTAACAATAACTCATTACCCAATTAGGCTTACTACCCTGACGTCACTCGGCAAACGAAATGAATCGGTCAAATGCTGATATTTAAAACATAAAAAAGGTTTTATGTATTAATCTTGTTCATGGCACCTATTAAAATGATTATTATTTATTTCCGTTTCCACTCTGACGCCATAGTCTGAGTCCAAGAACGCACACTGTGTCACACCACGCCAGCCCTGATGACGTCATATTATGGGCTTTTGTTTGGCATATGACGATAGTAGCAGATCCAACTATATGACAATTCTACCTTTTTTTTTTTACATGGGGAAATCCATATGGATACCCTCCCTAGCCGGGCAGCTGAGGATGGGTTATGTCCGACTTGCACGGACTAAAACCCCATGGTGCCTTCACTCACCTGTATGCCGGGGAGCAGGAGCTGCCGACTGGCAATGCGTCTTCTCCCCGGCATGACAGTTCTACCTCAGACAAGGTTAAAACCCGAACTCACATTTTGATCCGGCGTACGAAAATTTTGTAAAATAGTGATTTTTCCATTTGGAAGAAGACATTGGAAAAGAAGATTACAATCACAAAGAGTTCTTTTCTATGATGAAAACTTATGAATAAATAAATCGTAACAGGAAATCTTTGTATTGTTACGTTGTTTCCCAAATTCAAGGTGAAGATTCTCATTAATCATGTTATTCCGGTTCATGTAACTGAGGCAATATACTCGATAAATGTAACAGGGACGGATTTGTTTTTTGCTCTATCACGTATTGTGTTATTTATAACTTTGTGATCAATGTTAACATTTTAAATATTAACCTGTAACTTTCCAAATATATTTGATTTATTCATATTTGGTGATCCCTAGCGCACCTTAAGAATTAAGTATCGTCGTTGCTGAGAGACATACGTTTTAGCTCCTATATAAATAGTACTCTATTAGGTTTCTCGCCTTGTTCTTGTACTTCCTACTCTCGATACGTAATATTTTCATTGTGTGATATTTCTTTAGTATTAGTATTGGTATTAGCGTAGTTCTCGTCGACTTATCGGTGACAAAGCGCTGTGGGATACAAGAATGCTCAGTTTAGAGCATCGAAGAAAACTGACTTGTCTCCCCGTATTTTATAGGTAACACTTTGAAGAGTGTGCACAGGAATTATATAATAAAATTTCACCGTCCCTAATCTATCAGAGGACTACTAGACGCCGTGAGGGTTTCCACCCTTACGTGGTTAATATTCCCGTAATTCGTACGAAGTGATTTGCTTCCACATTCATTATACGTACGGTTAAGGAGTGGAATTCACTCACGGCGTCTGTCTTACCGTCATCTTATAACTTTGAAGTCTCCAAGAGTAAAGTGAATAAGCATCTAGTGGGTAAACGCGGTACATCGTCGGCCTTATCATCACTTACCGTCAGTTGAGATTGTGACTAAGCGCGTACCTGTTGAATATAAAAAAGCTATTTAGGACTATTCATTATTATCTAAGTTTATATAATGTTTATCTCTAAAATGTTTGCATTTTAATTTGTTTACCACATTGTGTATGATGTGGCAGCTTTTAAAAGCCAATGTGCTATAGATTGTACATATGTAGCGTCGATTTATGTGTAGTATATTAGTCACTAGCTGTCCTCAAATAAATAAATAAATAAAAAATATCTGCTCTAGAATATGAGTTGTCTCAAGAGAAGAATTCATAAGCAGAAAGTATGGTACTGTAAGTATTATTGTATTATATGATCAAAAGGACCGTGACATTTTAAGAAATTTTAAGTTATTTAAGAAATTTGCTAGTCATCATTACGACGTCGTTTCGTAAGAGGTAGAGCCACGCTGAAGTTATATCTGGTTTCAGCATGAATAAGTCGGCTCGCCCAGGGTAGTATCATCCGACACACAGAAAACTGGAGTGAAGTAACAGTTCTTGCATTGTTGCATTTCGTTTGGTCAGTGAGAACGCCGGAGGACCACCTCCCTTTCCCTCGCCCCTCTCTCCTCCTCTCCCCCTTACCCATTCCCCCCAAACACAGGCTGGCAACGCACTTGTGACTCCACTGGTGTTGCTAGTGTCTATGGACGGCGGTGATCGTTTAACATCAGGTGACCCGTCTGCTCATTTGCCTACTATTACGATAAAAAAAAATCTTATGACAAGATCTTTCGACAGCCAGCATTTTGATAACGTGTGCTTTTGGCCGCGAGTCAGCAATTTTGACAACACATACTATTTTTAATACAATGACAATTTTATCCTTTCTCGAACTGACTAACGCTATTGACCTAGCAAGGTCTTAACACCTTCACCGGACTACAAAGTCTCCGGTATTACGGTAGACTTCATATAAAGTAGGATTTAGTACAATTTATTCTTTATAACGCACATTTTAAAGGAATACGTTCATAATTTAGATGTAAAATATTTACAGTAAGCATTAACATTATTATTGTTTATATTATCAGTTTACAAAAGGCTTCGACTAAATCTTTAAGGAATCGAAATTTCTAAGGATTCCAGTTGAGATCATAAACAACCGCCTTACTTTTGTTATTGTTAATTACCAAGAACTCTAGGAACTTCTAGTATCAGTTACTAAGCTGAGGCACCTATCTTATCAACTGTAAAGCTACTTCGAAAGTTTTGACATGGATAGTAAAACAAAAGTATTATGTATTAATGAAAGAATTTGCTTGATACTTAGAATATTCTATTTATTTTTTTTTGTCAACCAGTCTTCTAGTAAACTAATACTGTCATTATCAAGTGAGTAACGTTTAGTCCGGTGAAGCTGTTAAGACCTTGCTGGGTCAATAGCGTAGACATCTCGAAAAAAAAAAAAAGTGAGTAACGATATTACAAGATTTTTTAATAATTTCACTGAACTAACAAGATGGTGGCCGTCTTGCTAGAACTTTCCTGGAAGTTTGGTAGCAAGTCAGAATCCATGCTATACAATAACCAAACTATATTACGTAAAGCACCACCAACATTACACAATATAGAGCCAAATAACACAAGACTAGCTGACTCGTGCAACTTCGTCTGCACCAAATCGGTTATTATCTGTTTCAATTATATTTTTAAACGTGAAAAATCTTAATAAGCCCGATTGCATTTATATACATACATACATACATATTTCAATTGTATTTTTAAAAACGATAATTATTAATAAACCCAATTACAGCGACATCCACCGTTTCCAGTTGTGAATCCAAACTATCTACGGACTCAAATTTAATACTAAGTTGATATCTGAGAATTATTTATATAATAATAAGCCTAAAATCTATTACATATTAGGTACAGTTTCTTTTAACAACTTAGACAACGTTTCCTATGTAATTGATATTTTGGCATACTTTTGGCAAATAACCGTGGTCCGGTGGTAACGTTCTCTACATTATACTGAACGATCGACGCGACGGTGAGAAGGTTCGAAACCCAGCGGTTTTTTTTGTTTTTTTTTTTTTAAGTAGCAAAGGGCGATGACATATCGCTTAAATTGTTATCTAATCTTACTACTATGTATAGCATAAAGAAAAGTTACCAAAATTCATTCAGAACTTCATGAACTTCAAATTTTTTACTTTCGTCCGTTATCCTGGAGAACCCCTTGTGTATTATGAGACAAAAAGTATTCTGGATGTAAAGCTACATCATAATATTAGTCATCACTGTGTCAAGTTTCGTTAAAATTCGTTCAGTACTTTCACAGCAATACGGGTTTAGATTCTAGACTTTAATCCATTATCCTGGAGAACCCTTTGCGTTTTATGGTACAAAAAGTATCTTAGATGTAATTTCGTAATATTAGTTATCACTATGTCAAGTTACGTCAAGATCGGTTCAGTACTTTCAGAGTGATGCGTGTTCACAGGGACAGACAGACAGACAGACAAAAATTGTAAAAAGATTATTTTTGACTTCTATATCGATAACATAGTCTACCCTGATTAAAATTTTCAAAAAATATTTAATGTACAGATTTCGACTTGTTACAGTTTTATTATAGTATAGATATAGAAGAAGAGTATGGATAAGATATAAAGTCCAATACATGGCATTCCAAGATCCCGCCAAAAACTACCAGATCTTAAAAGGCGAAACATTAAATGTTGTTAGGAATCTTTGCAATGAAACAAATGTTGGGTACCTTGAGTTTCTTTATAAAGAGATTAATACTATATTTATTTCATTCATATCAAATATTTCATAATTATTCTTTAAGGTCATTTCTATGTATACTAATTTTTTGAATAAATTATATAACCCTCGCCTCTGTCCGCGACTTCGTTCGCGTGGAATAGTTACTTTTTGGCTAACGCTAACACGCAGCGGAAGTCTTCAAGAGAAAAAAAAACTATTTTTAAAGATTCTTCATTGGTGCTACGCTCCTATTGGTCTTAGCGTGATGATATACACCCTATAACCATCTTCGATAAATAAGCTAATGGCGAAATGTATCTGGGGTAACTTGTGACCCACGAATGCCTTTGAAACTCAAGGGGAAGGTTTATAAAACTATGATAAGACTGGTCATGCTGTACACAGCTGAGTGCTGGGCTACGAAAGAGACGGATGAGAGAAAATTACATGCGGCAGAGATGCAAATGTTAAGGTGGATGTGTGGTGTGACTAGAATGGATAAGATTAAAAAGGAGTATATCAAAGGAAGTTTGAAAATAGCACCAGTGACAGAGAAGTTGAGGAGTAATAGATTATTATTAAGTAAGGATGGACTGTGTGGTAAATGATATGTCCGTAAAAGGTGTGAATACTGAAATGACATGTGACAGGAGAGAATGGAAAAAGAAAACGTGTTGTACCTACCCTATTTAGGGGGGATAAGGGTAATGATGATGATAATAACATTGCAAGAATTTTTCAAATCGGACCAAAAGTTCCTTTTTTTTATTAACGTGGGGAAATCCTTTATGGATACGCCACCCTCTCGGGGGATAGAGTGGGTTATATCCGAATCACATGGACTAAGACCCCACGGTGTACGGACAAGCCGTATTTTTGGGGTGGCAAGGAATGGAACTATACTAATCCCCTGGGATAGCCGCCCCTACGGTCCGCCCGGCGGAGGGTGGCCGCCGGGCTCCAGCCTAATAGGGAGATAGACTAGATACACATCAGTTGCCTCCCTTCGTCTGCCGGACTTGTGCAATGAGGAGATGGGCCCCGATCCATTCCCTCAGGTCCGGCTATGGTGGTGGGAAGAGGAGGGCATATCGAATACTCCCCGCCGCCTCCTTTTGCGAAATGACATCCTCACAGACGAGACTACACTCGGCAACAACAAATCTGTTCCCACCGTCGCAGCCAGAACGCGGGGTTGTTCCGCGCACTCATGGTATGCGGCAGTTGGCTCCCTGCGAGTGATCAGGTGTAGTTACCATCCGAAACAACCGTGTCCAGTAAGCACCTGCATCTGTCGGAACGACAGGGAGCTCCAACTTCTTCCTATCCACTCCGGCAGGACGGGGTGGACGGCGTCAATAGTATAACACCCGAAACGTTCGTCCGCCAGGTCCAGCTTTCATCGCCTTAGCGCCTCTTCCCAGCCCTCTCCTTTTGACCTCAATCTCCCTGGGGGCTAGAGGCACCCTGTTTCTCTTATTTGCCGCCGTGAACTTATACACGGCAGCAAGAACTTCCACCACCAGCCCCCAGGGCAGAGGGGCGGCGAGCCTTATTGCCCTCAGTGCCACTATGCACTGCGCAACGCGTGCGGGACATTAGCGGCACCGAGGGCATCAGCCTACACCGGGGCCCGGGACCAATAGTTCCTGAGATTACCCCCTACAACGTCAAAAACTCACAAACTTTACCTCTTTATAATATTAGGTAGTATTATTATAGATTATCGAATGTCAACTTCAGTATGCGTATCCTTTCCGCGAGATCTGTTCGCTTTTACATACCGAGCCCCTATATGTTAACGTATCATTTGATATCGGAGTTACTGCTGCATCAGATGGACTGTACGCAACGTTAAGTACATGTATGTTCGAACATTTTTCCAGACAATTTCGTCTGTATGTATCAGAGTACGGCTTTTGATCCATTAATCACTTACATTTATTAATATTATACGTATTGGTTTATGATACACATTACGTGTATTTTTGCTTTTCTCCTATATGAAATCAATCATTTTATGTGATACTAGCTACCTGCCCCGAGTTTGCATGAGTGTACCGAAGAAGAAAATGAGACAAAATCATATTTACAGTACGTAATTAAATAAAATAGCAACTCTCAGTAGTCAACTTATTGTTTGTTATGTCACTCACTTTATATATAAATGATTTTAAACCAAATTTTTTCACATTCCCGTACAATTTATGAAACATTTTCGTTCATAAAAACTTCTCCTGGCAATCACAAATACTAGAAAAAAATAATTACTTATATTAGTGAAGATAGGCTTATTAAGAATTTCATAAACGATTTCAAAAGACGTAAAACATTAAAAGTAAGCTCGTTTGATAATGGAACAAAAACGGCACGCTAATACGTTTCTTTAAGGGAGGAAGGAAAGTTGTGTAATTTACGTAAAATAATAAGTTGCTCAGCTCCGTTCGGCTGCTTTATTAAATTGATTGTGTTTGAATATATGTCGCTTCTAACATTTCGCATCTTTATTCCGCTTTCGAGCTGCAAATATTAAGTAGAGAAGCAGCAAATTCAAATATCACACAGCACGCTACATTTAATGACTAGATTTTATACAACTTATATATATAGAGCGCGTGGAATTTAACAAAAAACAAAATGGTTTAGAGTATGTGTGCTATTGGCGCGCGTGGTTCTGGATACTGCTTATTTAATTTAGTAAATTAAATCTCGGAAAATAAAGCAAAACCTCCTTAACGTCTAGACTATTGATGACGAACATAGCAATCAACTTTGTTATTTTTCTTAAAATAGCGACATGTATACGAACACGATTTCGCCAATGTCACAGAAGTATAAACGATGAAGATTGTATCAAACAATTACATATTTTTTTAACGTATCCAGGTATGTGGTATCCATAGAAAACACATATATAGGACATAGTATAAGTTGATAGAGCCTCGCTGAAGCTATTACTGGTTTCGGCATGAATAGGTCGGCTCGCCCGGGGTACTACCACCCTCTCATAGAAAATCCACGTGAAGTAACAGTGCTTGCATTGTTGCATTGGCCATTTAAGTATTACGTAAGCAGAATTTTTACAATTTCTGGCTGCTCCTTTCCCTGGTCAGCAAAAGTTAGCAATTTTCTTAACCCTCCCCCCATAATTATGTATACATTTATATAACTATATTGAAGTCTGTTCAAATTCAGTAAATAAATATTTTTGACGTATTGACGATCCAGATGCCCCAATCGCTATGTCATCAAAAATAAGCAAACCAAGGACCCCCTCTCCCCCCATTAGTGCTATCAGTACGTAATACGTGAATGACCGCTTATACTATATATTAAATACTCGTATATAATTATCAAGTGGCAAAAGTCAATAAAGAATGCACTGTCTAGACTTTCCGTTAACTTATTGTTTAATGTTCGGTCTTTCTAAACGTATATTGAAAATCCTTAATACATTTAAGCCTTTATAACTTTTTAAGATCTCATGCTTAAGGGTCTGCCTTCGATAGTAAAGCTACAGTATATAAAATAATTAAAAAACTTTTGTATATAGTTACTAATTGCAAGTGAACTTGCTTCGAAATCTTATTGATTTGATTTTTGCGTTGAATTCATTGTTTAATTATTTTTCGAAAACCACTCATTTGGATTTATTTTAATTTCTGAATTTATCATCAGAGTGTTTTAAGACAGAGTTAAAGAGTTTCACAGATTAGCATAAAAGTAATAACTGGTAGAAGCAAATCTCTCAGAGTTCACTATTTATGGGTTGTATCGTATCATCAGTTATACGCTAGTGTCGCTCACTTAGGATAAAAAATTATAATTACCTTGTTCTTATAATCTGTAAATTTTTCTTAAATTAAGGGACTCTTACTCTCTGAGTGCGCTAGCACGAAAAGTGACACTGAATATTTCCACTCTCTTACTCAACACACTGGTGATAGAACCATGTTGAAGCTATTACTGGTTTCAGCGTGAATGGGTCGGTTCTTACAGGATAGTATCACCCTCTCACAAAAAAAACTGACGTGAAGTAACAATGTTTGCATTATTGCATTTCGTTCAGTCAGTGAGAGCACCTCCTCTACCCCCAATCTCCCCAAAGACAGACTGGCAACACACTTGCGATTCCCCTGGTGTTGCTAATGTCTAAGGACGGTGGTCATCACTTAACATGAGATGACTCGCCAGTTCGTTTGCCTCCTATGATATAGAAAAAAAAACACAAACACACAACACAAATCATCCCCACACAGATAGGTACACATGACGGATGGGTTTTATTTTTTGCACTTTTCGAATTTGTATAGTTTAACCGAGTTTTGAGATTCAAAATACATATTTGAGTGCGTGAGGCCTACATGCAAGTACATGCGTATCATATGTAATATATAACTTGTTAAATTAAACTCAACAGTCGCGATGTTGTATTTAACGCAACAACCCAAGCCGAGGTTCGGCCACTGTGGCGGCTTTAAACTTGTTGCCTTACAGCTGAATGAATTTGGGCTTTAGAATTGAATTACCTATTAGAAATAACCAACAGTATATATAACACCATCCTCTGCCCGCGACTTCTGTGGCATGGAATAGTTACTTTGGGCTAACGCTAACACGCAGTGGAAGTGCTCAAGAAGAACAAAAACCCGATTTTGAAACATTCTTTATTGATGATCCACTCCAATTGGTCTTAGCGTGATGATATATAGCCTATAACCATCCTCGATAAATGAGCTAGATAACACTGAAGATTTTTTCAAATCGGACCAATAGTTCCTGAGATTACGCCCTACAACATCACAAACTCACAACGTCACAAATTCACAAAACTTTACCTCTTTATAATATTAGTATAGATAATCTAGTTGATGATTCCAAATAACTCAAAATCTCACTCTAAGATACTCGAATGATCCTATGAAATCTATAAACCAACATACCGAGTAATTATGCTATTATCCACTATTATTTTATAACCTACAAAATTACTAATAATGAAGGAGACCGCGGAATCAAATATAAATTGAATGTTCTATTTCAGATAGGAAATTAACATGTCACGTGTCACTTTGATCCAGGAAATTATACCAATGCTTTGTAGTCACTCAATAATGAGTTTCATATCCTAGCGTTGGAAGTAAAAATTATAATATTCGTCAACAGTCTACTTCAGTCCGTAATTATGACTCGAATATATTCTGAATAGAATTAAGCATTATATATTATTTTAGCACTCCATTACATATTTTTCCATTAATGATATTTTTTTTTTATATCTCAGTCAGCAAAATGACATGAGGTTTTTTTAACTTTATTTTTGGCAACCATTCTTTCAGATTATTACTGTCATTGTCGTGTAGTTAATAATATTACAAGCGTCCTGTAAATATTTCCATATTAAGCGTCGTGTGATTATTTCAATATTTTAACAATATGGTGGAACCTTCTAGGGAGTTCTTGTGGTATCTCAAAATTTCATACTTCGTGGTATTCTTTTCCATTTACTTTACTTATGCACAATAAACTAGCTATTACGTAAAACACCGCCAAATTTACAAAATTTTAAGGCAAATAACACAAGATTATGAATAAAATATAAAATCTATTACATGACAGACTAAGATCCCACCAAAAACTCCTAACATGAGGTTATTTTACAAAATATAAAGTCAAATAACACAAGATTATGAATAAAATATAAAATCTACTACATGACTAAAATCCCACCAAAAACTCCTAACATGAGGTTATATTCGATTATTTATTTAACAAAACATTTCCAATATATTAGAAAATGTCAGAAAGTTAATTCAATTGCTACAAAGGATATATAAACAACAAAACAAAGGTATATTTATTATTAAATAACACAACCGAGCCACTCCGACTTCTCAATGGTTGCTATGTACTAAAGTAGAATCAGAATAGTCTAAACGGTTTAGATTTATATTTTGGGTCTTTTATATATGTAACCCGTCATTTTAAATCTGTGATACCTACTTAGAGATTCATTGGAATGACATACTACAACAAAAGACTATTGATAATATTGATCTATTAATACTTTTAAGATGTATCATTATGTGTCTCTTCAGTATATACCCGTAAATATAATATACATTTATTATGAATGTAAACCTTCCGCTATTTTCTATGAGACAATGAACTTTATATCAAAATCCGTTATATCCATTAGAAGGACTAAAGTTATACACAAACAGACACGAAAAATTTTTGAAACGAAAAACTTTGTTTTATACGGCCATATTATAGATACAGCAAATACGGTTTGACAGACTCATTATGTGCAATTAATATTACATAACCAAAAAAAGTGTGTGTGTGTGTGTGTGTGTTGTTTGTGTGTGTATTAGTGTGTGTGCGTGTGTGTGTGGGTGTACGTGCGCGCGCGCGTGTGTGTGTTTGTGTTGTTTGTGTATGTGTACTTATGTACACGCGTTAGAAGTTGTACTTCTTAGGCTTAACAAGATAAAAATGTTTTCTAAAATTTTTATAGTCCGGAGAAGCTGTTAAGACTTTGTTAGGTCAATAGCGTAGTCAGAAAGAAAGAAAAAATTGCTAAGTCAAAAACGTAGTTAGAAAGAAAAAAAAATGTTTCTTTCGCCTTCTTCTACGTTTGTAGAAAAAACGACACTAACAATAGAAAAAAAGTATTTAGTACATTGAAAGTTTTAATACAAAGAAATACAAAGAAACAAAATGTTGACTATAGCTAACTTCAGGGTGTCGGCGCATTCTAAAAAAATACTGTCATAATTTTTCCCTAAGGCGCCAAAAGAAGTATACCTTCAACAAGGTTAGGACAGATCATAAAATGTAAGAAAAATATATGTACTTCAATATCATTATGTCGTATTGTACCAAAATTTTCTTATCACATTTATTACATACACATCCCGTCAGATATCCATCCAAGGTTTGGGTCCTCCACTTTACAAAAATTACGTCGCTCGACGGAACAGCGCTCTGATAAGAACATTATTACATGGGATCTGGTAAATTTAGTATTATTTTCTCAGCTCGAGATTTACGTCATATATTTACGAAGTTTGTATACCGTAAAGAATAGGAAGTAACATTAGTAATATAGACACAAATGAGAGAAATGTATGGCGTAGTGTTTTCAGCGATCACGTCACTCGTGTTGCCCTACAAGTCCTGTGGGTCGGAATCCCACACAAAACAGTCGATTTTTGAGATATATGAACCGTAATACTAGTACTATCTTCATTACAAGAAAGCAAATGAGTGCGTGTAACCGTCACACGCGATTGAAGTAAGACTGTTTAAATATTTTGATTTTGTCAATGAACATAAACAAATTAATCAAAGATTGAATAATAATAAAAATCATACAACAGAATTAATTATGTATAAAAGGGTGGGCGACCGTGCTGCCGTCTGGTTTCAATGTTAGTAAGTAACAAATTCAATCAAAGCTTTATTATCTGTAGTGCCATCTATCAGCTAATTCAGAACTTAAATAACAGGAAATATTGTTACCAAATCTTTGTTACAAAGTAAATAAAATATAGAAAATAACGAACAGATTGCTATGGTAAGTAACGAGTTAAATTAGTTATTATTTAATAGAAGTTTTGGTTATGTTTAATTATTATCTAACCGGATGTTACTGAAACGTGACTCCATATTACTGTAAGGGCCTTCCGTTGCATTGTCGTTCAGTTACATTCTAGTCGCAGCTAACGAAGTTTAACTTCAAAAAAAAATATTGTGAAAAATTTGACTAATTTTGTAATTAATATGGGGTGTTAGGAGTGTAAAATAACATCATAAGACTTGAGACACCCAAGCTAACCTCACCTGCACGTGGTGCACCCTGCTGAATAACGAACGAGGCAATGGCGAAAGCGGGGTGGTAGGGTTTTACAGCCCGACTGGGTCGCAACCACCATGTATATGGCGAAAAAGCCCGTAATAGTGATTCGCTGCTGCGGGTCGCGTTTCGGGATCAGCCTGTGCATATCCAGCTTTTTGCAGGCCGGCATGTTAGTGGCGACCGGCGATGGATAGTGTATCAATCGGTGGTCGCTATTATTTTTGGATTGCACTGTGCTTACCATCAGGCATAGTGGAGTCATTTTGCCGTGCTAGAATAAAAAAAAAATATTTGGCCCAAATAAATGTACGTAGACAAAAAAAAATTGACGAATATATTTACTTATTACTTTGGAACGTCTATTTGGCTGATTCGTTTTTAAGCGTGTGTAGTTCTCAAGACAAGGTTTATATTATATGAAAGGAGCTGTTTGAATAGTCGTACGGAGAAGTAACAATATTTATTTAAAAAAGTAATCGAGCGAAAGACACAGTAGGCAGTTGGTCAGCACAGGACAGGAGATCCAGTTCTCTTTTTATTTCAGTACTTAGTAGTAGGTACTGTAAGGGGAAGATTGAGATCATTTTTTTGATGTGTAACATCTATAGGCGCGGGTAAATCTGATTGCTGGCATGGCGAGTGTGTAAAACGTGGCGACGTAATGCTATGCGCAAGCGATTGTGTGCAATCTCTTTTGTCTGGTGTGGTCCGGTGAAGCTGTAGGCCAATAGCGTAGTTAGTACAAAAAAAAAATCTTTTGCCTCACTGAGCTCACTTACATATAGTGTAATTTGAGATTCGTTCGATTCGAACAATTTCGATGTTTCACACCTGCCAAGCGTCTCGTGATGGCTCATATCTTTTTTTTAATTAGTAAGCCCTTGCCAAGCCGAGGCGAACAGCTAGTAAGGTCAGATCAATTTATTTAAGTTGTCATACAATACTCGTTAATTCAGACAACATTATCAATCTAAAAAATCCCAACATTTACTCAAGATATGAATTCTAGCTATAAAGAGAAATAAAAATACTAATTAATTTGCATTAATAATAGATTCTTAGTACTACTCATAGTCTCACTCAGACTCATAGTCTGTTTTACAGTCGCAAACTTTATTTCTATGCATTCATGAAAATCCTCTTTCTCAACTAATAAATATGAATTTACAGGATCTTTGTTCTAACTTCCCAAACTCAAAACTTAATTATGAAACTTTATTAACTTTCGAACAACCATAAAGCCATTAGATACGACGTGTCGAAGATCAGAAGGAAATCCTTTGAAAATTGTTCACGTTAAACGCGATCAGTCCGAATTCGTTCGCTCATCGTATATTGCTTTATTCCAGTAAAGCGGATGACGGTTTCATTTATCAAAGGGACTTTTATCCAATTTGTTTCTAAAGTACTTGCGACTTTTAACATTTCATTGTGCTTATATTCAACCACTTCTCGTTAAAGGTAATAAACCTTAAGATGTTTAGTTTAGTTGTAAATTATTAGTAGTCCGGTGAAGCTGTTAAGACCTTGATGCGTCAATAGCGTAGTCATTTCGAGAAAAAAAAAAGTTGTAAATTAAGTGCTCTATACGTATGTACCATGGTTATTGTACTTAAGACCAAGAAAAAAAATGGCTGCCTGCAAAGTCGGTTACAGGACGATGATTTTACGTGATAACGACTCGCATGCATTGGCCGATGGAGTGGAAGAGAGATAGATGGGGTACAAGCCGAACGCATAGGCCGACCGCGCCTCTCTATAGCTTGTTAGTGCTCAAGTTTACACGCTCGGTTTAGGCGGAATATGACAAAGACTTCATGCTTTTCGTGCGTGCGGCCGGCGTTCATCGATTTATAAGACATCACGTCAAAATGTACTAATACGCAATAATACAATCTTGAAATATTGATCACGTATTATATTTTTATTATATATAATATAGGAGTATATACAATAAGTAATGATTACAAGACTAATTGTTGTAACAATGTTCAGAAAGATATCTAGTTTTGAGTTATTGAATAACATAGTCCAGATCAATTTCATCAATCAGACAATATATATTGAAGTAGGAGATAACGAGTCGATATGTTAATTTTCCATAGTTATAACAAACATTAAAAATACCTAATTAAATAAAAAAAGTAGTGGTAGAGCCAAGCTGAAGCTATTATTGTTTTCAGCACGAATGGGTCAGCTCGTCCGGGGAAGCACCACCCTCTCACAGAAAACCGACGTGAGGTAACAATGCTTGCATTGTTGCGTTTCGTTCGGTCAGTGAGAGAGCCGGAGACCCACCTACCCTCCTCTTCCCCTTTCTCCTTCCCTTCCTGTCCCCCCCGCCCTCCTCCCAAACAAAGGCTGGCAACGCACTTGTGACTCCCCTGGTGTTGCAAGTGTCTATGGACGGTGGTGATTACCTAACATTAGGTGACCCATCTGTTCGTTTGCCTCCTATGATATAAAAAAAAAGTCAAATTGATAATCTATATTCAAACAATTTTTATCAGATAACATCTTTTAGCCAACCTCTGTCGGCTTTATTGGGCGACTGTCTAACATATGTCATAGTTATTTTTTTTAGGAAGCAAACGAACATGCGGGTCGCCTGGTGTTAAGTAATCACCGCCGTCCATAGACACTAGCAACACCAGGTAAATTGCTAGTGCGTTGCCAACCTGTGTTTAGGAGGTAGGGGAAAGGGTGAAGAGGGAGGAATTAAGGTATATGGAGAGAAAATATATCGCCAGTGATACGAATTAAAGAAGGTGACAATAAAATAAATTTTCTAATAAGGTTTTTATCGGAGAAGAGAGTAACTGAATATTTGATTCAAGCACAGATTTTATTCAGTTCAACAAAGGTTAACAAAATGGTAGAACTGAAACTTTGATATACACCTAACCTTGTACTTGCCTTACCTAACTTGGAGGTACACAATCAAAACATATACTGCATACTAAATCGTTACCACGATTAGACCTTTTAAAAGTTTCTTCATCAACGACACATATTCAAAATTAAGTTAAGAAAGCATCAGCTTCTCGTGACTTATTTTATTACTTTAAAATAAGTTGAAATAAACAATTCATCATATACCAATAAAAATAAAGTAAATTTATTTACGAACAATATAAAATCATTTACTTGATTATTAATAAATGTAAATTAATTAAAATTCAAGACAAAGGTATCGTCCCCTTTTGTGCTTAAAGTGCTCAAGAAATATTAAAAGTCCTCTTCTTTAATTCGAAGTTTGATAAATTAATTATCCCTTATAAATTAAGCATCCTTTATTAGAGAAATTTAATTTCCCCTTTAAGGATGTTTCACAGAATATACCGTTCAATAATTTTAAGCGATTTATTTATTACATATTTGACTGTGAATGACTACATTCCAACTTTTAATTAGTCATACCAGGTGACTGTTTAAAGTTTACCATTCATCTAGCCTTTGGTAGTTCATGGTCACATTTAAAATATAAAATAATAGTATCAAAACAAGTAATAATAAACAACAAAGAAAACCTTAGTTAGATTTTGTTCTAAGACTATTAAAAGTATGCGAACGATACTTTTAAACTTAAAAAAATAAATAAAGGTTCAATGTACAATATTAGTGGGGGCTCTTCAAGCTTAATCATTACGTAACTACATATCGTCAGAAAGCCGCACGTTTGAACAAAGGAAAGCGGGGCGCGGGTCGAGGTGCGGGACGCGAGCGTGACTGCGCACGGTGTGATTCATTGCTTTCCTTATTATTACACCAGATCGTTTTTGTGTAAATCACCTGATTTTGAGTGTATATCAGTTTTATTTTTCTCTAGATAATTAGGTCAAAGATTAAGCACCTATTTTTTTAAATTTAGAACAAGAATCGACTAATGATTATCCTGTAAAAATATTGCTGGCAACTAACCAGTCTCGATGTATATAATCCTTTTGGCTGTAACTGTAAAGAATGTATAGGTATAACAATAAATCATTAAGTCACCTACTGTCATATTATTTGTATCCATTTCTATAAACGATATACTTTTGCTCGGGAATTAATACAAATTTAAGGAAGTTCTCGAGGGCAGAACAATTTTACTCTATGTCCTCTTCTGTACACCTGATAACAACTATTTTGTAGGTGGTAGAGCCACACTGCTGGCTTCAGCATGAATGGGTTGTCCTGTCCGGGGTAATACCACCCTCTCACAGAAAATCGAAGTGAAGTAACAGTGCATTGTTGCGTTTCGTTCGCTCAGTGAGAGCGCCGGAGGCCTTTTTTTTAAAGTAGGGAAATCCCTTATGGATACCCACACTCTCGGGAGAGAGAGTGGGTTATGTCCGACTATCACGGACTAAAAACCCACGGTACACCGGAGAACCGTATTATTCGGGCGGCAAGGGATCATTCTGTGCTAGTCACCTTGGCGGAAGGTAGCCGCCAGTCTTCGTCCTAATAGGGACATAGACTGGGTACACACCAGTTGCCACCTCTCGTCCGCCCGATCTGTGCAATGAGAAGATGGGCCCCGGCCCATCTTCTCAGATCTGTCCGCGACAGCGGAAGGAGGCGGGCGCTCAGAGAGTCCTCCTCACGGGCCCATGCCGCCGCCTCCTTCTGCGAGATAACCTCCTCGCAGAAGACGAAAAGCCATACTAAGATTACCTTTGATGACAGTGATCAACAGAGTGTTGTCAGCGTCTAAAAAATACTGTATTTATGTTTTAAAAACTTGGACAATAGCAAATTATGTAATATTATATTATAATTTTAAAAAATTACTCAAATATTTAAAAACATGATCCACAATTTTAAGATCTATGTCTAACAGCCGATGTGTGAAACAGAATTTCATGATGATTTGTTAAATACTTAAAGCTTGAGAGCGTAACAAACAATCAAAGAAACAAATAAAAGAAGTAATCAAAATACATACTTGTATAGATATATAAGTAAGTATGTATATGTAAGTGAGTTTGGAAGTACAGAAATATAAAGATGTTGCATACTATACTGGACATACACTGGCCTACTATGTCGGATTTACACTATAGTACATCAAGATTATTACATTACAAATTTGATTGAAGAAGGTGAATACTAAGGTGGATGCTACTTTGCACTTCCGCCTGGAACTGATTGACCACTACTACGTCTAACTACAACAAAAAGAAAATTTATTAATTAATAAACATGTATTTTGTATAATTAATATAAATATAATCATTATCAATAAACAAATTAAAATATGTTGTAGATTGACATGTAATCTCGACAATCGATTACACGTGTTTCGCTCCGTCACGGAGCATCATCAGATCGATGTTGACTCTTCCGTTGCGAGCGGGCGAGGCATTACAAATCACAATAAACACATTAATATAGGAATAGTTATTGAAATTCCTAAGTAACAGTATTATTGAAATATTAATTGTAATAAACCGCGACATGTCTCAAGATAATAATATCTAAGCAATTACTAGAAACTGAATAGTCTTCATCTATTAAGGATCTTCATATAAATCAATGTAGCGTTAGCAAGAATTCAAATTAATCATAAGCTAGCTCCCAGATGCCTTGATTCAACAGTAATTATTTATTAAAACGAACATAACTTTTCTCAGTATTGATTTATATTAAGTACTTAGAAGCGAGATATTCTTAATCTTCTTTGTAATTTAAAATGAGTCTTTAAAATTTAAAGCTAAATGTAAAAGTTACTTATTATATGCAAAAATATTCTAATCCTAACTAATATTACGGTGCGTGTAATAGAGTTTATTCTCATGTTTATTACAATAAAGTGGGCGACGCAGTGGGCAAATCTAAACAACATTATAAACAAGATACCGTATAAAGATAGTTGCATCTTTATTACTGTTTTACGTAAAATCTATTAAACGGATATCAATAAAAGTCTATAGTGATATAACTGATATATCAAAACAATACACAAGCAACAGTTTGTAAAGATATCGTTTAAAATATCCAATATATAACGATAAGCAACAAATAAGTTTGTAGTCCGGTGAAGCTGTTAAGACCTTGCTAGATCAATAGCGTTGTAATTCGAAAAAAAAAAATAAGTTGGACAATTCTTAACCTCTAAAAGCCATATCGGCGTTCCCTGAATAATCATTCACCGTGCTATTACAAAAAAAAAACGAGTTAAACGCTTGTTAAAGAAAATTTGATCACAAATATAGTACAATATATTTTAACCACAAGGAATAAGTTTTATACGCGCAATTATTAAAGCATAGGAATATAAATTTTTAATCACCTTATACGATTAGTATTGCGAAATAATTTTTAATATGCCATTTTCTTTGTGATCAACATTTCATTTGTACAGAGGTAAATTACTGACCGTTTATTCTATCTTTATTTTCAATTTGATAGAAGTAATTAAAAGTTAAATTGAGTTTTTTTTAATATTTTTATGAAAGAAGCCAAATTATTTGCCGTACGTATTTACTTTTCATTCGTACCAAAACGTTTTGAATATCAAATGTTTACTGAAAAATTAATGTTACCAAATAGCTTTTTTAATGGATCGAAATAGTAACATGGCCGCTGACAGCTGTCAGCCATTTTGTTTAACAAAGGAGTCTGTACATAAAGCCTAGTTTACATTAAGCAATGTTGATAAGTAATTGTACTTATTGATCACAAGAAATATATTAATTTCTATGAAAGCCAAATTACAAAGAACACTCAAAGCATTAGATTGATTGAAATACATTTTTAATACCACCTACAAACATTCTGAGAGAAATATTGAAACTGTCTGTGTTCTTTTCTAAACATTTTATAACTGGAAAAATATAAAGATTATTTATAACCACCAAAGGAGTTTTATTCACAACGAAACTGTACATTACAGATTTTAATAAAAAAATTAAAAACCAGCTGAAAAGAACTTTAACGAGTATTTATTAAGAAAAATTATACTCACCAAAGAGTTGTCCTAGCAAATAAGGATATATTCTCCATGGATATAACATTAAATAATTTTTTACTGAAACCTAGAGTTTTCGGTGGGATTTTGGTATGTCATGTAATAGATTTTATATTTTATTTATAATCTTGTGTTATAATATTGTGTAAAATTGGTAGTGTTTTACGTAATATAGTTCCGTTATTATGCATAAGTGAAGTGAATGGAAAATAATACCGAATTGTAATGCCACAAAAACTTTCTGGAAAGTTCTAACAAGGGATCCACCATCTTGTTGAAACATTGAAATAATCACAATACACTTATTCTGGAAAATGTGTTGTAATCTCTACTGAATCAAAAAAATGACACTGGCAAATGTTTCTGCGGAGCCAAAACAAGTAAAAGAAGAACTGAAACCTGTACTTCTACTACATTTATTACCATAACAGGATATCACAATTTTAACCGATATAGACAACTAAGAATACTGCGTAAAAATTTGTGTATAAGGTATGTTATTAGAAGGACTAGATATTAATAGCATATTTTCTAAAAATACTCATGACTATGCTAGGCGAAGTTAGTCTGAAATATCTAGCAATGCCTTTCCAAACTTTGTTGCAAATTTGCCCAAGTTTATGTAAATCGACATTGTAGCAAAACTTTTTCCCGTATTTGTATCGTGTACAACTATAAAAGTTAGAGTGCGACAACCTTACAGTAGACATTTTGCTTTATTCATACCAATTCACCACTATTTGCTATTTATGTTGGCGTAAAGTTCTGATTTGATTGTAACGTAAAATCTTGTGAGCTGTTATTTTGGCATATGAAGATGAATTACTATACTTCTATATTGTAATATAATCCTAAATATATATATTTATCAGACGAACTTTCTGATACATAATATTAATAATTTGTACGACTTATTATCTATTTATTGACAAACATGGTCGTAAATCATAGATTTATTACGTGATATCAAGTGAAGACTTCTTTAGGCGCATTCAGAAGTATTTTTGACCGAAAATAAATTTATAATTCCCGTCATGACATGCCAGTAAGCGTGACAGGCCGTATTACGCTTGCGCGTACGCTTGTGTACGTCTAATATTGGTATATTGCAGGTTATCACAGATTTTATAAAACTGGTATATAATTATTGCTCCAAATGCCAATAATTTCAATAAATAAATTCTAAAATTTTAATATTGCCATTCACAATATAACTAATTTAAAAAAAGCCGTCACGAAACGCCTGGCAGAAGTGAGACGCCATAATTGTTTTGTATAAGTTATATGCATAAAATAATAGATTACCACAGGAATCAGTAGTCCGGTGAAGCTGTTAAGACCTTGCTGGGTAAATAGCGTAGACATTTCGAAAAAAAAAAATCAGTTATGGCATAATGAAAAAATAAAGCTACAAAAATTACAAATTAGTTCCATAAAATAATTACAGTTTATTTATTTCAATTTTTAATAAATACAAAAAATCAACAAACACGGTGTGTTTGGCGACATTTATCAAAGGGCGCTAGGTTCTCGTCGCGTGCCACGTAACACTAGCAAAACGAGTAGTTTACAAGATAGGGTTGCAAAATTTTTTAAGTATTTCGTAAATAGTGCAATGTTCGTGTTTTGCGTCGCCACGCCAATAATCAGGTTTACTCTACGCCTATAGATGTTTCACATCAAAAATTCAAACCAGAACACAGTCATTTCAATCTTTTGAGTTTACACTTCTGTCAGCAGTATTTCTGATTGCCTTGACTTTCTTATTTAGAACACCAACATAAACTCATTATATTATACCAATAGTAATAAGCTTCATACCGTTTGAACTTTTTGCCCAAAGTCGCCATTTCAAACTAATAGGTACGCATACTTATGAAAAGAAATCTTGATTGAAACACTAATTCGATGATATATTCTTAAATAAAATGGTTATAATTTAAACCGTATTGTGAATAAAATGTGTCATTGCTTCAAAATTTATACAGCTGATAAACCGCTCCACTACATTTTGCCATCGCACATTTAAATACTTTAAGAACGACGCAGATAATGAGGCCGAAACACTAGTCGCAACTAGGTCGAGCATGGCTCCCGTGACCTGCAAACATAGTCACGTAACTCCAGGACTCACGAACGACGGGTGATCCGAGAAAAATCGATGCTTCAAACGTAACATTTGTCCCCGTAACATTTAAAAAGTTGTAGTGTTGTTCGTAGTTGATATATATCGCTCTCTATACTATTATCTTTTTTTTTATTGTAGCACTGCAAAGTGACTGTACTATGCTTGATTGTAAGCACAGTACAATCCAAAAACAGTGGCGATCACTGAGAGACCTACTATCCATCGCCGGTCACGCTCTTCACGTTGCGCTTGAAGAACCTCATGTCACAGGAAGGTGTGTTCACACTGACCGGGAGATTATTCCACAGCTTCACGGTACGGCAAAGATAATACGTTGCGAACTTTTTAGTACGTGCCCAGATAGGATTTACCGTAAAACTGTGGCTCCGAAGACCAGCGCGCGTGGTGCGATTATGAAAAGGAGTGGAAGGGATCAGATTGAATACATCATCAGAATACTCACCATGGTATTGACGGTAGAACATGCTCAGTGAGGCAATGTCTCTGCGCAACTGAACCGGCTCTATAGACTCTGTAATGTCTGTATCATTGACAATGCGGACAGCCCGTCTCTGCAACCTGTTCAGGGTATCCATAATAATTGCCAAATCCTCTCAAAGGTGCGAGCAGTATTCCACGCAGGGCCAAACTTGTGCCTTATAAAGGAGATATAGTTGTTTAAACATGAAAAACCGTCGCACCCTGTTCAGGATTTCAATACCTACTAATATTATAAATAGATAAAGTTTATGAGTTTATGACGTTACGAGTTTATGACGTTGTAGGGTAAACCCTGGTTCTACAAAACCGATTTTGAAAATTCTTTTAACTATAGAAAACCACATTGTTTGTAAGTATTATAGGCTATTAACCCGAAAAATGAAAAGACTTTTGTGGTGCTCGGATTTGCAAAGTAAATCAGAGAAAGAAAAGGTACAACGAAAAAGTTTCTAGCGAACGCTGCCTTAACGATGACAGATATATGACTGAGTTCTAGAGAGAAGCTTAAACTTGATAATACCTATAAAATAATCAGCGACAACATATGTCTAACTTCGACGGTTTTTTATTATCAGCGCAGGACAACGTCCACCGTGTCCGCTAGTTGAATATAATATTGTCCCAACATATCACAAAACAAAGTCCTCTGCCACGTCTGTCTGTCTATTCAACCTATAAAATAATCAGCGACAACATATGTCTAACTTCGACGGTTTTTTATTATCAGCGCAGGACAACGTCCGCCGTGTCCGCTAGTTGAATATAATATTGTCCCAACATATCACAAAACAAAGTCCTCTGCCACGTCTGTCTGTCTATTCACGATAAACTCAAAAACTACTAAGTGGTTTTTCCATGTGGTTTCCATCTATAGGTAATGTGATTCACGAGGAAGGTTTCGATATATCATTTGTCAAAGTTTTTTATTATTATCAAGACGTGACAACGTCCACCAGAACCGCTAGTATTCTTTTATAGAATCTAAATATTATATACTAGCATCTACCCGCGATTTCGTCCGCGTGGAATAGTCACTTTGGGCTAACGTTAACATGCAACAAAAGTTTTCAAAAAGAAAAAAGACCCCATTTTGAAATATTCTTCATTATTGCTCCGCTCCTATTGGTCTAAGCGTAATGATATATAGCATACAGTCTTCCAGGATAAACGAGCTATCTTATACTGAAACTCTTTTTCAAATCAGAACAGTAGTTCCTAAGATTAGTGTGTTCAATCAAATAAATAAATCCAGCTTTATAATATTAGTATAGATTTGACTGACATAGGTGTTACTTTGTGGAAACCATCATTAAATGATAGAGTGTACGTTACTTTTCACCTTCGCAAGGAATTGGTTGGCCATTACCGCGCCAACTATGACAAAAAACATTTGATTTTAGTTAAACTTCTTTTACCAGAAAAAGTTAAATTTTTCTCACTGTCTATTACTGGTTTCCGATTTAACATTTTCGAATATAAGACGCGAAAATAAAATTAAACGTTTTGAAGTTATACTTCTTTTGGCGCATTAGGGTAAAATGATGATAGTAAATTTTACGATGCGTGCGCACACCGTCACAAAAAAACGATACCCTGAAGTTAGCTATAGTCAATATTTTGATTAAATACCTTTTTTCAATTGTTAGTGTTATTTTTGTACAAACGTAGAATAAGGCGAAAGATACAATTTTTGAAAAGATTTTTATCTTGTTACGCCAAAAAAGTATAACTTGTAACGCGTGTACATAAGTACACACAAAACTTTTTTTGTCACAATCAGAGGTGACAGCGGTCAATTAATTCCGCCCGGAAATGAAAAGTAACGCCCACTCGAGTGCTTATATTGTTTACGCTCATCAAATGACGCTGTTAAGCCAAATATAATAAGCTAAAACATTATCTAACCCGTATTTAATAAATTGTCTCCTTTGATGACACAACATCGTATCATACCAGCGTCTGAGATCCGCATATCGTCTGCAGAACATAATCTTTTATGATCACTACCAAGGCTGGTAATTTTATGAGCTTTGTTAGTGGCCACATGAGTCTGTACTTCCTTGTTCACGGGTATAACGTTTACAGTTATAGTTTACATAACGTTATATTTATCAGGGTACAATTTTCTATTTTGAACTTTGCCATTTTCTCTAGATTATATGGACTATAGAGTATATTGTATGTTACAACTAATATCTGTATACTATTTATTGTAAACATAAGTTGTTAATCTGGCAGCTGACATTTATTTTGCGTTATTGTATAATCCTATTAAAATCATCCTATCTAATATTACACATTTGAATGTAAATTTATTTGTTTGTTACGCTTAACTATTTAACCAACTATTATGAATTTTTGCATACACGTTGCTAAGAGGACAGAAAAGGACTCTTGTAATCCAGAAAAAAATCACTGTTTCCAAACTGTTCTCACATTTATATGTCGCAAGAGAAGCCTCCGGTAAAAGTTAGTATTATATTTATTGTGATAGGTTAGGTTAGATCACATTTAACATATAAAATAATGATATCAAAATAAATACTAATAAACAACAAAGAAACCTAAGTTAATAATTTTTTCCCAAGGCTTTCAAAAGTATAAATACAAACGTAATAAACCTAGGTACATTAAACGATTCCAAAAGCTGCAAGGGATGACTCGGAGCTAATAACCTTCGATAATAAAACGGACGATAAACCCTTTTATTTTATTCATGATGTTCTCACGTTCACTTTCATTTCACCCGACAGTCATACACACTGTGCTTTATTGATGGATTATAATTTTTATATTTTTCTAGATACGTAGATCAAATATTAAGCACCTATTTTTTTAATTGATTTAGGACGAGAATCGAGTGCAGAGTACTTTCCATAAATATTACTACTGTCTTAACTTTCACCTGGTATAAGAATTTCACGTCGAGTCTCTGTATTTGTTGATGTTCGAAATTTTTATTGGTACATAAAGGTATTTGAATCTATGGAGCATACCACCAGTCAAACTCCTCGACCACCATAAGCAATTAGTATAACAAGGATAGAATAAGAACCTTATTGATATATACATAGATACAACAAAAATAGTATGAAGTATGACACAAATGAAAAGAACATAGCTAACTCTTAACGGGCGAAAAAAATGCGCACCGAGACGCTTACAGTGTAATTGAATAATTTCGTTAACGAAATGAAACTGAATTCTCAGACAATTCCGACGCGGTAGCTGCATAAAGAATTTTATCGCGGCAACCAACGCTTCACATGGATTTCAACCATACATACATGATACTAGAAGAGTCAAAATTAAGATAAAAGAAACTAAGTAAATAAACAATATAATAAATAAGTGTAGTTTTTATATTCCTGAAAATTTATACAAAATTGTTACATAATATTTACGTATATGGTAGTTATTTTATAAGAAGTTAGTTTTGTTGTTTGGTACGCGAAGGCGCCTCCTGTTTGCCGCCCCCACGCCTATCCCCTCCTCAGCATACCGCTACAAGGCATTAGATCGTCCGCCTCGCATTGTATCGCCCACATCGCTATTTAACGCACGCGTCGGTTATCGCAATCTCTCTTGCCACACTGAACTCGCATACCTATAGTGTATACATCCTTATTACTACGTTACACATGTGAGGATAACCTGTGTTTTACTTTAAAAAAATCTATCTTTCACATCTGCCAGGAGTCCGTGATGGCTCAATTTAAAAAAATTAAATATAATGTGATTAATTCTCTTATTAAATAAGAAATTAATGTATTAGATTAAATCATTTTAAGAGTATGAATGACTTCCTAAACAATGACAATACAATGCCATTATTGTTAATTTACTTTTTTTACAGTTAACATTCATTCACACGTTATGCTATACTTAGAAACTAACTAAAGTCTCCTTTATTATACACAATGAGCGTAGTTAAGATATACCAGATCCAGCATCTGTAAACCTTCAATAACTTTATTGCGGTAAGTCTCCCAGTCAAATTACGTAGAACGCTGCAAAATGAAACGGCTCAGCAACGTTGCCTATTCGACGACTCCTTTAAAATCGCAGCAATAACAATAACTCCTGATAAGTATTATTGACTTTTTATTCAATCCATTACCGTTTGATATACTGAGTGAAGTAACGAATTGACTCTCGTGTCTTACGACGGATATGAAGACGATTGTCGAAATCAATCTCTGAGCGTACTTTCCTTTAATTGAAACCCGTTGGTTGCTGATTTTAATAGTACAATAATATTTTTATATTATATTATATGTAATTTTATAAAATACTTAATTTATGAAATTTACCACTTACACACAGGAATCAATGAACCAGTGTTATTAATGGCAGTTATTGTACCGCAGTTATATAGTACTTAATCATATAGCTAGATAGAGTGTCCATCTTTTATTATCGTCGATTGACTGAATACTTAATTTTTTATATCATAGAAGATAAACGAACAGGCGGGTCACCTGATTGTAAAAGATCACCGCCATCCATAGACACTAGCAACACCAGGGGGTTCACAAGTGCGTTGCCAAACTGTATTTGGGGGAAGCGAGGGGGACGGGGGAGGAGGGAGGGAAGGTGGGGAGTGGAGCCCCCAGCACTCTCACTGACCGAACGAAACGCTACAATTCAAGCACTATTACTTCACGTCGGTTTTCTATGAGAGGGTGGGACTACCCCGCACGAGTCGACTCATTCATGCTGAAATCAGTAATAGCTTCAGTGTGGCTCTGCCACCTACAAAAACCTCTATTTGTCGCTGCAAGGTTCACAGTAAGCCCTATCTGGGCATGAACTAAAAAGTTCGCAACATCCTATCCTTGCCGTACCGTGAAGCTGTGGAACAATCTCCCGGCTAGTGTGTTCCCTCCTTCCTATAATATGGGGTCCTTCAAGCGTAACGTGAAGAGGCATTTACGCAGGCCGGCATGACAGCGGCGACCGACGAAGGATGGCGTATCCCTCAACAGTCGCCGTTGTTTTTAGATTGCACTGTGCTTACCATCAGGCATAGTGCAGTCACTTTGCCGTGCTACTATAAAAAAAAGTGAAACAGTGCAGCAGCTAAAATTTTGTAATCTTTCCACTACTCATGGATTACGTTCAGGGAAATGAGAGGTCAACTGCAGACGCAATTAACACCAGCTCCCTTAGGTAGTGCTACTACAACTAGTGTATTATTACTAAACCAAGAGGTTCTGAATTCGATTCCTGCACATAAGGGATTTTTGCGTAGTATGCATAATTTTCAGTAATGTCTGATTGTTATAAACGTTGTTCTGCTCTGATGATACAAAAAAATCTGGCAAACCAGCAAAAGCGCAGCCCCACCTATTGAGTTAAATTATGAATTAACCATTCCTTAGTCCACCTGAAAGCACACAAAAAATCAAAATCGGTACAGCCGTTTAGGAAGACTTTTTTTTTCAAACTAACTACGCTATTGACCTAGCAAGGTCTTAACAGCTTCACCGGACTACTAAGGCGAGCGCTTACGGCACTTAGTCGATTTTATTTGGGCAACTAGATCAAAGGTGCACGGCACACCTCGGCTTGGGCTGTTGCCTGATACATGCAATTCACGACCTATATGCACTAAGTTCCATATTCATACTTATATGAGTTATTGAAACATATATGTGCACCAAACATACATACCTCGACAACTCTTATATGTATTTTGTGTTGGATAATTTTTCTAAACTATTTTAGTTCGATAAGGTAAAAATAAAACCCTTCTACTTTCATGTGTAAGCATGTGTGCGTGCACATGTGTGGAGGTGATATGTGTAAAAAGGAAGACTTCAATAGCATATATACGTACAGAAGATTTATATATACCAGGTAACTATTTAGACAGTAGCAATATTAAGGAGTTTGCACTCGATTCTCGTTCTAAATCAATTTAAATAATTAGTGCTTCATATTTAATCTAATTATCTAGAAACATACAAAAAATATACTCAATCCTCTAAGCGCCTATGTTAAAACACAGTGTCAATGACCGTCAGTTGACGTGAAAGTGAAGCCAACCAACTAACAAAGGATAATTTTTTACCACCGGTCATTCAATCTACGCTTATTTCAGTTAATTATCCATACTTTATAATTTGTTAGAACAAACATTTTCCAAAGTTTTCTTTGTTGTCTATTAGTATTTGTTTTGATATTATTATTTTGTGTATAAGTGTCATATCCTTGAATACTGCGAGTGTCAAATCTTTTACCTGTTATAAAGATAATATGCCAAAATAATGCATCTCGTGTTAGTAACCAAAACACGATTATTTAATTTCGAATAAAATGACTGTGTATAAAATTATGTATAGGTATTTATTATTATATCAGTATGTTTTTCAACATCTCTGTTACTTAAGCTTTTGCTAAACAGCTGGAGTTAGCTCCTGCAGAAGTAGCCAATTGGCTGGTGTTCAATACTCCATGGAGAAAAACCGTCGAACAATTCTAGCATTTTATTATTATAATGATTACAATGCACAAGATTTATAGTTTAATTCCAGTATTGAGTATAAAAATATATCGTCGTAAAAAACTAAATGAGTGATAAAACAATGAAGAAATTCAGCTTTAATTTAGACAACAAATATTATGCTCAATGTCATAACCAAAGGGATATCCAGTAAGCAGAGATTGGACACCGCAAACACTTTTATTTGTTTTGGGTCTTAATAATTTAACGAGTATTATTATTTATTCGGGACCGTGAGAATTCATTTCAAAATTATTACTCTGTTTAAACACAAACCTCACTACACTGTTGCTGAAATAAATGATGAAAATATTTAAATAAAGCTAGCTTTTATGGCTATAAAAATATTTCCTACAAGCTGTGGGTACCAACAGCTCCGTACGCGTTTTTCAACTTGTATCAAAAACATTTAAAATTGCGAGACAATGTACAATTATAGAAATGATCTTTAAAAACAATTGCAAGTACGACACGCACGCCATTTACAGTAACATGTAACGTATACATTAGATAAATAAATACTAACAGAGGTTTATCATCAGCAACATATTTGGAACCTTAACCATCATATAAATGAATGAAACAATAACTTAAAGATGTTTTTATAATGATAAATTATGTACCTGGACGACAGAGCCTAGCTCGGTTCTTTAAAAAACATTATTAAATTAAAATAAACTGTTAATTTTGTCTTACAAAATTAGCATTTTTTTCCCAAAAAAAAGGATATTTAAAAAAAATCTCTTTTCGGATTCACATTGTAGTTAGACGGATTTTCGAAGCGCCCGATTTCCATCTGAGATACTTTTGTTTGACAGCAGTGACTAAATTTACCTTTATATTCCAGTTTCTTTTTTCATTGCCTGGAAACTCAGATCAAAAAGTTTTCTATAAATGAAATCTAATTAGATCGATTTATATTCATCGAAACTACCTACATACAAAGTTTCACGGAAATCGCTGGCGACGTTTCCGATATTCTAAATATATAACAATATAAAAATATACAAGAATAGCTCCTATAAAGGCTTGTAGTCCGGTGAAGCTGTTAAGACCTTACTGGGTCAATAGCGTAGACATTTCGAAAAAAAAAATCCTGTAAAGGTATTCGATTAGATAGATAGAAAGATATTATTGTCAATAAGTAATACGTTTATGGTCTAACATCCTATTTGAAGGACCCCGTTTATCATCAACAACATATTTGGAATTTTCACCCACCATATGACTACCTCAGTGCTCACTTATACTGTGTAAGGAACTGTTGAAAGAAGGAACTCTATAGACTCCATATTAACTATTTAAATTTCTTTAGAATGACATTTCAGGAGATCCTTAGTTCAAATTAATTCAACATCTTATTTCTTCACATATAACTGCTCTAAAGCAAAACCAAATTGATAAGGATTCACATTAATCAAAACTTATCTTACCTAGATAAGTCTTGTATGATTCATTGGATTGCATAAATTAATATGTAGATAATGTAAATGCCGAAGAAAAAATTAAGCCATTCATTATATAGTATTACATTTCTATAGTGAATAATTCTCCTTTTTTTATATCAAAGGAGGCAAACGAACTGGTGGGTCACGTGATGTTAAGTGATCACCACCGTCCATAGACACTAGCGACATCAGGGACGTCGCAAGTGCGTTGCCAGCCTGTATATAGGAGAAAAGAGAGGAGAAGGAAAGGGAAAGCAGGAAAGCGGAAGGGACGTGGGCCTACGGCTCTCTCACTGAACGAACGAAACACAACAATGCAAGCACTATTATTTCACGTCGGTTATCTGTGAGAGGGGTGGTACTCCCCGGAGGAGCCGACCCATTCATGCTGGAACCAAAAATAGCTTCAGCGGGGCTCTACCACCTACCTCTTCCGATTTATAGAACCGTTTATTTTTTTTATATAATATTCTTGTTATTTTATATAGACATATACTATGCTAGCTTCTGCCCGCAACTTCGTCCGCGAGGAATAGTTACTTTGAACTAAGGTTAACACGCAGCGGAAACTTTTAAAATAAAAAAAATATTGAAACACTCTCGATTGGCGATTCGCTTCCATTGGTCTTAATACGTGATGATATATAGTTTATAGCCTTCCTCGATAAATGAGGTATATAACATCGAAATAATTTTTCAAATCGGACCAGTACTTCCCGAGATTAGCATGTTCAGCCAAACAAACAAACCTTCCAGCTTTATTAGTATATATAACACAAAAAGAAGATTATATAATACGCACCAACACACACATGGATATTTCTACATAGCCTTCAATAGTAAAAAGTTAGAAAATATAGCAAGATTTTTAAAAGGCCATACACCACATTGAGTTTTCTTTATACTCATCGAATAGAAACGGCCAAAGGTTCACCGAAGGTTAGTCAATTCTATAGACTGGCGTCAAAAGTTAATGATTCGTTTCATAATAGAAAGTAGACAAATCTAGATCGAATATGTTTTACAGATAGTTATCAAGTAAGAAATAACGAAGTAAATAATAATATTACTTGTATTATAAATTAATATTATAATTAAAAAGCTGTTAATACGTAATAAGGGCTTCAACAGCGCCTTATAAAAACTTGCCTAGCTAGTAATCGTGATGTAGCCCCGACAATCCGCCCGTATCTAAGAAACATATAACTATTTCTTTTTCACCACAGATATTGAGAATATGCCATCTCACTTCCACCTTTTATCTAAGAGTAAGACGTTGCAATATCACTTTACGTATGTGTGCCATTTGTTTTGTCAAAATATCTTCTAGGTAACGTATTTACACCTTTTTACTTATAATATCATTGGTACATGACAACTATGCAGTTAAATCAATATACAAAACATCAATCAGTCTAAATGTATATACACAATGAAAATATTTCTTTTGAAGCTAAATCATAACAGAACTACAAAACGTATCAGCGTAAGACTATTTTCATTCGATGCGGAATTTTTCGTGGGTTCTAAACTAATTATTTTCTGGATTCGTTTAACCATTTGCGATTTTTAAGGCACAGCGAAGGGAGTGAGAATCTTCTAGTAATTGGTATAAAACATTTTTTTTTTAATATCATAGGAGGCAAACGTACAGGTGGGTCACCTGATTTTTAGTGATCACCACCGTACATAGACACTAGCAACACCGGGTAGTCGCAAGTGCGTTGCCAACCTGCTCTGGGGAAGCGTCGGTCTTCTGTGAGTCGGGTGATAGTAGCTCGAGCGATCCGACCCATTCATGCTGAAACCAGTTATAGCTTCAGCGTGGCTCTACCACCTACCAGAATACTATATTCCTGTAAGAAACTGTCGGCTACTCAAACGTTATTCAAAAGACATTAGTATCTTACCTTGATTAAAAATGTCCAATGAAACCAGTAGATGTACCTGAGAAATAGAATAGCCAATTTTAATTTTCAATCTTTTAACAATTTTGAAAAGTGACTTTATTATAGGTAACAATAAATGTATTCTGACAGACGAGAGAAATGATTTACTAAAACACATTGAGCCGATTGACCAGATGAGTCGAAAACTTTGGTACCATAATTGTTAATTTGAACTACGCGTTTCACCGCTATCAAACCTTGAATGTCCACCCAATCATAATTTTTACACCTCTTCATGTAATTGCGGATACCATGAGTGTGATTGCAAGAACACCGAATGTAATTGCAATACAACGAATGTGATTGAAACAATACTTCCTTTACCCACCCGGAGCGGCGTTTTCGCCGGTATATACAAGGAACTAGTATAGATACGATATTATATGAAAACTTATAAGGTTAAAAATCTATATGACGACTATCCTGGGGCGATTTTGGCAGGATCTTGGAATGCCATGGATTGGTATTTATATTTTATCCATAATCTTGTGTTATTTGACTCTATATTTTCTCTATAGTTCGGTGAAGCTGTAATGACCTTCCCAGGTTAACAGCGTCTTCATTTCGAAAAAAAAAAGTTCTGCATTGTCTAATGTTGGTGGTGCTTTACGTAATATAGATTGGTTATTGTGTACAACTGAAGTGGATCGGAAATAATACCACGGAGCGAGGATTCTGACTTGCCTCAAAAACTCCTGGAAAGTTCTAACAAGATGGCCACCATATTTTTAGTTTATTGAAATTATATCAAGAAATTTGTTATATCGTTGCTCACTTGACAATGGCAGTAATAGTCTACTAAATAGAAGATTGGTTGCCAAAAATAAAATAGAAGAAGAAGATATCTATCCTGTTTATTTACTGTAACTAACATATAATCTCTTAAAGAAAAGAGAAAAATATTCATACCCGTATGTTACCCATATATTATTAGGTTTTGTATAAATAAAAAGATTATAGTAATTCCCAGTACATTAACACATTCTATATATATATTCTTCACCATTTCGACTCATAATTCACCGAAATGTGATCACATTAGTCAATACCTATCTTCTCTAGAGCCTAAACGACTCTTCGCAGCGTAAAAAAGATTACGGACAAAAAAGCGCAAAACATTTTCCAGTATAAAAAAGCTGGCTTGACCTAGCCGTGTCTCATACAAATAAAAAGTAGAAAGATGCTGTAACCATGATTCACTAATATTAAGAGACAATGTCACTTAAAATAAATTTAATATAATTAATTGTTTTATTGATGCTATAAACAGTTTTGTTTTTATTTTTAGAAATAGACAATAAGTTGAAAAAGAGACAAGTAATTTATTATAATTTAAGATAGGCCCAAAAACATTACGGGCCGGGCGGACGTTGTCCTGCCTTGATAATAATATTTAAAAAAAACTTAAATTCAACCGCAGCGCCACCTATCGAGTTCAATTGTGAATGTAATCCAGTGTTTCCCAACGTGGGGCGCACGCCTCACAGGCGGCAATGTGATAGTTAAAGGAGGCAATTTAAAAATGGACTCGACACGACCCTTTCGCTTTGGGTTACTTAAATGCAATGCTAAATATCGGTGACAAATTTAACAAATAAAAAAAAATTGTAAATGATTATCAGGTCTAATTTCGTTTGACGATACCAAAATATCAACCAAAGAAACCATTGTCGGATCCACTGGAACACGCACACAAAATTTCAACGAAATCGGTCCAGCCGTTTAGGAGGAGTTCAGTGACATACACACAGAAGAAATTTATATATCAAGATCGTAAATTATCAATAAGAATCCAATCCTCAGATATCATAACTCGTGGTCTACCTACAGTAGTATGAGAACAGTCTATTCATGCAGACTACAATAAGAAGGCATCCGTTGACTCGACGTGAGATCTCTATATAAAGACGTCATATACTTATACGTATGTGTGTATATATAATTCTAACGTGTAAGTGAGAGAGATCGCTAGCTTTATCACTATAGTAAACATGTCATACATAGAAAAGCAATGATGGAAATGGAATGGTAAAATAGAATCGACGATATTACGCTCTATGATTTCTACGTTTTGCGAGATCGATGAGTCGCAGCTTATGCTTTATTCATACATGCATTTTTATTTATCCTTTGACGGTGGTTGTTAGAACGAATTGCTATCGATATCGTGAATGTATGAATTTTATCTATACTAGTCTATACTAATATTATAAAGAGGTAAAGTTTGTGAGTTTGTGAATTACTGACGTTGTGAATTGTTTCGTTGTAGGGGGTAATCTCAGGAACTACTGATCCGATTTGAAAAGCTCTTTCATTGTTATATTGCTCATTTAACGAGAATGGTTATAGGCTTATTTATCATCACGTTAAGACCAATAGGAGCGGAGCAACAATGAAGAATGTTTAATAATCGGCCTGTTTTTTCTTCTTGAGAGCTTTCGCTGCATATTAGTTAGCCCAAATTAACTATGTCCACGCGAACGAAGTCGCGAGAAGAGGCTAGTTGCTTATAAATATGTTATTACTAACAGTTGATTTGTGGACTTTTTGATGTGACACATCTATAGACGGAGGCTAAACTTTATTGTTGGCGTGGCGACGCAAAACACGAACATTGCACTATTAACAGAATACTCAAAAACATTTGCAAGCCTATCATATAGGCTACTCGTGCTACTAGTGTTACATGGCATGCGCCGACGACCTAGCGCCCTTTGATAAATGTCGCCAAACACACCGCGCCAGCGCCTTGTTGAATTTTTATATTTAAAATAAATTAATATTTATGTAATAAAATAAATAAACACTCATTATTTTATAGAACTAATTTGTATTTTTTAGCGTTATCTTTTCATTATGCCATAACCGATTCCTGTCATAATCTGCATAAAACATATAACTTATACAAAAAATTTTTGATGTTTCACATCTGCCAGGCGTCCCGTGACGGCCTAATTTTTTTTAGATCCGGCTTCGCATGAGTAACGACGAAATTAAATCAATTTTCTTTACAGTCCACCATAAGTATTCCTACCTACCTGTGCAAGTGTGTGCACGTATGTAGGGGTGATCTTTGTTGTGTTATTGAACTACTGAGTGAAAAAATTTCTGTGTCACTGTACTGCGTTAGCAGCATGTTTGAGGGCGTCAATCCATGTCATCATTTATTTTATCAGCAGAGTTTTACTGTATTGATGTAATAAACATTTAATTTTTGAATATATGTTTGCAACAAGTAATCTCGAAATGGCGAAACTCATTTTTTTCCCAAGTATAGAGCTACGCCATCGAGTATAGTGTTTTATTTTTTCTTTAATCTATATTATAATTAACACATACAAAGCGATAGGTAGTTGTTTGTTATATAAAATTATCATATTGTTTTGTGTGAACATAAACAAAACGTAATAAAAGATATTTAAATTAATCAATAATCATTTTTTATATCATAGAAGGCAAACGAGCAGGTGGGTCACCTGATGTTAAGTGATCACCAGCGTCCATAGACACCAGCAACGCTAGAAGAGTCGCAAGTGCGTTGCCAAACTGTGTTGGTGGGGAAGGGGGAGGGGAAAAGAGTGAAGAGAGAGAGAAGGAGGTGGGCCTCCGGCGCTCTCACTGACCGAACGAAACGCAACAATACAAGCACTGTTACTTCACGTGAGTTTTTTGGTGGTCGGGTGCTACTACCCCGGACGAGCCGACCCATTCATAATGAAACTAGTTATAGCATCAGCATGGCTCTACTACCTACTAAAGCTTATTAAAAGAGAATTATTTTTCAGCATATCCTTTTGTATGACCTATGTATGATGTATGTACCTTGTTTCTGATGAATTCAATAGTTAAGATGTAAAAGCGTAACAAACAAACATTGGAATTTCTTATATTAGTAAGGATAAATGGCTAACACGCTTTATCAAATAATATCCAGATTAAAATATGAAGTTACCTCTATGAAGCTACGCCCCGCACCATCGAGTCTGCATTTGACAGCCATATTGATAGCAACTATATATTTTACCAGGCGTTTTCCAGTTAACCTATTTCTTGAAAGCCCCGGTGTAGTTTCATATTGTTAAACTCATTTTCCACATCGCTTACCTAAACTGATATCGATAAAATCATGTGAATTTTAAAATTTATAGATACAAGACAAAACGAAAGCACCACACAACCATAGAATTCGGGATAGGTAATAAATTACACTTTATTATTTAGGGTTCGGCGACATAAAAAACCTTTCAGTGACACTGGCTTACGAATGTTTATCGCCGGAGAATCGGATAATATTTTTTATGTTCCAATAACGGGTGGAAACGTTGATATTTCCGGATTTGAAATGAATTGCACTGGCGAAACTTGAGTAGTCGTAGTAGAATTCAAAATACAATAGCAAATTAGATATGTATTCCTATATTATACTATCTGTGCCCGCGACTTCATCCGCGTAAAAAAAACAATGATTAATAAAATAATCTGAACATATTCGGTGTTATCAAAAAAAATTAAATACGAATTGAATACTTGCTTTTGAAAGAGTACGTTTTAAATGATCCGCGGTTTCTGAATATTCACCATGTTGCTCTTTTGTCTCGCTTTTGTTAATTTAGGTTAGGTTAGCGAAAAAAAGATAACACGAACTTGCCTCGTGCGAACGCGGTGCATGTAGTACGAAACCTTATTAAAGCAAGTAATTGATACGTATTTATCTTTTTTGTGACAACACCGATTATGTCCATTTACTTATTTACTTTTCTCTCTCGTACTTAAATCACATCGTCAATACAATTACAATAACTTTTGATAGAGTAAACTTATTTCAATGAAACCAAAACTAAACGTTACTTGGAGATATGCTTTATGTTTTTCTTAGTGTGGTTATATCGTCAATTTAGTAATTTAACAGTGATGCTTGTTCAAAAAAGCAGACAGATATTTCTAATAATGATTGAAATGAATTTTATTATTTATGGCAAGAGACCTGCAACAATTTGTTCACCAAAATCTAAAATGTACAGATACGCTCGATTTACAATATATACTACAAATATTATAACTATGTATAGAATAAGAGTATGTATATTAATTGATTTGCATCTAACGAAAGCAATTTAGAGAGTTCCATAGTTATGACTAACCCATACTAATATTGTAATGCGATTATCAATTTGCTTATTTATTTATTTTTACATTTTCGCGGCTTAACTATTCAACCGACCATTATATAAATTTCCAAAGATTATACAGTAAAGGCCATGGTGTAACTTTTATCCAGAGATATGTACTCATCCCTAGAGATAGGACATATCTAATTATGTATGAAACATGTATATAAAGAACTAATATTATAAAGAGGTAAGGTAAGAGTTTGTGACGTTGTAGGACGTCAGACTTTCAGTATTATATAGCACATTTATCGAGAAAGGTTATAGAATATATATTATTACGCTAAGATCAATAGCACCAATGAAGAGTATTCTAAAATCGGGGTTTTTCCTCTTGAGAGCTTCTGCTGCGTGTTAGCATGACTCCAAAGTAACGATTCCATACAAACGAAGTCGCAGGCAGATGCTAGTAAAGAATAAAATTCAATTCTCTTTTTCCATATTTACAATTCCAGGAATATCTAATATAAATATGTACCAACGAAATGTTATTGAATAATAAATCATTTCTCTGTCAATTTAGTTCCGGACTCTTTACATTTCAATTTACCTAAATTACGTAACCTGAGAGACGATCGGTCGATACCAGTCATTATTCATTTGTTTAACATTATTCTCCTCCACTCTTTATAAATAAATTTCGTTATTGACATTCTAATTTATGCCCAAATAATTAGAATATAAATTACATTCCATGAAATACTTCTTTGAAAGAAAAATTATTTAAGTTTTAAGACAAGGCCTTTTTACTTCCATTACGGTGAAATTGGCCTCCAAAAGGTATGCCGGTGTCAGTGAATATATAACGAGGCTTTTTGGCATAATTAAGGTACTCCTTGACAATGAAATAATAATGGTTCTTTCTAAAGATTTCTAAAAAATCACTATGAAACATTGTTGTTAATAAAAAAATAGCACAGCAGTCGGTTTCTACATAGGCTTAGATAGAATTGATTCCTGATGTATTTTTATGCGGGTTGCAGGTTTTTTGATGTGAACCATCTATAGGTGGAGGGTAAAACTGATCATTGGCGTGGCGATGCAAAATATGAATTGCATTATTAACGAAATACTCAAAAACATTTGCAACCCTATCTTGTAGACCACTTGTTCTACTAATGTTACATGGCACGCACCGACGACCCAGCGCCCTTTGTTAAATGTCGCTAAATACACCGAGCTAGCCCCCAGTTGAATTTTTATATTTTGTATCTAATAAAAAATATTATTTATGTAATAAAATAAATAGACATTATTTTATGGAACTAATTTGTAATTTATTTAGCTTTGCTTTTTCATTATGCCGTAACTTATTCCTGTCGTAATCTGTTCTTTTATGCATATAACTTATACAAAACAATTTTAATTTTTCACATCTGCCAGGGGTTCTGTGATGGCTCATTTTTTAATAGAAATACCGCGCAATCTCTATGAACGAGTGAACTCATGCTTTCATCAGGCCTTTGTGCACAAAACTCTCTGGGGCTCAGTCGATTCCTGCCAATAACAGGCTTCAATTAGTAATATTGTTTGGAATTGTGTCAGAGTAATTAAGTCGTTGGTTAGACCTTTTACTTGTATTATAACTTAAAATAATAAAGAATACGTGAATGTTTCAGAATTAGACGGTTAGGGTTGCTAGACTTTAAAATAATTCATTCATATTCATTACAATATCACAAGAATATTCAAAGTCAGCCTTCTTATTTACCCTTTAACTGTATTTTCATCGCTCAATCAAATGCAATACAATAATACACAATGGATGATTGAAATATGGTTAAATAATATACAGACACATGACGTGTCCACATATTCTCATACTTTTGTTATTATTTATAGTTGTTATTTGTTGTATTTAAGTATTTAATGTAATAAAACATTCAATTATAACGAAATTGATGTTGAGGATACATTTAATGTGTTACTTTTTTTCATAATGACTATGTTATAGTTTTTTTTTCGATTTGACTACGGTATTGACCACTCAATGTCTTAACAGCTTCACCGGACTACTAAGGCGAGCGGTTAAGGCATTCAGTCATTATTTTATTGAACACATTTGTAATGCTTTACTTTTTATTATACTATAGTTGGTTCCTGACGTAATCCGTTCTTAACGTTAGTTAACGTCGTTAATTAACGTTGCATAAAAATGCATATAACTTATACAAAACAATTTCGCTGTTTCACATCTGCTAGGTGTCCCTTAATGGCTCATTTTTTTCCTTTTGAAGGCTTCCGCTGCGTGTTAGTTAGCTCAAGGTAACTATTTCACGCGAACAAATTCGTGAGTTAAAGCTAATGTAAAATAGTTACAATTATCCTTTTAATCTTAACGAAGCTAGCTGGAGGAAAATCTTATTTTGACTTGTTGGCTTAGGGGGAACTATCAAAGCCCTTTCTAGAAATTACATAACACTAAAACAAAAATAAAATGAAGTTGCTAAAAGGTCCGGTTCTTTACGAGGGCATTGTCGAGGAGTAGTGTCGGCATGTAGCCACGACTATTGTCAGCTCTGCAATGTCGCCGACCCTAGCGAATTGTCCAGTGTCGTATAATAGACCTTATATACGTATTTCCTAGAATAGTTCACAAATTCTACAAACGCCTTATATGTACTCAAAGAGAATTCCAAGCCATTAATTTTACACTACAAGGATAGAGAGAGATCAGAATATGTACAATTACTATAAGAAAGGTAGAATGGTTATATAGTACTTATATTATACATATACCTAGATTCATTATTATTGACGTGAAAGTTATTATGGCACGGTAGGGACTATGTCCGTTCCCTCAGCGTGGAGCCCTTGAGTACCCTGCTCGCGCGATACAGTGACACAAAATCTTACAACACTCCAACAACATTACACGTATCACCTCCACACACGTGCACGTACACATGCTTACACATGAAACTGGAAGGGTTTTATTTTTTTACTTATCGAACTGAAATTTATCCTGCACAAAATATGTATAAGGGTTGTCGAGGTTTATGCTTGGTACACATATATGTTTCAATAACTCATATAAGTATGAATATGTAGGTTGCTTTGGTTAGCTCAGATAGGTCGCGAATTCCAGGGGGAAAGAGTTTTGGCGGTGTCCTCGGACAAAGGATTTCCCCACGTTAAAAAAAAAAGTTAGGTCCCGAATTGCATGTATCAGGCAAAAGTCCAAGCCCAGGTGTGCCTAGTTGCCCAAATAAAATCTGCTGGGTGCCGCAGGGACTTGCCTTAGAAGTCCGGTGAAGCTATTAAGACCTTACTAGGTCAATAAGTACCATAGTCAGTTCGGAAAAAAAAAATACACGGGAGGGGAAATTCTGCGTTACGTATTAAACGTAGGTATGTATTTGTGAAATGTGTAAGTATGTATAAGGGTCAGTCTGGGTGTTATAGTACTCCAAAATAAGTTAATGAATATTTAAGTATTTATGCTACTAGAATAAGTAAAGTATATAGTTTATGTGCATTCTCATATATATAACCATAATATGTAATACGTATAAGCCAAACAAGTTTCACCTCGTCCGCGTGTACACTGATACACGCGCTGTGTTTTTTCCTTAAATAAGTTCTTGTACAAGATAAAAGGCCAAGAAACTATTACTTAACTTAGGTATTGAATAGAAAACAAGGGATTCAATTTAGAACTTTTGGAGCCACACTCGTCGGCATTTTAATTAAGTCCTTGTTTTCCTATATTGAGGAGTTACACCACTTAACTTTTAAAAACTTATTCTACCCTTTCTATAACGTTTAATCTATTACTAGCTGTAATCTACGGCTTTGTCCGCAGTGCTATCTTAAAAACGGTTGAACCGATTTTCACGGGACTCTCAATAACAACCAGCTGACCTTCTAAAAGTAATTTAGCCTATTCTATTTTAGACTAATTGTTCCCCGCGAATTTGTCGACTTGAAATTTAGCAAAAATATGTTTTTCACTGTAAATATGTGCGTAAGGCATACGCTTTACTGGACTCCAAGAAGAAATATCCTTATTTCATATATCTATGTATATGTTATTCCATAAAATACTACTTGTTTCATTTAATCGTTTCAAGAAACCAATTAATTTCTTTTATAATTTGTTACAAACTTATAATTATAATAAACAAAACTAGAAAATTGCTATGGAGACGTAACAATATATCTATCTCGCTTATCTTAAGTAGTATTGTATTGGTGCGAGTAGTACCGTGAAAATTGGATATTTCAACGACCGCATACTTCATGTCAAATTTAACAACCCAAGCCCATCGAATTAGTAACTAAAATTGGCTGAGTGTCTTTAGTGCTCGCCTTAGTAGTCCGGTGAAGTGAAAAAAAAGAATTTATTGCAGATCTTTCGTTAGTAAAAGGTACATACATATTATACTACATCACTATTATGTATCCCTCTTACCTATCAGAAAATAACAGTATTATACCTAAACTATTCTCCATTTCATTAAATCCCTACATCACATAACACCTAAGATTGATTAAGAAGCAATATTCAATAGCTTAATATTATTATACTTAGTTACAAAGAACAGATTATAGTACACATAATAGCAGATACATTGATTACGAAGCTTCCCTTGTCGGCCACAACACTAATTCCCCACACCCGAACGTTTCTAGGTCAAAGGATGTAATTCAGTCTACACGGGGTAGCGTGTTACCAATGAGACCATTACATCGCTCACGTGCTGCTTAGAACTAAGATTAAATAGTAAGGCTTAGAATACACGTGTGTGTGTTACTATTCAGTATTAATAAATAATATGTCCCTGTACTAGATAAGGACCTCTTCTCAATAGAAGAGCACTAACTATTCAATTATGTATTCGTGTATATTAGGGTGGAATAAAGAACGAGTGTTTGATTTATGTTACCTATTTCTTAAATGAATATTGTTTAAACAAAAAATAAATCCGCTAATGTTTGAGTTATTAAAATTAAAAATCGTCTATTTCCTATGGAAATTGTGTGTCGACCGAAGAAAGCGGTATTGTCGTAACTTGAAAAACTCAACACCAGAGCCAAAAACACTATTTCGAAAATTCATAACTCATATTATATTTATGGAGATAGAAAGTGAAAATTGGTATGTACTTTATAGCAAACACTTCCAAATCTCAGAGACACATAAACAAAGTTTTTAAAAAAGATGCACATTTCACCCTAGTTACGACATAATCCGGTGAAGCTGTAAAGGTCTTGCTAGGCCAATAGCGTAGTCAGTTCAAAAAAAAAAGTTACGATATTTTCGCTTTCTCCCGTCGATGTGTTTTTGTAATAAAATTTTAAGAATCTGTAACTCGTTAAGAAATAAGCTTATTTAAATGATCAATACAAATCCTTGTAGTAAAGTAAACGATATACAAAAGATAATGAATTTCTAAGAAATGTAATGGATCTAGTTAAATCGTCATTTAACGGTTAAATTTTTGTCCATTTTAAATGCTTTGTTGATACTTTAATGCTAGAATACTTAAAAAAAAAAAACAAAATCATTGTAATATTAAAATATAATACATGTGTGTATTATTTTTAGAAAAAAAAATCCCAATTTAATTAAAACATAATCACAATGTTGAATGAACTTGTAAATTTATCTTTACATCAATGTTCATTGCAGTACGCGTGGAGTACTGTAAATTAATTGGAGTACCCGGAAGAGGAACGGACCAAAAATATGGTAAGCCTAATCAAAGCGGCCCCATTCGAAGCTTTTGTTTCGTTATACACGGACTTTATCTATATCATCACAATAGCTAATGTTTTCGAAATATACGGACTATTGAGTTGTTAATAATTAATGAACTCCTTTTACACAGACCATTAGTGTTTTTGAATATATGCTCGCGGCCTAACTAAATTTGCGCCCCGGACATTTTCGGCAATTTAATCCTGAACGTAGCCGGCGACAAAAAGCCCATTATCGGTGAGTTTCCTCTTATCTTGTTAACGGGCCCGTTTCCTTTTAACTTTGGCTAAATCCGAGCCGAAGACTTTTTTATTGATAAATGGAGGCCGTTTTGAAGTATCAGTCAATGTCGCCGGAACGTTTATAAGACGAATATTTTATTAGATTATATAGGTATTTGATTTTTACAGCACTTTTTAAATGCTGTTTTCATGTAACGATTTAAAATAATGAATTAAATAAAACGGTCTTAACTTATTTTTAATCCAATGGTCAGTGGTGTAATAGTTTAGCCAGAATACTGTTAATAAAGATTCGATATATAATTTTTAGATTAACTCTATAATTAAGTGCAATAATAAGTATATGGCCAGAGTGGACGCTTAAATTGAGCATCAAGCGTGGCGGAGCGTGCGGCGTTCGTTTCAAACAGATGCAACGTAAGTATCGTGAGCGACGCTCTTAAACGCTGCACGCCCCGCTGCACGCCCCACTGCACGCCCCACTGCACGCCCCGCTGCACGCTCCAGTACACGCCCCGCTGCACGCCCCGCTGCACGCTCCACTGCATGCACGCCTCGCCGTAAACATATTCACTCAGGGCGTAAACTAACTTTTCAGAACTCAAAGGGATCAAGAAGATTTTATGTTTAACATACTGGAATTCGTATAACCTATGCCTAATAGTGTATATATGGTAATATAATAAAACTACGATTCTATTAAAGCGGAATAACCTCAAAACTGCTAAACATCTCGGCACATGACTATAATCATTCGATGCAGAATATTTCGTAGCTGGTTCTATGCTACTTCTTTTTTAAATTCCATTGAATATTGCCATTTATTTTAATTAAAGACTTATTTAACACAACGAAGCGCGCGGGTAATAGCTATTACTTGTTACATATATGGTACATGCATATTATTTTTTAATGCTATATATTTTTATTTTGTTTTTGTCTCAGAATTTCTCTTAGATATTAAATTACTTATAAAATATGCTTATTATGGTAAAAATATTTTTATCAGGATATTTTGGATATGGTAGTGCGCATTTTAATTGATAAAAATTAACGTTACAGAGAATACTATTATAACAAAAAAAAATACAATTAATGCATATATCCTAATATCATCAGACACTAAATACAAATTTTAGTTTCATTTCAAATATTTTGTGTTGATCTAATGATGAACTCCGGAGACAGCGAAGGGTCTCTTGTATGTAAACTTATATTTAATTCGTCAATATATTATTCATAAGAATACAGAAAAAAGGTAAACTCTATTGTCCATTATATTCGCTGTCAACTTAATAAAAGGACTTAAACACCAATTTAATTTAATTGAAGTAAATAGAAAGAATAATAATTTAAGCACTGTATTCAAAATGTATAGTTGATTACTTTTCACAATGATACAGAATCACAACACTGACTATAGTTACGACGAATTATCCGTAGCTGTGACCAACTGCTGAGCGAGTATGCCCAGCATCTAGTCAGCGGTCGCCTTTTGAGGCATCAAGATAAATAGATAAATAAACAGTCGATATATCTAACCAATAGCGTCTCACATAGAGGTAAATAATGAACAGCCGATAATTTTAACCAAAAACGCCACCGATATAGTCAATAGATGAGTATCGCAGGTCAATAGTGGCTCCGCCAATATATTAAGATTGCCAAGAAATATATTAACTCACAATGTCTGCTTTTGTATCTTTATAAAAAGATTATAATTACACGGAACCCTAATTTTCTTTTTTAAAGTAAAAGAAACCTAAGTAAGAGAACTATTTATAATTTCAGCTAACTACCAATGAAACTGCCGTCAAAATCGCTCCAGTCGTTTCGAAGAGTAACCGGAACAAACATGCAGACAGACAGACAAAAAAATAGTTTTTAGTCATAATTACCGTATATACGTTCATATCAATAAGTAAAAACTGTAACATTACAAAGAGACACTCCAATTTTATTGGTATAGATAACTCTAAATATAAATGGTATAAAAATAGGGAACAGAAATATATAGTTTCCATAAAGTATGTATTAACAAAATCAACTGAGAAATGGTCGACAAGATATCCAAATAAAAACGGAGGACAGACGTTTAGCTGAGGTCCTACAGTCAAGGGTCCTTGTTATAGAATATTTATTGAGACTATTTTCAAGATCTCTACATGTTATGTTCTGATGTATTTGAGTTCATTGAAAATAAAACCTATTTATTGTTCAACATTGTACCTCTCAATTTTTATATGTACAATTTTATTAAAACTTATTATGGTTTGTATTTTTATACCCAAGACAACATTGTGGTACGTATTACAAAAGTTTGTGAAATAAAATGTACAGAGTGTTTTTTTTTTTATTTCAAATCGAAGCCTTTATTTATAAGTTCCTATATTATATACGTAAAATACATATAAAGAATATTGTGTATATATTATATTTGATACCTTTAAACGAGCAATTCTTGTATATTTTTTTATTGTTACATATTCAGGGCCTCGGAAACGGCGTCAGCGATTTCCGTGTAACTTAGTATGTAGATGGTTTCGGGGACGATAAATTGATCTAGCTAGATTTAATTCATAGAAAACTTTTTTATCTGAATTTTCATGTGATGAAAAACTATAGCCAGAATATAAAGGTAAATTCTCTGATGGAAATCGGCTGCTTCGAAAATCCGTCTAACCCCAGTTCGAAATCGAGTGACAGCAAAAGATATGTCTTTTTTTCAATTTTTATTTATTTTTTTTGTAAAAAATGATAATTTTGTGAGGCAAACCTAACAGTTTATTTCATTTAAAAATATTTATAAAGAACTGAGCTAGTCTCGGTCGTCTACTATATATATATATATATATATATACATGAAAGAAAAGTTTGTCGTACTCTTGCTGTGGTCAAATTTCAAACACTAGACGGAAAAGTAGGTAGAAGTAAATTCCTAAAAGTCGAATAAAATCCGCCTCTAAAATAGGAAAAAGAGAGAGGAAATAATTCGATTAGTTCAAAGCAATAGCTCGCGGACGGATGGAGTCACTGATGTGAGAGCTACTCGTGCAATTTTAACATTATACCCGTTTCTTTTCATGTATATTTTAGATTTTTATTTTGATGTAGAAAAGCTTTTATATTAAACTTAGAAATTCACGCGACTTCGGCTTTGTAAAAATTATTTTGTACATTCATGTTGTTTTTTCTTTATTTTTGGCAATCAATCTTGCAGATTATTACTGCCATTGTCTCGTAATCAATAATATTTCACGTGTCGTACGATCATTTAAATATTAAGTGCCATGCCAATCAATATTCTAACAAGATGGTGGATCCTTTCCAGGCAGTTTTTGTGACATCTCAGAATTTCATGCTCCATGGTATTATTTTCCATTCATTTTACTTATGCACAACAAACTAACTATATTACGTAAAACACCACCAAATTTACAAAATCTAGAGTCAAATAACACAAAATTATGAATAAAATATAAAATCCACCACATGATGGACTAAAATCCCGCCAAAGACTCCCCTACATTCATGTTATTTACTTGTTTTAGCATACATACATGACCATACATACATGGAACATACATGACCAAGTCGCAGGCAAATAATAGTAGAGACAACCCACTTCTGGGCTATTTGCTCTTGACTCTTCACAAACTACGCAACAAATTTTGATGCGGACGTCACTAAGGTATACAAAATTTGTTAGGAAACTTTTAAATATATAAGACAATATATTACACTTATAAACCGAGAAAAAATCGATGTATTATAATGAAGCTATGAAACGGAGATTTCGAGCGCTTACTTTGAGAGATACGTGAAGATAATATAATGTAGGTTAGTAGCATATTAAACATCTGAAAAATACCTAAATAAAAATCTATGATCTCTATCTCTTAAGCATAGCAAATATTAACTATTTTATTTTCTTAAATATTACTAAAATTAATTGGATACGTATGACACTAATTTGACAAGTAAAGTATTAACCTTTATCCATTTAAATATTTAGTCCGGTGAAGTTTGTTTTTTGAAATGAAAACGCTGTTGACCTGGAAAGGTCTTTACAGCTTCACCGAACTATTGAGGCGAGGGCTGAATGCACTCAACCGGTTTTTGATGTTTGAGCGACTAACTCAAGGGTGCACGGCACACCTCGGCTTGGGCTGTCGCCTGTTTTGTGCAAAAATCGCGACCTATCAGGGCTAACCTAAGCTAAGCTATTTAAATACACAAATATGAGTTATTGAAACATACATGTGTACCAAGCATGCGTGCCTCAACAACTCCTGTATGTATTTTGCGTCGGATAAATTCCTCTAAACTATATTGGATAAGATAGGATAAGGATGGTGTAATTGTCTGGTGAAGCTGTTAAGACCTTGCTAGGTCAATAGCGTAGTCAGTTCGAAGAAAAAAAAAAAACATTTAAATATTTTAGTGGCGTTACACATTCCATGTGGATTAAATTGACTCTTAAACAGCATGCGATTTCAGTTTATGTATTTAAAAATATCACAGATTTAAAATTATATGATATAAATATTATTTATGTGAAAATTCGTTTGAAGTTTCGATGACTTCAATTAACAGTTAATATCAAAACGTTAAAAGTTGGAGCTATATCGTTTAGGCCCTTTTACGGCTTACATTGCACTATACGAAGCCGAAGCGTGTTGCTATTTATTTATTTAAGGTCCATAAAACAGAGTTCGATGATTAAAAACTGTTGCATTTCGTTCGGTCAGTGAGAGCGCCGGAGGCCCGTTTCTCCGCTCTCCTCTCCCCTTCCTCCTCCCCTCCTCCTTCCATCCTCCTTAACCCTTCCCCCAAACACAGGTTGGCAACGCATTTGCGACTCTCCAGGTGTTGCTAGTGTCTATGGACAACGGTGATCACTTAACATCAGGTGATCCGCCTGTTCGTTGGCCTCCTATATGACATAAAAATGGTGATATAACAGTTGCTTTTTTACTTAGTCTATAAATAAATATACATAATTCCAATAAACATATATAAAGAATAACTTCCTGTCTAAGACGTAAAACGCATACCGAAAAACAAAAAGTAATCCAAAAGAATACACATCCAGTAAAAAGGAGTGTTGTAGTGTTTAATTACGACCCGAGACAATGGGAGTCATCCATCGGCAAAGCTTTGTCTCTGTTTGAAAGAGACTCGAAGCATACCTTCGATGTAGGTATGACACCTACTCAAATAACTCCACGTTCAAACTCAGCCATATCTGTAGACGATCTGAATTATCTGTAATATATATTGTCGTGTGTATGCAAATATTGCCACAAAAATATACAGTAATGAGTATCTAGTTAAGTTCGGGAGCGCTTGGATTACTTTTTTGAAAAGTAAAAGTCGATTTTAGACCGCTTATTAATATATTGACGATTTTAGACAAAGGATTATATACTTAACACTATCTGGTCGATTTTGAGACCTCTAAAATTATGTCTTAAACCTACGAGAGGCGATGCTCTGTCGAATATACTTGACTTAAATCTTATTTTACTTCTTGTGGTGTGCTAAATTAGCGTCTAGCTCCCATCCTGTTTGGGGCACGCTAGGCAAGCTTAACGGGATTTAGGCGTGTGTATGAAGTATGTGGGAATATAACTATCTTCTATACAGATACTAAAAATGTAAATCTAACCTGTCTGTACATTTAAATTATTGCAAAAAAAATGGTTGCGAGTATCTAGGAATAAATAATAAAATACACTTCAATCATTTTTCGAAATGTCTGTCTATCTGTCCGTCAGTCTGTTTGTTTGAACACGTATCACTGTTAAAACGCATATCTTCAAGTAACATTTAGACTTTGTTTCATTTAAATTGGTTTGGTCTATTAATAGTTACTGTAATTTTAATGATGACGTGAATTAAACATGAGATAAAAGTAAATGAAAACATGACTATTACTTTATTAATCACTGTTTTTATTTAACGTTCCACGCGGACAAAATCGCGACCATAACTAGTTGTAAATATATCAGATAAATATGAACTTATTTTAAAAAGTATGAATATGTTGCAAGTCGAGGTGTGCCGTGCACCCTGAGTTGTTAAAACAAAATCGGCTGAGTGTAAGGCACTCGCTTTAGTAGTCCGGTGAAGCTGTTAAAGCCTTGCAAGGCTAATAGCGTAGTCAGTTCGAGAAGAACAATATATTTTAAAACTAACTTTGGCCTGCAATTTCACTCCCGTTCTAAAGCTCGCTGTACTTTTACTTCGTCCTGTTTTATCTTACTTTCTGACCTACACTTTGTATGATAATTGCTATGTAGAAGGATTATAGGAAAATTAAATTTTTAACTCCGACTGGTAGCGTAAGTCATTAGTGTTTTCATACAACCAAAACAATCTCTAGCCTAGCTCTAGTTTTATTAGGTGGTAGAATCACGCTGAAGCATGAATGGGTCGGCTCGTCCGGGGTAGTACCAACCTCTCACAAAACTAGCTATGTGAAGTAATAGTGCTTGAATTGTTGCGTTACGTTCGTTCGGACCACATTCCCTTAGCGCCCTGCCCCTCGTTTGACGGCAATGCACTTGCAACTCCTCTGGTGTTGCTAGTGTCTATGGACGGCGATGATCACTTACAATCAGGTGACCCGCCTGTTCGTTTGCCCCCTATTATATTTAAAAAAAATGCTATTATGAACCTGTAGAGAGTTTATGGCCAATAAGATCAAGTTATTTACATTATCGCTTTGAATGAAATGCGTATTTCTGAAGATGTATTTGTTTCTGACTTATTCATTCATAAGCATATTATACAGTAATAACTTCAGATGTTTTTTTTTCTGATTTAAACGTACTATATGAAATAATTAATTAATAAATGTAAATAAATAATACAGTGAGAACATACTATCACCGACGGACTATTCTAAACCACCTATTTTTGTTAGGGTAACTATACAATTACTACTATACATCAAAACACCTGAAATGTATTTTAATCCACAAAAATCAGTCATGTACGAAGAATGAACCCAGGACTCCTCAGGACTATTGCAGTTGGATATCACTGCGTCACAATGCTGTCAGTAAATAAAACATAACCAAATTTACCAATAATGCCAATGCATGTATCAGGCAACAGCCCAAGTCGAGGTGTGCCTTGCACCCTTGAGTTAGTTGTCAAAATAAGATCGACTGAGTGCCTCAAGCGCTCACCTTAGTAGTCGGGCGAAGATGTTAAGACATTGCTAGGACAATAGCGTAATCAGTCCGAGAAAAAAAAAACAATACTGCCCTGCACTACACAGATAACATTTGAGTGATTTGTCTTGTGGATTCCAATGATAATTCACACGAATTTTTGCTTGCTTTGAGATTAACTGAATTATACATAATGTACATTAAAACATAAAACAAAATTTAAAAAAATATATGCCTGTAATTTCTTCTCATAAAGATTAAAATTTATATCGAAGCACTGGAATACGATATGTTAGAAGTAATGAAATTAATATTCACCCCCAAAATGGAATAATATAATCCGATAAGATTTGAAGGAAAAGAAATATGAACGACCAGAGGAAATGAAAGAAATCTGTAGAAATGAATGTGATCATTAACCGGATAAAAAGAAAGTACGGGATAGGATTGATACTGAATTCATACTATTTCTACTAAACTTTGTGTAATAAAATCTTGCCCATAAATTATTTAATAACTAGATGGCCCGGTGTACTTCGTATCACCTATCTTAACAAAATAAACACTCTCTCTTCGCTAAAATGAATTAAATTTTTTAACGGTAACTAATTCTATGCCATTTTCATAGGTTGTTATATAATACAAAATGTCAAAAAATTATGTCAAATGTCTTTGAGAAGAGAACGTGAGTCTAATAGTGTTTCGAAAAAAAATCCAAATAGTTTTAAGATTATTAAGTAGTAATGCATGGCCTGTTTCGTAAAATGGTTGTCGAGCGGCAGGACAACCTAAGTGCATGTCCCATTCTTGCAACTGTCTTTTCTTTTTCTGTGTTCTGATTCTTTTTTTTTTTGTAATAAGTGTTCAATTCTTAATCCGAACAAAACGTATTTATAGTGCTAAACAACAGAATAATCAATTCAAGAACAAATTTCCATCAAACAAAAATTCGACACTGGATGACAAAATGGAAAACTTCCATTTCTAAATATAATCCCCGAAGAGCTAAAAGAAGTAGAAATGATTGAAAAAAGCCAGGAGCAAAACATGATCGATGTTCTGGTACACCCGGACTTATTGGAGTCGCCAGTGCCTATCGCCACATCACCGCCGCAACCCGCCGCACCGAGCCGAGTCCTAACAACACGCCGGGTTTGCCTTCGCCGTCATATTGATCGATATGTCGCCTACCGATCAAAATTTTCATAACTCTCGGAATTTATAAATTAAAGTTTACCTACAATAAAATCATTGTATTAAATTGAGGTTTTGTTTCGGTCGGATATATTTTGTTAAGAATACATTTCACATTTCACACGCACACTGGCTCACATTCAACATACCTATCTTCAACATACTTATCTTATACCGTTTCAATTTCGATCTGTTATGCAAATGAAACTTCCTAACATTTTGTATAAATACAACATATCTATTTAAATAAAAACTGACTTATACAGTCAATCAATATAAAGCTTTCTGATAAACTATACTTTTCTTTTTTTTTGCGATATGTAAATATATAAAAATGATTGTTTTCCGACGCGTGAACACGCTACGGTATTATTTTCATGTTCGAAACCGGGAAACTAATGGAATTCTACTCGTTCCATTTTCACAGTAGCAATTCTTGTGCGGTAACGCTTGATATCATTTCATCTTACTCGCATTTGTTGTTTGGTGTTCCCGAACTCGTTCCATTTTAAGCTTGTAAGACATTTCATTGACATTTTCTCACGCACTAACAACCCTATGATAGAAGTTTTTATTAACGGTATAGTAGTAACAGAATGATATTTAACTTTATAACCTTTTATCTGACGTTTGTTGACAGACGACTGAAATATAAACATAATTCTCTCAAATCATAATACTATTTTTTAACGAATATAACAAAACCGATATCGATTTTGTTTTTATATATTTATTTCTCAATAAAAACTTTTTTATTTGCCTTCCAAACAATGACAGCCATCAATATATGTCAAACAATGGCAAACACTTCTAAACGAACCAACAATGACAATCATCAAAATATTAAAATTTAAATACGCGATAATTCGAGATCCGACTAATTTGGATATATGTTGTCGATTTAAATCCCTTAATTGAATATGTTCTTTAATTAAATTGGATCCGAGTCTACCGCACGGAAAGGACGTTTGACGTTGGTCGTCAAAAGTTTGACAGGAAAGTGGCTAGAACAGTTTATATGGGAAAATGAAATTGTTGTTTTTAATATCTTACTCGCAATTTTTCCTTATTTGCTCACCGTTTAGACCTACCCTGGACTACGACAAACATTTTAAAACCAAAATCATCTCAATCGGCCCAGCCGTTCTCGAGTTTTAATCAGACTAACGAACAACAATTCATTTTTATTTATATAGATAAGTAATGCCCAAGTTAATAACAATTTAGCAAACAGATCAAATTTATTATTTGATTTACTTTTGCGTGGAATGGACACACTTTTTTAGGTATTTCCAAGACTGATTTAATTTTGAAACTGGTATATCTCGTTACTCTTAAGAAAATCTATCTGCGTTTGTTATTGTATAAAAAGTTTCAATCAAAAATATTTAATCGGATAAATAACTTCCTACATTGTTAGAGAATTTTTAGAAGACGGTTTTGATCGTATACTTCGATAGCTTATTTTAGCCGGTGTACTCAAAAGGAGAGAAATATTTTCCGAGTGTATGTAAGTTTATGTATGTCTATTTCTGTAACATAAGGGAGCACTGGAGGCCCACCTTTCCTCACCTTCTCTCCCCCCTCTTCCCTTCTTCCCGCCCCTTCCCCAACACAGACTGGCAACGCACTTGCGGCTCCCCTGGTGTTGCAAGTGTCTATGGACGGTGATGATCATTTAACATCAAGTGACCCACCTGCAGGTTTGCCTCCTATGCAAAAAAAATCTGTGCCTTAAACGATTTTAAAGGATATTTATTTCTTGTTAAAGAATGTTTATTTCTATTTTATTCAAAATTTACCGAAAGGAATTGGTTGAAACAATTTTATAGCGGGATATATACAGTACGGTTTATATACCGGATTAACATAAAGGTCACCAAAAGTTATACGAGTATTATAAATACTAATATATTTGTTTGTTTATTTATTGTTATTCTTACATACCTTACCTACACAACCGATCATGAAACATTACATACACGTATTCCGATCTACAAAAAAGGAAGGAATACTATTTCTATTTTTTTTATATTATAGGGAGCAAACGAACAGACGAGTCACCCAATGGTAAGTGATCACCGCCGTCCATAGACACTTGCAACACCGGGGACGTCACAAGTGCGTTGCCGGCCTTTAAAAAAAATCAATCTATGAATAAAAAGGAATACTATTTCCAATACATACATCATACCTACAGTCAGGCGAGCAAAGTCGCGGGTATGTGTAGTCTATACATATAATAAGAATGTATCTAAAGTGTCTGAACTTTTTAAATTTATATAAAAAAATATTGCAGGTGTCTTTGAATATGTAATAAAATATATTTCAATCAATTTTTTTAAATATCTGTTTGAACACGCATCACTGCTAAAATACTACGTCCCCTTTTTTTTCGAAATGATCTAACCAGCATGGTCTTAACAGCTTCACCGGACTACTAAGGCGAGCGCTTAAGGCACTCAGCCGAACTACGTTCACAATAACCAAGAACTTTACCATACCTTAGTCTTGGTTTCATTAAAATCAGTGCACTATATCAAAAGTTATTGTAATTTGAATGACGACGCGACTTACGTACGAGAGAAAAGTAGATAAGTAAATGGACTTAATTACATTCAGATGATTTATTAGTCACTCTTTTTATATTAGGTTCTATGTGGACTTAGTTGCAGTCGCAGCTAGTAAGTAGTAAGTATCAAATGTATAAATGAATAAGGATAGGAAGGACAAAAATACGGTTTTTACTTACCAATAAGAAAGTGGAAAGCCCATTCATCAATCGTAGTCCGGTGAAGCTGTAAAGGCCCTAAATAAAGCCAATAGCGTAGTCAGTTCGAGAAAATAAAACCATTCATTAATTACCAGACTAGGCCCCCCTCGGCAGCGGCTCAAGCCTAGGTCCGTTCCCTCGGCGTCTCGCGCGATACAGTGACACAAAATCTTACATCAGTGCGACAGCATTACACATATTACCTCCACACACGTGCACGTACACATGCTTACACATGAAAGTGTAAGGGTTTTATTTTTTCCTCATCGAACTGAAATAGTTTAAAAAATTATGCGACGCAAAATACATATAAGAGTATATATGATTCAATAACTCTTATGAGTATGAATATGTAGCTTAACTTAGGTTAGCTCAGATAGGTCGCGAATTGCATGTATCAGGCAACAGCACAGACACAAGTGTGCCGTGCATCCTTGAGCTGATTGCCCAAATGAAATCGGCTGAGTGCCGCAAGCGCTCGCCTTAGTAGTCCGGTGAAGCTGTTAAGACCTTGCTGGGTCAATAGCGTAGTCAGTTCGAAAAAAAAGCCATTCATTAATATACCTAAAATTGTCAGTGTTTAATATTGTATTTTTTTATAAAATTCTACTTCTAAGACTACTAAATTAAACTCAAAATAATGAACTGTAAAATACGAATTTAGTGACAACCATTACGCATTCAAATTGATTAAACCCGCCCACAGGCGGACCGATAAATTAATGAAAAGCGAAAAAAAAACGAGCATTACAAACGTTTTCTTCAAATGCTCTCCGACTGAATAGGTATTCATGGACGGCTTTAACCAACTTTTTCTAAAAGGCCTCCCTATACAAACTTTCCAAGTACACTAACAAACGCTCGCCTTGGCACGACTAGTGTATGTACTAGACTGAATGAGTGATGAAGTTTAATGTATGAATTGTATATTTTTATTTACGTTAATGTTCGGTAAATCTTAATCATATTTATACTGATTATTGTTTACTTTTTTATATCATAAGAGGCAAACGAACAGATGTGTCACCTGATGTTAAGTGATCATCACCGTCCAAAGAACATGCAACACCAGGGGAGTCGTAAGTCCGTTACCAGCATGTGTTAGGGTGGGTAAACGGAGGAAGGGGAGAGGAGAGGAGGAAGGTGAGGAGAGGTGGTTCTCACTGACAGAACGAAACGCAACAATGCAAGCACTGTTACTTCACGTCAGTTTTCTGTGAGAGGGTGGTACTACCCCGGGTGAGCCGACCCATTCATACTGAAGCCAGTAATAGCTTCAGCGTAGCTCCACCACCTTGTACTACTAAAGGGTTTATTTTTCGAACTGACTACGCTATTGACCTAGCAAGCTACACAGCCGATTTTATTTAGGCAACTAGCTCAAGGGTGCACGGAATTTTCAAACACAATTATAATTTGAGAAACATAATCAATCTCTAAAATCATTATATCTATACTAATATTATAAAGAGGTAAAGTTTGTGAGTTTGTGACGTTGTGAATTGTGACGTTGTAGGGGGTAATCTCAGGAACTACTGGTCCGATTTGAATAATTCTTTCATTGTTATATAGCCTATTTATCGTGGATAGTTATAGGCTATATATCATCACGCTAAGACCAATAGGAGCGAAGCAGCAATGAAGAATGTTTAAAAATCGGGGTGCTTTTTCCTCTTGAGAGCTTTTGCTGCATATTAGTCAGCCCAAATTAACTATGTCCACGCGAACGTAGTCGCGAGCAGAGGCTAGTGTTTATATATTTTTGTACAGTAAGCGTACCCATCAAAAATACTCTAGTAAGAATTAAAATATATAACATAAAAAGGTTCTTTGATGTTATTTTCAACTCAATAGGTCCACTCTCGCCGAGGAAATTAAGACCTTTATAATTGCTGACCCTTCAAATGATTGATTAAAATAGATTTTATTTTTAACTGAGTAAATTACCTTCACAATGTTTAACTGAAATTTACATATTCGTCTTTGAACCTTATGGTTATAATAATAGAGCTGAAAATAGTTTAAAATTATATCAAGAAATAAAGTCTCAGGCTGTTATTATTCGACCTAATTAATTAAACTTTTCACTAGTGCCAAACCAGTATAAACAGATGCGGTAAACATAAACTTGTCCGTTTAATGGAAATTTTAAATTATCAAAGTTGAAAATGGACTAGAAAACTGTTTAAAATTGACGAGTCTTCAAATCGTAATATGATATCTCTGTTTTCCTTTTTCGTGTACTTTGAGTGTCATTGAACTTTGCCAAGATGCTTAGGTTTCAAATAATAAAAGTAAAGTCTCTTCTTTCAAGGCTCAATAAGAGACATATTTGATTTAATAAAATGATAAAGATCTGCCGTTATTCGCGCATTTTGCAAAAACTGCTACATAGATTTCGATTTTTAGTTTAAATCTTAGATAGTTGGCCCTTATCTAAGAAAATATGACGATATCTTTATTTGATATGCAGTTATTTAAACATTAAATTATTCTTATTTGTAACTAGCCTCTGCCCGCGACTTCGTTCGCGTGGAATAAATACTTTGTGCTAACGTTTACACGCAGTGGAAGCTCTCAAGAGGAATGATCCACCACTTTTAAACATTCTTCATTACTGCTCAGCTCCTATATGTCTTAGCGTGATAATATATAGCCTATAATCATCCTCGTTTAATTGAGCTATATAACATTGAAATAATTTATAAAATCGGACCAGTAGTTCCTATATATATACTAGCTGTTACCCGCAGCTTCGCACGCGTTTTTTAAAACATTAAATAAATTTAAAATCGTGATCACACGTCTAGTGTAAATTACAATAATACTATTTCAAAAATATTTATATCACACGCACATCATCTACTGTAACAGGTAACGTGTACATTATATATGTGAATACCAATAGTGAATCGAATGGGATGGGATTATCATCAGCCACATAACTGGAATTTTAAACTATTTATAACCCTCAGTGCTCACACTATATAAGAAAATAATGAAAATATGAAGCTAAACATTATCTAACAATATTCGTTAATTTTTTTAATTTATTTAGATATAATATGTCCATAGTGTCGATATAATCAAGCCATTGCTATAATTTAAATCACATAATTATATGACTTTCAATTATATTTATTCTTGGAGTCCAGTACAGCGCACGTCACACGTGTATGTTTCACACGGGCGAATGCACGGACAACAGTTTATCACTACATTGTGTAAAATAAAGTCCTATTCCACGTCTGTCTATATGTCTGTTCGCAATAAGATCAAAAACTACTGAACGCATCTTCATGTCGTTTTCACCAATATATAAAATGATTCTTGGGTAAGGTTTAGGTATAGTTTGTCTTATTATCAGGGCGAGCAACGTCTTCTAAACCCGCTAGCTTAAAATCAACCGGCTAATTAGTCACTTATTTGCCCGTCAAATTCCCTTTCAAATATTACTTGTAGTCCGGTGAATCTGTTAAGCGTAGTCATTTCTAAGAAAAAAAAAACGTTCAAATAGGTCCAGTCACCTCCACCGTCACGAAAAACCGACACCCTGAAATTATCTATAGTCAATATTTTGTTTCTTTGTATTTGTACTTTGTATTTATTTGTATTAAAACTGTCAATGTATTAAATACCTTTTTCTATTGTTAGTGTTGTTTTTTCTACAGACGAAGAATAAGGCGAAAGATAAAATTTCTGAAAAGATTTTTATCTTGTTAAGCCAAAGAAGTATAACTTCTAACCCGTGTACATAAGTATACACACACTTTTTTTTAAAACACACGTCACACAAATAAATTTAATGATCATGATTGAGTATAATTTGTTAGTACATTATCGCTAATTTTATAGTATACTCGAGCGGAACCACGGGTACCGCTAGTCATTGTATATATATATAAATATATAAATGTAACAAAGAGTAAAGTGACTGTATATACATAGGTAGATCGATTTTCGGGACGGATGCCAACATATCGGCACGATACGCGAGTATACGTGAATCAAACAGGAATTTGGCCTGTTTTTTCTGTGTTCAGATAACTCGAACCATATTTTGTTCTAAAGCCTTTGGTTTTAGTTCAGGCTTTATGCGAATATTTTCGGGTGATTTGTGTAGTAATTAGACGGCAGTGGAATTTCCACTTGCTAACTATAACAAATGCGAATGTTAGTTTATTTATCTGTTAGTTACGCTTCTACGTGTTAACTAATCAACCACTCATCATTATGTTTTTTTTTCTACGCTATTGACGTAGCAAGGTCTTTACAGCTTCACCGGACTACATCATTATTATGTAGGGACACAATGTAGGCATATAAAGTAGAGTGCATGGTAAGCAAATAATTATATGGAAGCGCGACGTATGAACGGCGAGCCACTTACTGCGCAAGAAAGGTCGTAGATACGGGGAACATTGAGATTAAAGTAACGCAAGCTAACAATCGCTCTTTTAATTCGATAACCCAATCGTAGGGACCTTCAGTAGGCAGCAGGAGCAGTTACTCAATTGGGGTACATTCATACACTACACACCAACCAGAAGCACCAAACCCGAAACCACCTTGATTATAAGTTATATATATTATCAGAGATTCAGCAAAGGGATATAGGTTACATTTCATCAAGAAAAAGTTCTTCAAAAGGATAAGTCGAATCCAGTTTAATGCTAGCAAAGCTACGGATAAAAACTAGTATATGTATAATAATTTATTACAAACCACCTGTTCCCGCGAGTTCGTCCGCATGGGATTATTACTTTGGGGTAACGTTAACACATAGTGAAAGCTCTCAACAGAAAAGAAAACGATTTAGAAACATTCTTCATTGGTGCTCCACTCCTATTGGTCTTAGCGTGATAATATATAGCCTATCTCAATAAATGAGTTATCTAAAACAGAAGAATCTTCAAATCGTTCCAATAGTTCCTGAGATAGCGCGTTCAACCAAACAAAGTCTACATCTTTGTAATATTAGAATAGATAAAGTTGGGGAAAGAGTAATTTCAAAATAAAATGATCTTCATATAACATTTCATCATTATATTAAGAAGTGTTCACTTCTTAACTCTTTAGAAACAGGTTATTTTTATATACAGATATTTTTTTTTATATTTTAAAAACATCTTCATGATCATCATCAGCCTGTAAGAGACCCACTGCAGGGCCATAGCCCTCTTCCCGAAGGAAGTATAGGCGTAATCACAACACAACGCCAGCCCACGACGTATTAGCGATTTCAAACTCTGAGAAATTCACAGTTCTATATTTTTTCCACATACACTAGTACTACAAGAACATTTCTCAGGTTCAGGTCCCTCACGATATCTTCCTTCACCGTCAGCCGATAATGTTACCAATTTAAATTAGTAAATACGTCACGCGAATTCCGAAAAATTTGTTGGCACATGCCGGGGTTCGGACCTGTGGACATCGAAATAATATTCCACAGGTCAAACCACTAGGCCACCGCGACTTAATAAAAACATGATTTTCAGAAGAAGTGTGCCGTGTACCCTAGAGCTAGTTGCACAAATAAAACCTGTTGAGTGCCTTAAGCGCTCGCCTTAGTAATCCGGTGAAGCTGTAAAGGCCTGGCAAAGCCAATAACGTAGTCATTTCGAAAAAAAGAAATTAAGAGTAAAATTATTTTAACCCTTTTACTTGATAAGCTATTATTTTTCATAATGCAATTGATATTTTACTTTTTTGTTATTGTTACTTTAGTAATAATGTTACTTTTTTTTTATTCACTCGTCTCTTAATTCTTAACTCTTTTTAATTTTTACAAACATTGCATGATACTTATAAGCGGTATCTCTCAAGTGAGAGGGTTTCAAATAATATAGTAATAATCTTTCGGAAATGAACTCTCCAAATTCATTCGTTTAATGAATCCGTATTGCAATTATGCCGGAAGGTAAATCCGACCGCAAATAATTACGAAATTCTTCAAGTGTAATAATTAAGAACTATTCATGGAGTAATCGAAAAAAAAAAGCCTTTACGTACATATTGAAGTGATTATGGTTCAGTGGTTAGCGTCTTCGAACACCGTATCGATCGACGAAAGTTCGAATACTCGCGAATGAGCTAGAATTTTTGACGGAGGAAAACATCGTGAGGGAATCATACTAGGGTGATAAGTCTGTTTTCTAAGCCCGCCTAACTAACTAATAACCTCAATTTCATAATCTGTTGGCATACACCTTGGTTGACCTCTTATAAATAAATTTAATGGCTGCACTCCAAATAATGAGTTGTGTTTCTGGTTTGTACCTCATTGGTCGAGTACGGAGTATGCATACGCTATAAGGGACCTTCCTGCCTGACAACAATACCGCATAAGAAGATATATTTAAAATCAAGAAAATGGAACGATTTTCAAAATTTGACGCACCGCACCAATCTGTTTTTTCGTCATAGTTTGCTTGTCACCGCCGGCAATAAAACATTGTGCTTGACGCTGGATTTTTTTTTTCTATTAAGTAGCTCTCTTCTGCATATATCTTTGTCACCCGCTCATAGCAATATATACATAGAAGACACCGCTCATCTTGCCTGAGGCGCTGCTCCGTGCGAGGTGCTGAGTTACAAGTCAGTCCACATTAATTATTTGAGGTTCTTGTTGTTTTTATTTATTTATAAGCAAGGCCATTAACCGCTCACACGCTCTTCTTTATTTACACCGCATATCCTGGTGGGGCCTATTTTAAACCGTCCCATCAGCCCCTTCACACCTGTTAGTGTGTTCCGACAGCTACGTTGACAGCCAGGACACTAAGTATTACATGTTAATCATCTTCAACCAAAATGTCATTTAACATAAGGTAAGACTGAGGTCCAACACTAAAACTAATAAAAAACAGACGTGAACTTAGATTCAAGAAAAATACATATATAGTTAGCGTTTGTTTCACACGCATTAATATAGATTTTGCAGCTATTACTGGTTTCAACATGAATGGGTCGGCTCGCCCGGGTAGTAACACCCCTCTCCCAGAAACACCGACGTGAAGTAACTATGCTTGCATTGTTACATTTCGTTCGGTCAGTGATACCGCCGGACACCCACCTCACCTCCCCTCCCCTCTTCTCTCTCGTCCCCTTTCCCACCAAATACAGGATGGTAACGCAATTGCGACTCCCGTGTGGACGGTGGTGATCCCGTAACATGAGGTGACCTACCTATTCGTTCTAAAAAATCTAAATAGTATATCTACAGGTGAAATATATATTTTTTCTATTACGAAAATATATCGAATCTTTCTTTTTTATAATAGTGACTAAGTATCACACAAATAGTTAATTCCAGCTAGAAAGGTATGTATTTTTATATTATATTATTGCTGTTCACCACTTTGTTTCCTTCTCAGCTAACTCTATCTATGGTAAGTACACAGCTTGCACTCTAATAACTTATAGGAAAGAAGTACAAACGACTTTAGTTCGAAACTTTTGAATAGACATATTCACATATTTTGAGACAGTGTGTAGTAATGCAGAGATTCAGTCTATAATTGGTAACGATTCTACTAACATAAAAGTAGGATTAATAAACATGGTTACATAATTAAAAACCGTAATAGATTCGATATATGGTTAGGGACTATCCAAGTATTACGTAAACAGAATCTTTGTAGTTTTTGACCTCCCCTCCTCCTGGTCAGCAAAAGTAAGCAATGCTCTTCCCGCCCCCCATGCTTACGTTAATATTTATATAAGTATTTTGAAACCTGTTCTGTTTAGGTATATAAATATTGTTTACGTAATCACCATCCAGACCCCCATCCCCTATTCCATCAAAAATAAGCAAATCAAGGATCCGTCCCCCATTACTGCCTACGTAATACTTGAATGGCCCCTTACATATGGGCACGCAATTAATATATGTAAATAAATTGATTTGTTTGTCGGTTGTCAAAACTAATCCTCCAAATGGCTGAGCCAATTTTGACTAAACTTTGCCTGGCAGTACACACTTAACCAATAATTACGAAATTTAACAAAAATAACGTAAAATCAAGAAAAAAACATTACAAAAATAAACAGCGAAAAATTAATCCAGATAAAGCATTAAATATCAAATGACTAACCTGTTATCACGAGAGTAAAGTCACGGGCCTGGTTAAAGATAAAAATTATACTATCATAAATATCACAGTACGTGAACTTTCTAATCAAGTATAGGTATTCACGGTAAGGTCAACAGATTTATAAATAAGATTCCATATTTTATTCTTATTGTTTGTTGGGCGCGGCAGCCCTGATTCTATAAAGAATATGATTAAAACAACGCCGCCCATTTTCCCGCTAGGGTTAACAGGTATTGTTAGACCTGAATTGCTTTTAGCAAATTGTTTTTTTTTTCTCGAAGTGACTACGCTATTGACCCATCAAGGTCTTAACAGCTTCACCGCACTACTTTTAGCAAATTGGTCTTGTAGTAACTCTATGTAATTTCTATCATAACGAATTAAGGTTTGTACTTATGTTCATAAGTTAAAAGTTATACAATTAAAATGCTAAACAAGATAATTTTTTTTATAAAAATGTTACCTTTCGCCTTATTATACGTTTGTAGAAAAAACGACACTAACAATAGAAAAAAGGTATTTAATACATTGAAAGTTTTAATACAAAGAAATACAAACAACATATACAAAGAAACAAAATGTTGACTATAGCTTACTTCACGATGTCGGTTTTTCGTAACGGTGTGCGCGCGCATCGTAAAAATGTGGTCTCATATTGTTTTTCTAACATGCCAAAAAGAAGTATAAGTTCAAAAACAACGATTGCCGTTTGTCGAATGGGACCACTGATTGAATAAAATTTGTATGAAAATTCGTGATTTTTTTATCTATGAAAATTGGAACTAATCTATTCAGAACCAAGTATTAATTATCGACATGTCGTTTTACAGTTAATAGAATGTTCAATTTATTAGTATTACTGTTAGAAACATTAAAACAAGTAGACATACATTAATAACAAATAATAACAGTGTCGAAGATATAACATTATAGAAAACGCATGTGAAACTGTAGGTATTTATTAGTTATGTATGGAAGTATAGAACAAGATATGGAATATTGTTCCCACCTCTGAGCCGAAACACCTCAATGTCACCTACTTCCTCTTGACTGAATCCAACGTCGAGCGGCTCGAATCATCGGCAACCAGATGCTCTCCTCAAGGCTAGACACCCTGGCGCTTCGTAGGAACGTAGCATTGCTTTGCGTCCTTTACAAGATCTATCACGGAGAATGCTCTGAAGAGCTGTTTGGACTGATACCTGCTGCTGAGTTTCGTTACAGAACGACTCGTCACGGACTGAAGTTCCATCAGTGTCATCTCGATGGTTGGAAGTCGTGCACTGTGCGATTCTCACGTTCGTTTTTTCCGCGTACGATAGTTCTCTGGAATGAACTTCCAGCGGCAGCGTTTCCGGACGAATACAATATGCCATTTTTCAAGAAACGAGCCTACTCCTTTCTCAAAGGCCGGCAACGCATTTGTGATTCTTCTAGTGTCACAGGTGTCCATGGACGGCGATGATCACTTATCATCAGGTGACCCTCATGTTCGTTTGCCGCCAATAGTAAAAAAAATATATATATAAATTAAAAACAAACTATATAAGCACAAAACTTCCATTATTACTGTATATTCTGTTGCGATATTTTAAGTAAATATTAATCAATATGGAGGAACAAACGATTGTTTTTACCTAACCAGATTAGGCCCCCCTCGGCAACGGCTAAAGCCGAGGTCCGTTCCCTCGGCGTGGAGCCCTTGAGTGCACTGCTCGCGCAATACACTCTCACAAAATCTTACTGATGTAAGTGATCAGTGATCTGCGACAACATTACACACTATATATATACACGTGCACGCCACACGCTTACACACTGTCTTTCTTTTTCAGAGAAATAAACGACAAAGAGTTCTATCCTTATTTTTCCTTATCCTATCGTATCGTATCCTATATAGTTTTGAGGAATTTGGGCGACAGCCCAAGCCGAGTTATGCCGTGCATCTTTGAGTTAGTCGCCCAAACATCCGAAATCGGCTGAGTGCCTTTAGCGCTCGCCTCAATAGTTCAGTGAAGCTGTGAAGACAATTCATTACAAGTTATTTAAACAGCAACTATATAATAATAAGAGGCAATTATCGTAAATCCACTTACCTTACAGGCTCGGCGTCCCTGTTACGCTTCCACTATGCTGATCTGTGTATAATAGTGTGTGTGTAGTGTTTGTATGTATTCGTGTATAATGTGTATGAAGCACAAACACTGATAAACACAATAATGACGATAGTCTTTTAAATAGTTCAATATAATATTAAAGTATTACACACAAAATATATAACAAATATTAATACTTGTGGGGCGATAAGACGCTTCAAAAAACCCACGAGAATGTTAATATAAATTAATAAACACAATTAATATTACAAATACGTAGGACGACAACACGTCAAAAGTTGCTCAAAAATGTGTCGCATCTAAAAAGAAAGAAAGTGCAGGCAAGCGAACCTTTTTTGTTTTGTAACTCAGTTTTTTACGATCACGGCCCACATTCCTTAACAGTAATAATATAAATCATTTAATTTTATCAACAACTAGCCTCTGCCCGCGACTTCGTTCGCGTGGAATAGATACACTAACACGCAGCACTTCTCAAAAAGGAAAACGTCCCGATTTTGAATCATTTTTCATCTGTGCTCCGCTCCTATTGGTTTTAGCGTGATGATATATAGCCTATAACCATTCTCGATGAATGAGATATATAACACTGAAAGAATTATTCGGATTGGATCAGTAGTTCCTGAGATTACCCCCTACAACGTCACAACATCACAACGGCACAAACGCACAAACTCACAAACTTTGCCTCTTTATAATATTATTAGTATAGATAGATAAAAATCAGTTGCCGAATGTAGGTAAGCGAATCAGTTCAGGATACCTACATATTTGCCTAGTTCTTTCTTGTTATGTTTATCAATACTAGAACAAGGTTTGCATGAAAAAAATAATTTAAAATCGTACTAAAAAGTAAAAATTTCGATATAAAAATCTAAAATATATTTAAAGTGAATGAACTAATGAGACAGAAGCCACCAGGGAAATCTTCAATAATATTTACAGATTTGATATTCAGTTATTCAAAGTAAAGCGAAGATTCGGTCGCATTTCTCTCGTGAGAACACGCGTGCGAAGTTGTGGTGGGAAAAAGCTTTATTAAAAAAAAAACACGATAACTATAATTTTGTAGTTTACAAGCAGAACCAGGACAACACGTAGTTACTTTTATAAACAGATACACAAATATAAAGCGTACTCCAAATAATCTCTCTCAAATCAGCGTTCTTAACTATGGCGTAGAATGTTCCAGATTGTAATTACTTGCACGCCCAAGTAATTTAATTCCCTTATCAAGCGAGGAGATGATATCGCCGCCAAGGGCTTATCCTCGCGCCGACCATTTCAGGGACTCTGATGTAACGTACGTACTTTTTTATCCCTTGATTCTAAATTACGTGACACATGATTTATTTGCACAGTTGAGGAATTAACTAATGCATTATACTGAAGCTATTACTGGTTTCAGTATGAATGGGTCGGCTGACCTTCTCACAGTAACACGGACGTGAAGTAACAGTGCTTCCATTGTTGCGTTTCGTTCAGTCAGTGAGAGCGCTGGAGAACCACCTCCCTCCCTCCTCCCGTCACCCTTCCCCCTCCCCATGCCCCAAACACAGGCTGGCAACGCACTTGCAATCCCCCTGGCGTTGCTAGTGTCTGTGAACGGCGGTGATCACTTAACATCAGATGACCCGCCTGTTCGTTTGCCTCCAATTACATAAAAAAAATTACAATGATAACAATAATAAATCTGTTTGTAATTATTATATTTATTTAAAAGATAATCTCATGTGCACAAAATCTATACTATAATAAAACTGTAACAAGTCGAAATCTGTACATTAAATATTTTTTTAAATTTTAATCAGGGTAGACTATGTTATCGATATAGAAGCCAAAGATAATCTTTTTACAATTTTTGTCTGTCTGTCTGTCTGTCTGTCCCTATGCACACGCATCACTCTGAAAGTACTGAACCTATCTTGACGAAACTTGACATAGTGATAACTAATATTACGAGATTACATCAAATATACTTTTTGTCCCATAAAACGCAAAGGGTTCTCCAGGATAAAGGATTAAAGTCTAGAATCTAAACCCGTATTACTCTAAAAGTACTGAACCAATTTTAACGAAATTTAACACAGTGATAACTGATATTACAAGGCTACATCCTGGATACTTTTTGTCCCATAAAACGCAAGGGGTTCTCCAGGATAACGAAAAACAAAAATTTGTAGTTACCGTAACTAGACTTTTTTGCGACACCTTAGTACAAGAGCCGGCAACCTTAAAAGAACAAGAATTTTAGAATACCTGGTTATTTAATATATCAATATATATTTTTTTGTATCATAAGAGGCAAATGAACAGGTGGGTCACGTGACGTTTAGTGACCACCACCGTCTATAGACACTAGCAACACCAGGGGATTTGCAAGTGCGTTTCCAACCTGTATATGGGGGAGGGTAAGGGAAGGGAAAGAAGGAAAGGGCAAGAGAGGTGGGCCTCCGGCACTCTGACTGACCAAACGAAACACTACAATGAAAGCACCGTTATTTGACGTAGGTTTTCTGTGAGAGGGCAGTATTAGCCCGAACGAGCCGACCCATTCATGCTGAAACCAGTAATAGCTTCAGCGTGGCACTACCACCTACAGAAATTATCAATATATCAATAGACAGAATTTAGGACATTCGGTAGCGGGTTAACGTTGTATTTTTAATTAATAGGCATTTTGATTTATGATAAACAATAATAAGTTTAGGAACATTTTTTTCAGTAACTTTTAAACGCAATTAAACATTCAGACACATTTTTTATAAACAATCCTATATGGGTATATATATGATATGATATATTTTATAAATAAAAAAAGAATGTGGTGTCGTGGGACACCAGGTAGGAACGAAGTTCCTTCGGTTAATGTAGAATCGACACTATTTAGGAAAAAAAAATCGTGCTCAATTTTATGTAACCGTAATTCAAATTATCAATTAAAATAACAAAATATGTCTCTTTATTTTTGTTTGACAACATAAAATTACATAGCAATAGAAATAATTACAAAAAAAGAGAAAGAGAAAGGTATTATACACTACTCGCTTGTGTATACGACTGTCGCGCCTGCTGCGCACGTCTCATTTAACTGTTTTATTCCATGCACTTTTCGTTACACTTTTACTATCACATTTTTTTCAGTTCGGTCGCGCAGCAAAATCTCTATCTCCTCCAATCCTGCCGTAAGGAACTTCGTTCCAATAATAAATTTCAAACCAATTTTTTTTTTCATAGCAAAGAACAAATTTCATTTTATTAAACATTATTGACCACCATATACAACGATAAACGTCAACGTATGACTTGGGATTGACGCCATCTCAAATATATGCATCGTCAACCATCAGGCTATACAAAACCGAAATACCTTGGGCCGGCGAGGTAAAATATCTTGGTGTCACTTTAGATAAACACTTAAATTTCGATTCACACACAGAAAGAGTGCGAAACAAAGCCGTATGATCTTGGGTCAAACACTTAAATTTCGATTCACACACAGAAAGAGTGCGAAACAAAGCCGTATGATCTTGGGTCGTTTCTATCTATCATTTGCTTTGTCATAAGAGTAAAATGTCCCCTAGACATAAACTCACTTTATATAAAACTTGCATCCGTCCGATTATGACGTACAGTTGTTCGGTCTTTGCACATGCGCAAAATCGTATTCAAAAGATGCAGGTTATCCAGAACCGAGCCCTACGTAAGATCACCGGTGTCCCATGGTACGTCCGGAATAAGGATCTCCACAGGACCTGGAGATGCCTTCTCTCTGAGCGTATATAAAATCACTTACACGTAGTTATTTCGAAAAAGCCGCGAATTATCCCAGCCCGTTAGTGGTATCCACCGCGAACGATGAACCCGTACCTAACGCTGCGCAGTATAGAAGACGACCGCGACACATTTTTACCGACCCTCCTGATTCAATCACGTCAGCGAACGATCAATACCAGCCTGTCTCTTCAAACAGCGTGTTCTCACCCACGCCCGCATAACCGCAGATCACGACGCCGTGGTCTGGGAGTAAATTTCGCTCCCGCACACCAAATTAGGCCCTCCTCGGCAAGGGCTCAAGCCTATATCTGTTCCCTGGGCGTGGAGCCCTTGAGTACGCTGCTCACGCGATACAATGACACAAGAGTTTTACCCATATTTTTCGTTATCCTATCCTATCCTATATAGTTTAGAGGAATTTTTTCTACACAAAATACATATAGGATTTGTTGAGGCACGCATGCTTGGTACACATGCATGTTTCAATAACTTATATACGTATATAAATTACCGGACTACTAAGGCGAGCGCTTAAAGCACTTAGCCGATTTTATTTTGGCAACCAGCTCAAGGGTGCACGGCACACCTCGGCTTGGCTGTTGCCTGTTGCATGCAAAATCGCGACCTATCTTAGCTAACTATTCATATATGTATGAGTTGTTGAAACGTATATGTGTACCAAGCATACACGCCTCAACAACTCCTGCATATATTTATTATCGGAAAATTGAGAGTTTTTCAGTTCGATAAGGGAAAAAAGTAAACCCTTCCACTTTAATGTGTAAGCATGTAGGCGTGCACGTGTGTGGGGGTGATCGTGTAGTGTTGTAGCAGTGATGTATATTTGTGTGTCACCGTATCGCGCAAGCAACGCACTCAAGGGATCCCTACCGAGGGATTGAACCTGATGTATGAAACTGGCTTGGTTTGAAGGTGATAAGTACTATGTTGTGAATGGTACATAGATTATTTATAAAAATATATTGGAAATATATTTCAAATACGTTTTCGAAACAGTTTATAACTCTTAGACAATAGTTTCATGTTGTAGTTTGTAGTCCGGTGAAGCTGTTAAGACCTTGCTAGGTCAATAGCGTAGTCAGTTCGAGAAAAAAAAAAAAAAAAAAAAAAAAATAGTTTCATGCAAGTGACATTTGAAGCTTTCGGCGCGATATTTGACGCTTCGATACGGTGTTCATATATTTTTCTTTAATACAATGGAGTATAAAAAGGTTTTAATACAAGTCGAAGATAGTTATGATAAAGTAAGTGGTAGTGATGTTTATTCAGTTTTATGTAGGTTAGTTTTTATTTTAACTGATCCTGGTAGATGACGCTACGAATGGGTACTAGGATTATTAAAAAAAAAATGTAATCTGGGTATATGTTTGAGTGAAGCCGTGGATAGTTTGGATTCATAATTGGAAACGGTAGTTGTGGCTGCAATCGGGTATCGGTTTTATTTGCGGGGTGGTAGGGCTTTACAGCCTGACTGGGTCACAACCACCATGTACATGGCGAAAAAATCCGTAATAGTGACTCGCTTCTGCGCGTCGCGTTTCGGGATTAGCCTGTGAATATCCAGCTTTCTGTAGGCCGGCATAATAGTGGCGACCAGAGATGGATAGATGGATAGTGTGTCTCGGTGGTCGCTATTGTTTTTGGATTGTACTGTGCTTACCATCAGGCATAGTGCAGGCATTTTGCCGTGCTACGAGAAAAAAAAAAACATTTTTTTCGCGTGATAACCAATTTGGTGCAAACGAAGTTGCACGGGTCAGCTAGTTATTAATAAATCGAATATATTATGCTGCAAAGTAACGAAGTCTGTATATTAAATATATTTACGAAAAATTACATTGATAGTTTTAAAATCAATGACAAAACACATTTCCTCGGTTTTTGGAAATTTTGTTTATCAATCGCTTTTACGTACATTGTTATTCTTTCGATTGATTAACTTTTATTATTTAACTTTGACCCTTGGACTGTAGAGCGAAGTAGTTTGATCGAGAATAAAATATCTGATAATAAATAGACTAGTATTTCTGTGAAGAGATTAGTTAAATTGCTTAAACCTGATGTTAAATCGTCAATGACCATTGTTTTTATACATGAAATTCCTCGCAGACGTACCGCAGGCATATCTATTATAATTTGCATTGTGCAAAGATACAAAATAGATTATATTGATATATACTCTAGATCAAATACGAAAACAAAATTAACTCTTGTTAAAAATTGCCACGTACATAAAGTAATATGAATATAAAATAGAAATACTCTCATAATTCTCTCTGGAATATTTTCAAACTGAATTATTATGCCTTATCAAAATTTTCTTTGTAGATTGTCGTCAACAAAATTTATAGTGTTTCAAAATCAAACAACAAACAACGACAGACTACAATGGGCATCGCGGATTCCTATCTATTTCACAATTTTAAAACGAAAGTCGAAACCGACAGCAAACAAGTTTGGGAGCGATTCGGCACTAGGTTCTCACGACCGAGAGCTCCCCAGGGACGTAGCTACGGAACCCGACAATAGGATTTTTTAAATCAAAATGTGATTGAAGTGCGAATACCACGCCATTCGCTTCCTAGCTCGAGTACTCAATATTTTAACAAGTGCCAACCATTTTTCCGTGTCATTCCCGAGCCATCGTCTCGGGACTATCGAACCGAAACACGTAGAGTTACAAAATATGAACGAAGTTAGTAGCGGCGCTTATTTTTTCTCGGAGCGTACCGCGTTCCTAACAAAACAAACCATTACTTTGATATTATATTAAAGCTAAATTGTGAAATAAACATCGTAACTGGAAATAAAAACGCAGCATTATTGGTATTTTATATATATAGTTTTTCTTCGATATAACTACGCTATTGACCTAGCAAGGTCATAACAGCTTCACCGGACTACTAAGGCGAGCGCTTAAGGTACTCAGCCGATTTTATTTGCCAAATAGCATAAAGGTGCACGGCACACCTCGACTTGGGCTGTTGCCTGATACATGCGATTCGCGACCTATATGAGGTAACCTAAGCTAACTATTCATAGATATATGAGTTGTTTCAATATATAGGTGTACCAAGCATACATACCTCAACAAATCTTATATATATTTCGTATCGGATAATTTAATTTTCTAAACTATTTCATTTCGATAAGGGAAAAAAACAAGACTCTTCCACTTTTCATGTGTAACGTGTATGCGTGCACTTGTGTGAAGGAGATATGTGTAATGTTGTTGCAGTGATGTAAGATTTTGTGTCACTGTATCGCACGAGCAACGCACTCAAGGGCTCCACGCTGGGGGAACGGACTTAGGCTTAGACCACGGCGGCGTGATCTGTGGTTACGCGGGCGTGGGCGTGAACACGTTCTATTTGGAGAGACAAGCTGGTACTGATCGTTTGCTGCCGTTATTTTATCGGGAGGATCGGTAAACATTTGATGTTTTTTTTTTTTAATTGAAACATATAATGGCACTGTAAGAAAAAAAATTGTTATGCGTTAAGCTCTAAGTGATAAACGTAAGGTAGGTATGTATTTGTGTGCATGTGTAAGTGGTCATTCAAGTACACATGGTGGGAGAGGAGCCCTCGATTTGCTTATCTTTGATGATATGGGGGGTTGGGGGGTCTGGATGGTGATTACGTCAGCAATATTTGTTTACTGAATTAGTACAGATTTATATACTTATGTGTTTACGTAATTATGGGGGAGGGTTCAGAGCATTGCTTACTTTTGCTGACCAGGGGGAGGGGGTGGCCAGAAATTACAAAAATTCTGCTTACGTAATACTTTAATGGCCCCTAAGTGTCTGTCTGGGTGTAATAGTATACTAAAGTAAGTGTTTTTTTTTTCTCGCACTGACTACGCTATGAACACGCTATAAGTCGAGCGCTTAAGGCAGTCAGTCGATTTTATTTAGACAACTAGCTCAAGGGTGCACGGTCCACCTCGGCCGGTGTCTGGATTACGCAATCGCGACCTAACGGAGCTAACCTAAGTTAAGCTACACATTCATATGTATATTAGTAAGTGAGATATATATGTTGTAATAAGCATGTATACCTCAATAACTCGTATATGTATGTATCATGTATGTATATATAAGCTGAAAAGTATCACTTCCTTACCTGTACATACTAAAACACACTGCGATTTTTTTAATTCTCTGTGATGTATTAATGAAAATAATAGAACCTAGATTAACTGCACTTAGTTACTATTTATACTAATATTATAAAGAGGTAAAGTTTGTGAGTTTGTGACGTTGTAAGAAGTAATCTCAGGAATTACTGGTCCGATATGAAAAATTCTGCCAGTGTTATATAGCTAACTAATAGTCAAAGATTGTATTATATTGTTTATATTACAACGCTAAGACCGATAGAAGTGACGCACTATTGAAGTATGTTACAATTTTTTTTCCTCTTTAGAGCTTCCGCTGCGTGTTAGCGTTAGCCCAAAGTAACTATTCTACGCGAACGAAATCCCCCACTCGATACGCTCAGGTGTGCCACAGGGCTCCATACTCGCGCCCACGCTCTTCAATCTGTTCATCAGTGACCTACCTCGGTCTCGGGGGGTCCAGGTAGGTTGTTACGCTGACGATACCGTTATTTACACTTCCGGCTGGCGGTCGGACTTTCTTAGGAAGCGCATCGAAAAAGCCGTTCATACTCTCGGTGAATGGTTTCGTCGATGGCGCATAGAAGTTAATCTCGATACGAGTGCCGCAATACTCTTCGATCCCAGGAAACGCGCTAATAAATTTGAGCCCATCAGGCTATACGGAATCGATATCCCTTGGGTCGAAGAGGTCAAATATCT
>JACEII010000101.1:324788-460810 GCA_014332785.1 Antheraea mylitta
AATCTTACACAGGTTTTAATACTAAGTGAAAAAAAAATCATATTCATTGGTAAAAAAGCCTTATATTTGTTAGAATGGACTCTATATACTATTACTACTGTTACAGTTTTCTTATACTTCCTATTTGTGTCCTAATTATTGTAATCCCCAACTTAAATTGTAGCACTCGCCACAGCGGCGTAAGCCTCCTCAAAACTTCTCCATTCCTCCTTTCTTGACGTTATTCTAGACCATTCCAGACCATATCTCCCTTTAAAATATCCCTCCACCTCTTTTTAGGCCTTCCTTTTTTCCTTTTATTGCCCTATGGTATCCATACTATAATTTTTTTTGTTCATCAGTCGTCATGTAATCTATAGTACCTGGGCGACCGAGCCTAACTGGGTTCTTTAAAAAACATTTTTAAATTAAAATAAACTGTCCGGATTACCTTATAAAATTAACATTGAAACAAATATATTAAAAAAATATATCTCTTCTGCTGTCACTCGGATCGAACTGGGGTTAGACGGACTTTCGAAGCAACCGATTTCCATCTGAGCTATTTTTGTTTTGACAGCGGCCGCGAAAGTTACCTTTATATTTTAACTATATCTTTTCAATGCCTGAAAATTCAGTTAAAAAATATTTTCTATGAATAAAATCTAGCTAGTTCGAATTATCGTCCACGAAATTACCTACATACTAAGTTTCGCGAAAACAGATGACGCCGTTTCCGAGATCCTGAATATATAGAAATATAAAAATATACAATAAATGCTCGTTTAAAGGTATAAGATATATATATATATATATACACATATATACATGTATATATGACCCGTCCAATTCTATTTTAGAGTTCTTTATATTTTTTAATATCTGTTTCTCTTGTTTTTTTCCTATTTCATTTGTTATTTTATATTGAGTATTAATTCCTAGCATGCTTATATTTTTATTTAATAATATAATAACATTGATTAATATTATCGTGTTTCGAGATCAGCAAGGGATCATTAGAATCAAGTATACGCAGCAGTCGAACGGCTTGTAAGTTGCTTCTTGTATAACAGTGGCAGCTGTTAGATTATAAATATGTCGATAATCACTGTTCTTTTACGATTACATTGTTCTCAACATCAGATACCGGGTTTTCATTTTGTCCTGTTTGAATTAAAAAATATATTCTTAACAAAGACTGCTTTAGGAACGAAATAGATTCATATAAAATTGATCCCAAAAGAAGCTTAATTATGTTTAACGTCTTGAATAAGTATCAAATATCCGATCCGAGGGGCTAATTGAATCACTTGACGTTTCTCGCAGATACGCGATCTCGCCCGAGGTGAGGCTGCCTCGGAATAATGTTGCTGAATTATTTCTGGCCGCTCCTTGTCTTTTTTAATTTACTAGAAAAAAGTCTCCGTTCACCTGTTAGAATTTTCAAGAGATATTTAAGATATTCAACTTAAAAGTTACCTTAGATATTCTTTAAAAACTTTTGTAAATCTATTTTTTTATATCATAGGAGGCAAACAAACTTGTGGGTCACCTGATGTTAAGTGATCGCCACAATCCATAGACACTTGCAAGACCAGAGGAGTCGCAAGTGCGTTGCCAGCCTGTGTTAGGGGTGGGGGTGAGGCCAAGAGGTAGGGAATAGGAGAGGGTGAAGGTGAGGAGAGGTGAGTCTCCTGCGCTTTCACTGACAGAAACGCAACAATACAAGCATTGTTACTTCACGTCGATTTTCTGTGAGAGGGTGGTAGCTAGTAATAGCTTCAGGGTGGCTCTACCACCTATCCTATTTAAATGGGTAATTTTATGAGAGTGTCTAGACTATACTCAAACCTACGGCCCGTCCGGTTTGTTGTTAGCCCACCTCATTATACTTTATTTTCAATTATTTTAAATTTCGTGCCCATCAGAAAAACTATGAGCACGCTGAGTAAATGAAATAGAGCCCAGATAACTCGACCACAATGCGTTCCTTATGATATAAGGGTTATAATACCAAGCTTGTTATATTTGACAACCATTATTCACTAGATTAATACGTTGTTAATTTGAAATTAGGTTTTTTAAATTTTATACCTGAATAGTTGTAGTTTGCGGCCCACGATACCATGAGTGAAAAGTGTTTGTGGCCCGTTTAAGAAAAAATTGTATACCGCTGGTTTAGACATATATGAGGAAACTAGTTTTTCTTAGCCGCTTCGCTCGCGTGATTGTAGATTTAATACAATACTACCTGGACCACTGAGCCTAGCTCGGTTCTCTAAAAAGAATTTTTAAATTAAAATAAACTGTTGGGTTTATCTAACAAAATTTTTATTTTTTCATTAAAAAAAACATAAAAAGAAGATGTATTTTTTGCTGCCACTCGGATTCGAACTGGGGTTAGACGGATTATCGAAGCAGCCGATTTCCATCTGATGTATTTTTGTTTTGACAGCCAGAGCGAAATTTACCTTAATATTCTAGATATATTTTTTAATTGCCTGAAAACTCAGATAAAAAGTTTTCTAAGAATGAAATCTAGCTACATCGATTGCTCGTCCCGGAAACCACCTACATACTAAGTTTCACGGAAATCGCTGACGCCGTTTCCGAGATCCTGAATACATAACAATATACAAGAGTTTCTCCTGAAAACTCAGATAAAAAGTATTCTATGAATGAAATCAAGCTAGATTAATCGATCCCCGAAACCACCTACATACTAAGTTTCACGGAAATCGCTGACGCCGTTTCCGAGATCCTGAATATATAACAATATACGAGAATTTCTCCTTAAAACTCATATAAAAAGTTTTCTATGAATGAAATCAAGCTAGATTAATCGATCCCCGAAACCACCTACATACTAAGTTCCACGGAAATCGCTGACGTCATTTCCGAGATCCTGAATATATAACAATACACAAGAACTTCTCGTTAAAGATATTAGATGCATGTATTTAAGCATATAATTAAAAGTCTTAGTATTCTGCAAACTGTTATCAATACTATCTAACTGAACGTTGTAGTGAGAACATGACATAGTTCCTACTTATAATCAGTATCATGACTAAGCCTCATACTGTTTACGATTACAAAATAACTTCTCCTATATTGACCCAAAATGGAAGTAAGTCTTGATAAAACCGAAAAGGACAAGACCGACCGACGGCTCTAAAAATCCTACAGATATATTCTGAGGTTGTCGGAACCTCATAAGAGTTTGCGTTATAACTATAAGTAAGATATTACCTAACACTGAAAGGAGATTGACCCAATTATCTTTTTTAGGTTGATAATTTACCAAAGCTTCGTCTGGGTTACAGACATTCCTGAAGACAGCAGTAAGTATGCAATGTTTCATAAATATTTTCACATTTACTATTTTATTCGAAGTTATTATATAATTCAAAATGCTTTTTGAAATAATACAATAAATTGTAATTTATTAAATTGTCGTTACATCGCTAATGATGGCTAAAATTTCTTATTTATATATATAATATGCTGAATAACGAACGAGGCAATGGCAAAAGCGGGGTGGTAGAGTTTTACAGTCTAACTGGGTCGCAACCACCATGTATATGGCGAAAAAACCCGTAATCGTGATTCGCTTCTGCGGGTCGCGTTTCGGGATCAGCCTGTGCATATCCAGCTTTTTGCAGGCCGGCATGATAGTGGCGACCGGCGATGGACAGTGTTTCAATCGGTGGTCGCTATTATTTTTGGATTGTACTGTGCTGACCATCAGGCATAGTGCAGTAATTTTGCCTTGCTACAATATAAAAAAAATGCAACAATGCATGCACTGTTACTTCACGTCAGTGTTTCTGTGGATCAGGTGGTATTACCCCGGGAAGCCGACCCATACATGTTGAAACCAATAATAGGCTTCAGCGTGGCTGTATGAATTTTGAAGACATTTCTTGTATGTGTTCAGGTTGATTGATTTAAGATTGGATTCACAATTAGATGCAATGGGTTACGCTGCGGTCACCCGCTAAAATACTAAAAGTCAACTTTTAGCATTTTTTTATATAATTAAATATAGTAATTAAATAATAACAAAATCCTGGTATATCACGTGCATATCTAACCTATTACAATATCGTTCCTTTTTAGCATTACCACTAGAAATTAATAGGAGATCTTTACTTTTAACTATATAACACCTGTTAAATTTGTACGTTCTGGACACAAAATGCAAACAAAAACAAAGAAGATGTCACTATTATTTAGTGAAGCTCCAAAGATTTTTGGTTAGCTACACAAAGTCCACCGCTGTGGCCGATAACTCACTGTGAAGCTAAATGCAACAGACAAGTTCCTACACTACAGACTAACTTATATGCCCGTGAAAATGTCTAGTTAAACAACGTTTATTCGGAATCTTTTTACTTTATAAATGTTGTAGAAAAGTTTTTATTTACTTTTTTATATACTAGTTTCTCGATTCCCATATGGATATCACGTAGTAAATAATATGACGTTATAATTATGTAAACAATTCTTAACTATTTTTCGCCGCGTTGATACTTACAAGCTAAGTAAAAATTTTCACACAAACAATATTTGAAATTTGTTATACCTTCTAAGATGTTCTTTAAAATGATATGCTGTAAGACATTTTAATCAATATTAAATGCCCAACATAACTAAAGTATTTAATTATATATTCACTATACTGACCAAAATATTGTCACAAATAGCTGATTATTTTTTTAATAATATTGATAAGATAAAGTTGATTATGAGAAAGACATAACCCATCGCGGAATTTGTTGGAGGCTTTTTTAGGATGTACAGTACATTATTTTATTTATTTATTTTATATATTATTGAATATTATATTGAAAGTTACTTTGCACTTTCGCCTGGAATTATTTATCTCAAAAGTTTTTTCTATGTTATATAGATTAAATATACACATAAACGATTAAATGTATGCTTTTTGGAACGAAGTTCCTTACGACAGGCTTGGAGGAGATAGTTATTTTGCTGCGCGACCGAACTGAAAAAAATGTGATAGTAAAACCGTAACAAAAAGTGCGTGGAATAAAGACGTGCGCAGGCGCGACAGTCGTATACACAAGCGAGTAGTGTATAATTCCTTTCTCTTTCTCCTTTTTTGTAATTATTTCTATTTCTATGTAATTTTATGTTGTCAAACAAAAATAAAGAGACATATTTTGTTATTTTAATTGACAATTTGAATTACGATTACATAAAATTGAGCACGATTTTTTTTTTTTGCAAATTGTGTCGATTCTACATTCAAAATCAAAATCAAAATCAAAAATTCTTTATTCAGTTTAGGCCCTAATAAGGCGCTTATGAACGTCAAAAACTACCACCGGTTCGGAGACAACCCAGCCATCGAGAAGAACCGGCAAGAAACTCGAGCGGGTACATTTTTTTTACACACACATATATATATAATGATATAATACATCATACACAGCTTATAGTGGATGCACAGAGAGGAGTCAATTCCAGACATCACTATCGTTCATATACTGATCCACTCTATAATATCCTTTTGACACTAACACCCGCTTGACATGGCGCTTAAATTTGCAGTCCGGCAAATCGGTAACATGATTTGGGACTTTATTGTAAAACCTAACACTGTTACCTAAGAAACTATAACTATAACTATAACTTAGGTTTTACTAAGTCTAAAACATGGGACGACCAGTTTATTACAGTTTCTAGTATTTACATTATGCCGGTCTTTTACTAAAATCAGTTTTTAAAGTTTTTACGGACATACATTAAATTATCAAGAATGTATTGGGAGTGTAGAGTTAAGATACCGAATTCCTGGAATTTCGTTTTTAATGATTCGCGAGGTCCCATATTATATATTGCTCGAACTGCTCGTTTTTGTAATAAAAATATGGTGTCTACCTTAGCAGCCGTACCTCACAGCAGAATACCGTAAGACATTATGCTATGGAAGTAAGCGAAGTAGACTAACCTAGCAGTGGCAATATCTGTAAGCTGGCGAATTTTGCGTATTGCGAATGCAGCAGAACTTAATCTGCTCGCCATTTTTTTAATGTGAGGGCCCCATTGTAATTTGGAATCTAATGTAATTCCCAAGAATACAGTATTGTCAACTAACTCTACTAGATTCCCTTCGATCTTGATTCTACTATCAACCTGTCTAACATTGGGTAAAGTAAATCTTATACATTTCGTTTTATCTGCATTTAACAATAAATTATTCAACGCAAACCAATGAAAAATTTCATTTAAAGTATTATTCAGATGCCCAATCTCTGAATCTATCCTTTTCACTTTAAATATTAGAGAAGTATCATCTGCAAAAAGCACCATGTCAGCAGAGTTGTTAACCACTAGCGGTAGATCGTTTATATATATTAAAAACAAGAACGGCCCTAAAATAGACCCCTGTGGTACACCAATTCGCGCAAATGATCCCGCTGAGGTTACCCCATGTATGTTAACTTTTTGACAGCGATCTTTTAAATAAGAGACTAGAAGGTCGAGAGAAGATCCACAAATACCATAGTGTTTTAATTTAAGAATAAGTGTACTATGGTCAACGCAATCAAATGCCTTAGATAAATCGCAGAACACACCAATTGCATCCTGCGAATCCTCCCAGGCTCCTAATATATGATTTATGAGCGTTGCAGCAGCGTCAGTAGTAGATTTCGATTTTGTGAAACCAAACTGTCGACCATCCAAAAACTTTTGCACTGTAAAATATTCTACCAATTGTTTAAGCATTATCTTTTCAAAAATTTTACTTATCGACGGAAGTACAGAAATAGGTCTATAATTTCCAAGACTACTTCTGCTACCTGATTTAAACAAAGGAACCACTTTGCTTACTTTCATTAGATTAGGGAAGGTTCCTTTTAATATACATTGATTAAATATATTAGCCAAATGTGGTGAAATAGTGACGATTAAGGACTGTATTACTATTACCGACATTCCCCATATGTCTTCGGTGTGTTTTAAATTTAATTGTTTAAATGTCCTTATTATTTCACCTGCACTAATAGATGAGAATTTAAATTTTGAATTTGTAGGTGCACTCATATTCTTTAAAAGAGATGCGGCACCCTGAGCTGATGATGTTATACTCATTGTTATTTGTGAAGGTATATTAGTGAAATAATCTTGGAAAACAGTTGCTACCTCTGAACTGTTTGAAATACGTACTCCGTCGACACTTAGATTAAATGAGTCATCATTTATTTTATTTTTTCCTAATTCTTTATTTATTATATGCCAGACAGTCTTGGTTTTATTTCTAGACTCGAGAATTTTGTTCCCTAAAAATTTTGCTTTGGCAGCTAAACAAACACGTTTAAAAATTTTAGAATAATTCCTAACATAAGCATGAAATGATTTCACTATTTGTTAGTGATCTTTTATAATATAGATCATACAAACGATCTCTACTTATTTTAATACCTGTAGTTGCCCATTCACTAAATTTTTTTACTTTCTTTACACTAATAACCTTTCTTGGGCAATTTTTATTAAATTCAGTGCTTATGATATTAAATAAGCTGTCATAGTCACTATCTGGATCTTGATTAATAAAAGTCTTGAAAGATAAATTTTGTGCAATATTATGATTTTGTGTAGCTAAAAGATCCTATAGAAACATATAGTGGTACAACAAAATAATCCCAAGGACGGTTGATGACAGGCAGGCGGCCGATCGTAAAAATTAAGCCAAATCATACATCACAACATGACAAAAATGTTGTACCGACCCTACTCAGGTGGGATAAGGGTAAGAAGAAGAAGATTATGATTTAAAAGACCTAATCTAGTTTTGGATATAAGCCTAGTTGTTTTCTTATAGTCACTGCTAGGTTTATCACAATTAATTTTAACAAGGAGTCCTTTGTGATCAGACCGTACCCCAGTAACAATACTACCGCCAATGGTCTTGAAGTCAGTAAAAACATTATCAATACAAGATGCAGTTTGAGACGTACATCTGGTTGGCTCATTAAAAAGAGGATGCAGATTAAACGATTAGCCGAAGGAACTTCGTTCCTGCTAGGTGACCCACGACACCACATTCTTTTTTTTTCTCGAACTGACTACGCTGTTAGCCTTAATTTTTTGGCCTTTACAGCTTCACCGGACTACTAAGGCGAGCGCTTAAGGCACTCAGCTGATTTTATATTGGCAACCAGCTCAAGGGTGCACGGCACACCTCGGCTTGGCTGTTGCCCGTTGCATGCAAAATCGCGACCTATCTTAGCTAACCTAGCTAACTATTCATATATCTTTGAGTTGTTGAAACGTATATGTGTACCAAGCATATACGCCTCAACAACTCCTCCATATATTTTTTATCGAAAAATTGAGAGTTTTTTCAGTTCGATAACGGAAAAAAGTAAACCTTTCCACCAAAATGTGTAGCGTGTAGGCGTGCACGTGCATGGGGGTGATCGTGTAGTGTTGTAGCAGTGATGTATTGGTGTGTCACCTTATCGCGCAAGCAACGCACTCAAGAGCTTCCTACCGAGGGATCGAACCTAGGCTTGAGCCGCTGCCGTGGGAGGCCTAATCGGGTGTGCGGGAGCGAAGTTAACCCCCAGACTACGGCGGCGCGATCTGTGGTTACGCGGGCGTGGGCGTGAGCACGCTCTGTTTCGAGGGACAGGCTGGTACTGATCGTTCGCTGACGTGATATCATCAGGAGGGTCGGTAAAAATGTGTCGCGGACGTCTTTTATATCGCCCAGCGTTGGGTACGGGTTCGTAGTTTGTGGCGGATACCACTAACGGACTGGGATTAAATGTAAGCGTAAACCATCTGAAACAAGTTATCTTAGGAGTTTTTGGCGGGATCTTAGTCTGTCATGTAGTGGATTTTATATTTTATTCATAATCTTGTGTTATTGGACTCTATATTTTGTAAATTTGGTGGTGTTTTACGTAATATAATTAGTTTATTGTGCATAAATGAAGTGAATGGAAAATAATACCACAGAGCATGAAATTCTGAGATGCCACAAAAACTCCCAGGAAGGTTCTAACAAGGGATCCACCATCTTGTTAGAATATTGACTCACACGACGCTTAATATTGAAGTGATCGCACGACGCTTGTAGTATTATTGATTACTCGACAATGGCAGTAATAATCTGAAAGATTGATTGCCAAAAATGAAGTGAAAAAAAAGTTATCTTAATGATAGAAATCTAGATCTGTTATGTATATTATATACAATATGTATAATATTTGTATTACATATTATATTACGCGTATAAGAATTTCTGCTATATAGGTAAGAAGGGAGACAAAATCTTTATTTATAAAAATGTATATGTTGCTATATTTAAAATATATAATCTTGCACGTCACTTAACATTACGTTTTCTTTATTTTATTTAGAAGGTTATACTATCCACTCCTTTATAACTCACCAATAGATGGCGACACAGCGAATTAACTTATCGAAAACGATTCAACCGATCGCCACGAAAGTTCGTATGTATATATATGTATAGATATTTGAATACGGAGAAAAAACAATAATACGTAAAAGACCGCAAGGAAAGCTGTTAACTTTTATAAAAAAAAAAGAATAATAAGATGATCCACACATATCTAAATGTAATTATATAAGAACAGTAATTCGAATAAAAGGAATCGGATGTTCAAATCTAAAAGGAAAATCGTACCTACAGACGGATACGGTAGTTCATAAAATGGGCCACGTTGTCTGCCCATCTGTGTCGAGGTCGGTTGTTTTTCACACTTCCCTACCGTCAGGGGATTAGCAGAAGTCTTCGTCCCCCGTCGGATAATACCCCGTCCTGTCCTTACGGTCATTCGTTGCGTAAAAAGCTTTTAATAGTAATAAACACGGGTTTGTAACTTAATTCTTGATGTTTTGCTTTTCAGATTATAATTTATTTCCAGCATCATGACGTCTACCAATTTCCTTAAATTTTCTCTAAGAATGAATATATTAGTCTCTTCCAGTCTCTTTATTTAGTCACAAAAGCTACAGAACCAATTTAGGACATTTCTCCATCGTTCCCAGACTATCACGTTAATGTTATACCTTGTTAAAAAGATCACACGATATATTTATTTAGTAATTCCCTATTGTCTAAGATTAGTTTCTCATTTCATTAATTTCTTCGTGATTTTTTTTCCATAGTTTTTAAGTTATTATACAATCTCAAATTGTTTAATTTTGTGTTCTTTTTAATTTTTTCATAATTGTTTTTTTTTTATTCTTATTATCATCCGCATGGTACTTTATGTTGATAAATTAACTATAATTAGTAACATAAATAATTTTAAGTATTTGCATGTATGTTTTTAGCTTATTTTTTATGTGACTGTTGTCTTTACGATAAATAAATATCAAAATTAATGAATAATTTGCCGCAAAGAGATGATATAGTAACTATTACTAGTGATTATCCATATTATATAAACGATTATGTATACTTCTTATTAATTATGTTTTTGAAGTTCTATTTCGTTTGGCGCGTTAGGGAAAAACACGAAAAACCAACACCCTGAAGTTATTACGATGTGCGCGCACACCGTCTCGAAAAACCGACACCCTGAAGTTAGCTATAGCCAACAGTTTGTTTCTTTGTATTTGTTGTTTGTACTTCTTTGTATTAAAACTTTCAATGTATTAAATACATTTTTCTATTGTTAGTGTCGTTTTTTTCTACAAACGTAGAATAAGGCGACAGATAAAATTTTTGAAAAGATTTTTATCTTCTTAAGCCAAGGAAGTATAACTTCTAACGCGTGTAAGTACACATACAGAGTTTTTTTTTAATTGATAAGAACTGTGTTATGTATTGTATAAGTATTGTAAATTGTTCACGTCAGAGACGAATTCTATGACGAGTAGAGTCTTACAAACAAAGGCTTCGGCTCTTCCATTATATGAAAAATAGAAACTAAATAACTACTTCCATTTTCTTTAATTTAATTTGAAAAATTTAAATTGTAATTATTAATATTAGTCACATCTTTATATCTGTACACATTCGAAGCCATAACTATATAAATTTTTATACAGTTGTAGGTGGTAGAGCCACGCTGAAACTATTATTGGTTTCAGCATAGATAGGTCGGCTCGCCCGGGGTACTACCACCGGACCTATAGAAACAGCAACGTGACGTAACAGTGCTTACATAGTTCCGTTTCGTTCGGTCAGTGAGAGTGCCGGGAACCCCTTCCCTTCCCCTCCTCTCTTCTTTCCTCCCTGCCCATTTCTCCATTCCTCCCGAATACAATCTGGCAATGCACTTGCGACTCCCCTGGTGTTGCTGCCCTGGTGGGTCTCGGTATTTCGTGACGGTGTGCGCGTGCATCATAAAAATTTACTCTCATCATTTTTCCCTAACGCACCAAAAGAAGCATAACTTCAAAAATGCTCTAACTTCAGACTGTAATTGAATTATAATTTCGAAATCCCCTCAAACGGTAACGAGCTATTCATCACTCAATATATTCGAGCTGTCTAAAAATTTCCTGACATTTACAGAGTTAAAGAAAAGTAAACCGACTCCGTTGAACACAACAATAAAGTATTTCAAGCCACAATTAATCATAAAGTATTACAGGTGAATTTTGCGGCCATTCGCCCACATTTACATTGTACAGTCGCCGACATAATTAATTACGATACTCGTGTCAAAATTATTGTTAATGACATTTGAATAGCGCCAGTGTTTTCATAACAAAGATCGAGGAGAAAGGATTCTGACGTCAAAACACTGTTCCGTTCTGAATTTTTTGGTCCTAATCCATAGAGATAATAATAATAAAATTGTTTATTGTTTATAGCTAATCTCTGAGCGGCTAAACCGATTTTAAATCGTCTAAGGAGATAATACATTTTTAAATTGAGAATTCGATGTACACCCGTTAAGAGGTGATAGGGACTATTTGTGACAATTTTATCCACCATATGTATAATGCAAAAAAGAACCATTTTTGAGTAATTATGTTTTTTTTTTTTCAAAATAAGTCTAATATGCAGATACTAAAGATGTATTTAATATAAAAAAAAGATTTATAGCTTATTTTTGCTTTTGATTGTTAAAAAACGATTAATCACTTGTTATTTATCAATAATAGAACAACAATTATGAATCCTATAAAAATTAAAAAATGCGAGACAAAAACGATATTATTTCAATATTTTTTTAAACATTTTTCATAAAAACAAAATAAAAACGTTATGAAACTTGTTTTTCAGATGATTAAAACACATAACTGTTTTATTAGCTCTCTAATAATGCATAACAACTAGGAACTTATTCCAAAGAAACTGAGCAAAAAATGATCACAAAGGAAGCATGCGGATATTTGTATTCGAACGAAACTTAAGGTCGTTCATTAAAATTTTCATTAAATTAATTTAAACAATACCAAATGTAAGTAAAACAAAAAATACAAATATAAAATTAAATTTAGAACCTTACCGGTTCAGTAGTAATAACAATTAATAATAAATAGCAATTAAGCATTTTGTAATATACATAAGTCTAATTAAAGCTCTTGCTCGAAATGACTTCCCGCATTTTTTGTGTTTTCGTTTGTTTATTACTAAAGAAATCATTTCAAATATAGTGAAGTTTATATACAATATAAAAACGAGCAAGAATTACGATATTATTAACTTCAACCTATATTGAAATAGAGCCTAAAAGTTAATCAACTGGTTAAAACGTTACTAACAGTGATGTCATATCTATAAGTGTTTAAGCCCAACAGAATATCGATTACTGGTCTTAATTACAGTCAACAATGTTCGATGGAGCGTTCCGCCCTTAATCGCTGTGCCAAGTTCACTGGCTCGACTCCCATTGCTGGCAGATATATGTTATGCTAGTATGGAATGCTTACACAGTTTAGCCTAAACATTGCCTAACTATAGAATGATTTTTAACAAACTATAAACACATGCTTAGGGGAGAGTGGGGTAATTGAGAACGGTGGGTAATTGGGAACAGTTAGATAAATAGTACATCTCCCCGTACTACACTGTCGCAAACCTATTCTACGGCTGAATGGAGAGCCATGCATTGCGTATGCGAAAGTAGGATTGAAAGGACGCATTAGTTTTATCACTGTAAGTCGAACAATTATTTTTGTATTTTTGATATAATCTTTGTCATCAGTTATAACGGATGTAAGTATGAGTTCAAATGTATTATGTTTTTGCTCATATCATACACGCTATATCTGTTTTCAAATGTAACATAGATTGAAGTTAATGAAAGATGCTTTTGAGAGTGGCAGCAATTTTTATGTATATTGATAAATTCGGGTAATTGGGAACGGAATTAGGTGTATAATTTGAAACGTTCCCAATTATCCTTTACCCTCCTAATTACCCATAGAACTGCTGGTTGATTGTGTAAAAATATTTAATCTTTACAAATTATCTCAGATACTTTGTAATTACGTAAGAAAGATCGATCAGACGTCTTTCTTAATTACCTCATACCATTCCCATTTCCCCCACGGGATGATCTCAATTAGCCCATAGGGTAAACAGGAACGGCAATGTTTTTTGTTTTATTTTATATTTTTATTAAAACGTAAATTTAAAATAATGTTTTATAACTACTAAGTATATAGATAACTAAAGTTCATGTAGCAATAAAATTGGATTTAGTTTATAACTTTTTTCTATTATTTTTTAGCGCTTGAAGTTAAGTGTTCCTAATTCCCCCACTCTCCCCTACACATGATAGTAGAAGGGTTTTATTTTTTCTTTATCGAACTGAAATAGTTTAGGAAAATTATTCAACACAAAATACATATAAGAATTGTCGAGGTATGTATGCTTGGTACACATATGTATTTCAATAACTCATATAAGTATGAATATGTAGCTTAGGTTAGCTCAGATAGGTCGCGAATTGCATGTATCAGGCAACAGTCCGATCCAAGGTGTGCCGTGCGTCCTTGAGCTGGTTGCTCAAATAAAATCAGCTAAGTGCCCCAAGCGCTTGCCTTAGTAGTCCGGTGAAGCTGTTAAGACCTTACCAGGTCAATAGCGTAGTCAGTTCGAAAAAAAAAGAGCTTTGAGTTTTACGAATAATTATCACCAATTATAAGAATATCTTTTAGTTCGATTGCATTAATGTAGTTTTGATCTATGCCTCAAGAACAGTACCTGATTTTAAATGAAAAGTACTCTATTATTTTCGGTATCTCAATCAATGTGTATGCATTTGTTCATATCAAACACTTGAAATAATAACCTAGGAAAGGGTAACAAACAAACAAACTCATTAACGCATTTATAATCTTATCTATACTAATATATAAAGCTGAAGAGTTTGTTTGTTTGTTTGTTTGTTTGTTTGTTTGTTTGTTTGTTTGTTTGTTTGGTTGAACGCTATGATCTCAAGAACTACAGATCCGATTTAAAAGTTCCTTTTAGTGTTAGATAGCTCATTTATCGAGGATGGCTATAGGCTACATATCATCACGTTAAAACCAAAAGGAGCTGAGCACTAATTAAGAATGTCTCAAAATCGGGCTATTTTGGAAGCTTCCGCTGCGTGTTAATGTCAGTATTATATAGGTTGCCATGGTAACGCGATAACATTCTATCAATAATATTTTCATGGTTTATTTTGTATTCCTATTTAAAAAGTTTATTCTACGTTAGTTTTGTTTTCGATTTTTAATTATACGTGTTACGTTTATATCGCAAACATTTCTTAAGTTTATTTTGTGTTGTTATTCAGAAAGTTTAGTAGTAATAATATTCATCCAATAAGACAGTCGAAGGAATTAATCCATACAGCCAATTCTGAAGTTGTCAATATAGTTAGTTTTCTTCTATGTCCAAGTTAATGTAAAGGTATAAACGCCGAATCCTCTACATAATATAACGTAATTTTTTATCTTCTTAATCTTCAAGACCATAGAATTAATGCTTGGTGGTTTTATTTTTCATTCATTTCACTTATGCAAAATAAACGAACGATATTATATAATACGCAACCAATTTCTACACGATATAGAATCATGTAACACAATATTATGGAAAAAATATAAAATCCACTACATGACAGACTGAAATCCCGCCAAACACTCTTAAAAAACTCTATTCTACATTAGTTTTGTTGCCAATTTTTTATTTGTGATATATTACGTATTATAAAAGTAAAGTGAGTGTAATTTATATTAAAATAAATTATTTTTGGTGAATACAATCTGTGATGCTACAAACATCAAATTTTTTTTGAACTCTGTCGATATGTCTGTTTTTTTATTTGTTCCGGGTAATCTCCGAAATGACTGGACCTATTTGAATGTTTTTTTTTCTTAGAAATGACTACGCTTAATAGTTTCACCGGACTACAAGTAATATTTGAACGGGAATTCTACGGGCAAATAAGTAACTAATTAGCTGTTTTATTTAATATTGTTCGATAATGTGTAGCTTCATATTTTCATTATCTATACTAATATTATAAAGCTGAAGAGTTTGTTTGTCTGGTTGAACGCGATAATCTCAAGAACTACCGGTCCGATTTGAAAGTTTCTTTTAGTGTTAGATAGCTCATTTATCGAGGATGGCTATAGGCTACATATCATCACGTTAAAACCAACAGGAGTTGAGCTCAAATGAAGAATGTAAAAAAACGGGCTATTTTTTAAGCTTCCGCTGCGTGTTAATGTCAGTATTATATGCGTTGCCATGGTAACGCGATAACATTCTATCGGAAATATTTTCATGGTTTATTTTTTGTTCCTACTCAAAAAGTTTGTTCTACGTTAGCTTTGTTTTCAATTTTTAATTATATATACGTGGTACGTTTGTGTCGGAAACATTTGTAAAGTTTATTTAGTGTTATTATTCAAATAGTTTAGTAGTAATAATATTCGTCCAATACGACTGGCGAAAGAATTGATCCATACTGCCAATTCTGAAGTTGTCAATTTAGGTAATTGTTATATATTCTTTAGCCAGTTTTCTTTTATGTCTAAGTTAATGAAAAGGTATAATCGCTAAATCCTCTATATAATATTTCGTAAATTTTTATCTTCTTAATTTTCAAAACCAATTCATTTCACTTACGCACAATAAACAAACATTAAATTACATAAAACGCCGCCAATTTAACATATATAGAGTCAAGTAACACAAAATTATGAATAAAATATAAAATCCACTGCATGACAGAATGAAATTCCGCCAAAAACTACTCAAAAAGTTTATTGTACGTTAGTTTTGTTTCCAATTTTTGATTTGTGATATATTACGTATTATAAAAATAAAGTGTGTGTGTATGTAATATTAAAATAAATACTTTTTGGTGAATACATATATCTGTGGTGCTAAAAATATCAACATTTCTTTTTATTCTGTCGATATGTCTGTTTGTTTATTTGTTCCGAGTAATCTCCAAAACAGCTGGACCTATTTGAACGTTTTTTTTCTTAGAAATAATTACGCTATTGACCTAGCAAGGTCTTAACAGCTTCACCGGACTACAAGTAATATTTGAACGGGAATTTTACGGGCAAATCAGTAACTAATTAGCTGTTTTATTTTAAGCTAGCGGGTTCAGCAGACGTTGCCTGCCCCGATAATAAGACAAACTATACCTAAACCTTGCCCAAGAATCATTTTATATATTAATGAAAACGACATAAAGATGCGTTTTGTAGTTTTTGATCTTATCGCGAACAGACATATATACAGACGTGGAACAGGACTTTGTTTTACATAGTAGTGATGAATTGTTATCCGTTACTGTAGATGATGTGCGTGTCATACTTACAAATATGTTTGAAAGAGTATTATTGTTGTTTACACATCTAATAACAATTTTAAATATTTTTTTAATAAATTCAAAAAACGCGTGCGGAGCCGCGTGTAACAGCTAGTACATTTAATAAAAATGTAAATCTAACGTGTTAATACTTTTCAAGTTTTGTAAAAAAAGTTGTTGCAGGTGTAAGGAGTAATAAAATACGTTTCATTCATTTTTGGAAATGTTTGGCTATCTGTCTTACTGTCTGTATGTATGTGTGTACACGCATCACTGTTAAATTACTAGGTTCACAATAAAACCTCACCAAGAAAATCATAAAGCATATGAGTAACTTAGTCATTGCTTCATTAATCGGTTCACTCTATCAAATATTTTTTGACGGCTCGAATTAAGTAGGTACGAGAAAAGAGTAGTTCATCTATACTACTATTATAAAACTGAAGGGTTTCTTTGTTCGGTTGAACGCGATAATCTCAGTAACTACTGGTCTGATTCAAAGAGACAAACTCTGGTCGTTCAGTGTTACATAGCTCATTTATCCAGGAAGACTATAGCCTATGCTATATATCATCATGCTAAGATCAACTGGAGCGGAGCAACAATGTAATATTCAAAATCGGATTATTTTTCTTTTTGAACATCTTTTCAAATAAGCCTTGTACCCGATCGCAGCACCACCTACTGGATGTAATTGAGATATAAATATATTGGCAAAATAACATCCTATATATATTGGCAATATGTCTTCTCAATACCCCCTGGCCTGCTCCTGTGTCACTCACCTACGCACCCCACTTACTATTCTCGCGCGGCCATAGGCAGGGACAACGCAATAATTTTATCACCTTAATTAGTTATTAATCGAGCTTAATATTAATCAAAATATTAATTAAGATTACAGTTGGCGCGAAATTTTGAAAACAAAATGCATAAAGTTTAAATGTACATCATGTCGTACACTAGTGTTCTAAAAGATTACTTTTTTTTAAATTGACTATATCTAGCATGCTACGTGTTTGTGTAATAAATTCTACATTACGAGTTACTTTACGAGGTTAAGATAAACGCTTCCTGATATATGTCGTAGATAATTACTAAACCATTAACAATACACAATACAATAAAGTAAACGAAAGTAAACGACACGACACTGACAAAATGTTGATGACTGTACTTACGAAACAATTTAGCGAATAGGATGGAAGTAGGCAACTGTTATTAATACTGTCTCCCTTGTCTGTCGTTTGAAGAAATGAGTTTTGGTTCCACGAGACATTTACATGACGTTCTTGGTAAATTTGAAGTCTTTTATTTGCTTTTTAAATTTATATTCCCTTAATTGTATGCAACTAGATTATCATGTTAGCATGTAAAAGACTTGCTACGGAGTCATAGGCCTCTTCCTGAAGAAAGATATGGATATAATTACCACGCCAGCTCACGACGTAACGGCGATTTCAAACTCCAAGCAATCTACAGTTTCTAATTTTTTCACATACAGTGGCACTATAAAATCATTTCTCAGGTTCAGGTTTTCCTTCGCCGTTTGCCAATAGTATTAACTATAGTATCAATTTGAATTAGTAAATATAGACGAATTTCTAAAAATTTCTTAGCGTATGCTGGGGTCTGAATCTGCAGACAAATATACCGTGATACTTACACTTCTTCAATCATAAATTTTTATTCGTTCCAAAAAACACATCTGTTTGCAGTAGCTAAAATAATTAACTATTGTGTTACGATAAAGCCTTGGTTATGAATGCGTTAAATTACTATACAAACAGTTTTAAGACCAATATTTAGAATTCAAAATACTTTATACAATTGAAACCTTGAGAAGGCAATCATAACGTTTAAAGAGTACCACTACGACGCCGGTTCCAAAACAATCCAGAGATAAGTTCACAACAAATTCGATCGGGTATGTTTTTATTTTTATACACTATTTCTAATAAAACAATACAAGAAGATATACTGTTCATACAACTGTATAAAGTAACCTGGTTAACGTTGTTTTTGAACCAATTGTCCGACAATAATGTACTTTGGGATTTTATTGTAGAAAGTAACAGTTTACCAAAACATGAGACGATTCATTTACATAACTATTTATACATTTTGCAATCCTGTTGAACTTCATTTGTCCCATCGTAATAATAAAAAAAACTTTCACAATTTATATACAAAAACCTTCCTCCTGGATCACTTTATCTATTGGTGAAAACCGCATAAAAATCCGTTCAGTAGTTTTTGAGTTTATTGCGATCAGAGAAACAGACGTGACAGAAGAGTTTGTTTTAAATATTTAGCAATATACAATAAGTGTACAAAATATATCTATAGATAGTATACAATATATTAACATCCGGGTATAATAAATAGTAAAATAATAGCCAATAAGTATTGTAATAAACTTTCTATTTTTATGAAACTAAAGGTCATAACCCTCTGGGGATTCACGATCCTAGTAACTTTATGGAAGACGGTAAAATAAAGCTATGACAACCTACGCACATAACCTACCCGTAAAATACGTATGTTTGTCACAAATGACGTTATAAGTAGTTTTCAAAAGGATCTTGTAGAGTTGCGTTGATCCCAGATTTTTAGCAGATTAACGGATACCGAGATTACTTTTGCCCACATTATAAAGAATTTATTCAATAACTATATAATAATCCATAAGATAGTAATTAAACTAGATATTGTAAATAATCTGATTTTCACTTTTTAATATTTTCTAGGTTTTTTTTTTATGTCATAGGAGGCAACGAACAGGGGGGTCACCTGATGTTAGGTGATCCATGCATTCCATAGATTCTTGCAACACCAGGAGAGTCGCAAGTGCGTTGCCAACCTGTCTTTGGAGGAGAGGTATATGGGAGGAGGAAGGGAAGAAAGAGCGAGGGCAGGGGAATGGGCTTCCGGCGCTCTCACTGACCGAACGCAACGCAACAATGCAATCACTGTTACTTCACGTCGGGTTTCGGTGGGTTGAGTGGTACTACCCTGGGAAAGCCGACCCATTCATGCTGAAACCAGTAATAACTTCAGCGTCGCTCTACAACCTTGAAAACGTGGCTCTACCACCTTGAAGGTTAACATTTGACCATAATCTCAACTTTATTTAGTGGTAATATAGTCCAACCACTTTTGTGACACACTAAGCCTAGAGAAATCCTCTCTAAGCTAAAGAATACACCTACAACTTCAACTTGAGAATTGTAGTTAGCTACGTGCACATTAGTAAAAGGCCTACCACCATTCTATGAAATACGTAACAGTCATGCAAACAGAATGGGGAGGTACAGGCAAAGCTAATCACAGATGGTGCTAACATCGCTGATTCATGGCAACGAGTTGTCAACAGGTACTCTGTGGTTGTCAATGTCAAACAATTGTCATCGTGCTAGTTTAACCTTACCTTGTTCTACGCTATTTTTATTAATACGTTTTTAAATTAATAATCATGTATTCTTTAATGACTGTAGCCAGTTTAAAAAAGAGTTAAAGAATAGGAATGCTTCCTTAACCCGACAAAAGCTGATCATATACTTATCTATTTATACTCTATATTATCTATATTATATTCTTATCTATGAATGGACGTCTTTGACACAAGCTTGAGAATACGCTACAACCACCGACCACAGATTATTAGTCGTACAGGTACCACTGACTGTGCTCCACCTAGCGGGATAAATAAGCAGTGTACCTCCCCATTATTAAAGATTCTTTTTTTTTTTAATTATTATTTGAATAGCTTTGCCCGCATGGAACCTGATGGACAAAATAGTCACAAATAAAATCATCTGAATGCATTAAGTCTGATTACTATTTACTTTTCTGTCTTATTTAAGACGCCAAGCCGATTTTAATAAAACAAAGAGTAAATGTTACTCGAAGACATGCTTAAAAAGAAGATTCTATTATGAACACGGTACTTAGCAATAATGCGTATTAAAACAGATATATTTAAAAATTTATTTTATTAAATATTCCTAAAATGACCTGTAACAATTAATCTAAATAGTACAGACACATTATTACATTTACATTTTTATTATATGAATAGAAGAAGAGGAAATTGTCATAAATGTTACTGGAAGATATGCTTTATGGTTTTCTTGAAAAGTTTCTGTCACGCAGAAAGTACTTTAGTAATGACGTGTATTAAAATATACAAACAGACAATTGTAAAAATGATTAAAATATATTTGTATAAAAACGTTACGTTTATATTCTTTTATATAGGGGAGAGTAGGGTAATTGACAACGGCGGGTAATCGGGAACAGTTGGATAAATAGTACATCTATCCATACTACACTGTCGCGAATCTATTCTACGGCTGAATGCAGAGCCATTTATTGCGTATGCGAAAGTGGGATTAAAAGGACGCGCTAGTTTTGTCACAGTAAGTTGAACAATTATTTTTGTATTTTTGATATAATTTTTGTCACAGTTATAACACATGTAAGTATCATATTTTTGGGTTCAAAGGTATTGTATTTTTGCTCATATCATACACACAGTATCTGTTTTCAAATACAACATAGATTGAAGGTAATAAAAAATGCTTTTGAGAGTGGCGGCAATTTTTATGTATATTGACTGATTCGGGTTATTGGGAACGGCATTAGGTGAGTAATTTGGAACATTCCCAATTACTCTTTACCCTCCTAATTTCCCATAGTACTGCTGGTTGATTGTGTAAAAATATTTAAACTTTACAAATTATTTCAAATGCCTCATAATTACGTTAGAAAGATCGATCAAACGTCTTTCTTAATTACCTCATATCATTTCCATTTCCCCCACGGGATGATCTCAATTACCCCATAGGGTATCGGGTAAACAGGAACGGCAATATTTTTTGTTTTAGTTTATATTTTTATTAAAACGTAAATTTAAAATAACGTATTATGCCTACTAAGTACATAGATAACTAATTTTCATGTAGCAATAAAATGTTATTCAGTTTATAACTTTTTTCTATTATTTTTTAGCGTTTGAAGTTAAGTGTTCCCAATTCCCCCACTCTCCCCTACATAGTGTAATGTACTGATGTAAAAAGTATATAGTTATTTTATTACTTGTAAAATATAGAATTTATATTTAGAATCATTCAAAAAGATAGACAATTCGATTATTCACGAACTTGTTGACACGTGTATTTTAATATTTTATAATTTCCATGATTTAATAAAGTTTAAATATATATTATGTTATTTTAAATGTTGTACCAAAGGCTGGTACACACCATGCATAGAAGAAAATGAAATTGTCATGCCATCATGTATTTTTCATTTATAGTATGTATCTAATCAGTTAACGATAATTTCATATATTAAATATATAGGTTTCAATAAGAGAATACACTCGAGAAAACGTTTTAGGAAGCAGATTCTGTAAGACTCTTTCGATGTGAGCTATTGTAATAGTTTGTTGGCTTCTCCAACTTCCAGTGATGCGACGTAAATGTATAAACTAACTATGAAGCATCATTAAACTATGTTCCACAATAGACGAATGAGATATGACTATTTTGAGGGCATAGCTTTTTAAATAATTCTTGTTGGTGGTAGAGCCACGCTGATGCTATAACTTGTTTCATCATGAATGGGTCGGCTCGCCCGGGGTAGTACCACTCTCTCACAGAAAATCGACGTGAAGTAACAGTGAGTGCATTGTTGCGTTTCATTCGATAAGTGAGAACGCCAGAGGCCCATCTCTCCTCCCTTCCCCCTCTCCTCCTTTCCTCAATTCCCTCCCAAACATAGGCTGGCAATGCACTTGCGACTAATCTGGTGTTGCTGGTGTCTATGAACGGTGGTGATCACTTAACATTAGGTGACCCACCTGTTCGTTTACCTCTTATGACATAAAAAAAGATTTAAAAAAGCATTTGACATTTTAAAAAGGCTCAGAAAATCGATTTAGACAAAAAGCAACTATTTCACAAAATAAAATTGAAATTTTGGACGAGTAATTAATGAAATATACATGTAAGTTTGTACGTGTAGCGACATTTTATTTATTCAAGAATACGTAATCCGTCTCGGTCCAAACTGAATACTGAATGAAGCTAAGTTCCACGAATAACTGATCCTTGTATAACGAGGTTGCTTTTAAAATTTACTCACAAAATACAAAAGCAGTAAGTTAGTAGACATAATACAACAGTGTATAGTAAATAAATAGTAATATAATATTTTATCTCAGGAATAATGGTAAAGAACTGGTATTTATTTTAATTTACTATGAAATAGATCCGAAATAACATCACTTCTTTCCAATCATCTGTTATCACCCACCTCCGGTGCCACTACGTCACATTCAAGAAGCGAGACTACAACACGAACGGAACATTGAGATTAGCGCCACATTATAAGAACTATACATTGATACTAGCGCCACAATGTTAGAGATACACATTGACAGTAACGCCACTATATTAAATATACATAAATAACAATTATTATTATATAGATTCCAATGAGACATGAATAAGAATTGATATTATTGATATATTACTTACATAACATTAGTTTGATGATTATCATTATTTTTGTGTTACTTAAAGTATTTTGCAGAATGATTAGTAAATAGTAATTGCTTTGACTTCCATAGTTCAGCATATAAAAGACAAGATGTCGCTGTTCTACACACATACTTGTATGTCTAAACATATTTCAGATACATAAATAAGAATGATTATATAGAATTGATGTACTCAAATGACATCTATTTTACGTTATTTATTATTTTGTATTACTTAAATCATTTTGCAGAATTATGAGTAAATGGTAATTGCTTTGACTTATATAGTTCGTCTTATAAATTATATAGTTCGGCCTATAAAAGGCAAGATGTCGGTGACATCTACGCATTCTTATGTAAAAGGTATTGTAAGGCGAAGCTTTGGCGAAATAAAGAGTGACGGTACCTACGAAGTGTTTCTTGGTATCCCTGACCGCATCGACTATGTGTTATACATTCCAATACATCCTATAAAAACCGTTGTATAAGTAATAATAAGATAATAAAGAACAAACTCCAATAACGCATCGCTAAGCTACACCATTTTTCCTAAGTCGAAGTCAATAATTGTATCGAAAAAATATAGAGTAAGAAAAAAACATATCAGTACATATTACAAAACAAATTCGTCTGCCACGTCTGTCTGTCTGTTCGCAATAAACTCAAAAACTACTGAACGGATTTTCATGCGGTTTTAACCAGTAGATAAAGTACCTAATTCATGATTTTTTTACGTAGACGTGATAATGTCCATCAGTCCCGCTAGTTACGATAATTTTAATCTATGTTACATGACATTGATTTTTCACACATCTACCATTCACATCATGTGATAATTTCATACAAAGTCATTTTAATATATATATAAAATACAAATTCGTATGGTGATGTACTAACGCCTATAATATTATGCTTGGTATAAACATTTTGAAAATTACGTTATTAAAGACATTAATGACACTTTACTGAAATTTAGTACACCTTATGCCTATTTGTTGAATAAATAATATAGTCAAGAAATTAATATAATTACATTTGTTTAGTGAAATCCAGGAATCATTGTAAAATCATAATCCATTAAGTATATTATGAAATATTGAATTTAGATAAGGAAGAAAACATTATTCCACACTTTATATCCAACTAGCCCTTACCCGCGACTTCGTTCATGGGAAAAGTTAATTTGGACTAACACTAATACGCAGCGGAAGCTCTCAACAGGAATTAAAACTATTTTGAAACATTCTTCATTGGTGCTCCACTCCTATCAGTCTTAGCGTGATGATATATATCCTATAACCTTCCTCGATAAATGAGCTATATAACACTGAAAGAATTTTTCAAATCGGACAAGTAGTTCCTGAGATTACCCCCCTACAACCTCACAAACTCACAAACTTTACCTCTTTATAATATTAGTATAGATAATATATCAGTGATAAGTAATGATCAATGATATTCAATATTTATGTATTTATAAAACGGTATTTTAATCAAAAATGCCAGTTATTATTAAAAGTATAAAGTTCATAAAAGATTTCATTAACATTAAATTATACGAGCTTATATTATTTTTTCTTGGGTCGATCAAATTACGTGTTTGCGGGCATAGTCGATTCGTAAGTACAAGGCACGAATTTATGTTCGTTTAACGTCCTTCCATTTTGTTAATATTTATAGCGTTTGGAAACGTAATATTTTTTCTGTTAACAGAATTTTGGTACCGTTTTGTGGAAATACAATTCGTGAATTTCAAATAAAATTGTCGTATTTATGTACGTTTAAACATTGATGTTTTGAGTTTATGATAATTATAAACTTGAGTTAGATACATATACTAAATTATTCCCAGTCAATTCGTAAAACATTAAAAGAAATGATAGGGAGAATGCATCCAAAAAAATAAATAGCCTAGTACCATTTACAATAAATTCTGCTTCGAATGGTCATATTCCTATACCAATAAATTCAGTAGTTTTGACGTGACTAATCCTTAGCCCAAATAAAATTCGGCCGAATGCCGCAGGGGCTCGCCTTAGTAGTCCGATGAAGCTGATAAGACCTTGCTGGGTCATTAGCGTAGTCAGTTCTTGACTGATCCTAAAATACAGTATTTTCATTATATACGTAGATATAACTTCATTAACAAGTTAACATGTATTTTTGTACCTACGAAATTTTAACCACATTTCTCAGAATATAACGCTAGTATTTGAAAACGTATAACTAATTTAAAATTACTCTTACCGGTGAAGATTTTCACGAACCCGAATACACTTTTAAACTCGTACTTCAACGTTTTATGTTAATGTAATTACACCTTATTTAATATTTATTTCTAAGAGAAATTGTATTTTTAAAATCTAATTTTATTTCAATTTAATACTTAGACAATGGTACAAATGGTCACAACCACGATTAGAATTTATGCACATATATACACATAGCTGACAATCACACACTAACACAATAGTTTTCGTAATGTTTGTATTATCGACAAGAGACCTGCAAAACACGTACAAACCGCTGGCAAGAAGCCGCTACACTGACTGAATTTCATGAAGTTTGCTGGCAGACAAGGGTGGTGTGTTCTATCCCTTTCTCTCGAGCAGAAAAGCCTGGCTGAAGTAGAGGATTTCAAGAGAAATTCGTTATTAAAAAAATACAATATATTTATTTTAAATATAACTATAGTTATCATTACTACACTTGAACAAACGTAATTATATCTTGCGTGGAATATACGCTGAACCCTCCTCTATTTGCGTGTAAAAATCTGTTCGACTATTTCAATCATTAACTCTTACAAATAACATACAGTTATAGGTTTTATTTATTTATTTAATTTGATTCATATCTAGTATATATTCTCCGTAAGGCAAAAATCTCATCTATACTAATATTATAAAGAGGTTAAGTTTGTGAGGTTGTAGGGTGTAATCTCAGGAACTACTGGTTTGAAAAATTCTTTCAGTGTTAGATAGCTCATTTATCGACAAAAGCTATATATGATCACACTAAGACCAATAGGAGTAGAGCACCGATGAAGAATGTATCAAAATCGTTTTTTTTTTCCTTTTGTAAGCTTCCACTGCATGTGAGTTAGCTCAAATTAACTATTCCTCGAGGCTTAAGTCGCGGGCTAAAGCTAGTCTAAAACAAACGCGAATCAATGAGTTCCGAATTAAAATTTAAATCTCAAAATTGAGGATGCTGTTCTAATTTGTTTTTTTTAATTCCGCGCCCTTTTTCTTAATTACAACAATAATACAAATGTCCTGCGATAATTTGAATGTTCAGACAAGATGGTGGACATCTTGTAACAACTTTCCAGAGAGTTTTTGGAGCATCTCGGAATTCATGTTGCATGGTATAATTTTCGATACACTTCATTTGTGCACAGTAACCGAATTATGAGTAATCATTAACGTGTATTTTTGTACCTCAATTTACGTAAGTAAAATGCCACCAATATTACAAAATATATAGTCAAATAACAAGATTGTGAATAAAATATAAAAGCCACAACATGACAGACTAAGATCCTGACAATAATTTGTAAATACGTTGAGTTACTTGTATTAACTCTAAAATCCATATTTTTGTCGTAAGCTTAATACAAGTTTCTCGCGTTACAATGAAAAAGTATGTATTTGCCTCAAGGTGGATATAGTAATTTCAAATATAACAATTATATTTGAAACCTAAATTTCTGTCTGAAATTTTTGTAATTAAACCCATCGAGAACAAACTCACGGGCTTTTGGTAGTGTTAAAATGTTTAAAGCAATAATGGCTCAGTGATTGGTGTCTTCGGACACCGCGTCGATCGACTTGGTTTCCAACGCTTGTAATAAACCGGAGATTTCAATGAAAGAGAGATGATGATTGAACCTCAACATATACGTGAGGCTTCTTCAAACCCGCCTGACTACCTAACACCCTCGAGTTGAAAATCTATTGCCGAGCTTCTATAAATGCGTTCCTGCAACGGCGCTTACAAGTCAGTTCTTTTAGGTTTGGCGTGTTCACCATCTTGGAACACTAAGTCATTTGACATTAGGTGAATCTGTGGTAAAACGCCAAATCTTATAAAGAACAGAGAACAAAGTTAATTAGTTAATTTTGTGATACAGCTTTGTTCGAAGGAATCTCATGATTTTCAAAACTATGACGACGTAATTCGCATAACTGTGGAGGGTTGCTAGTGAGAAACTTAAGGGTAATTTATGAGGGGGCACGTCGCACACGTCACCCGAACTTGGGGTTTCAAAAGTTTATGCATTTACCAAACTATAGTTATGTTTCTATTCAGTGTATGTAAGTTATATAAAGTAAATTATGGAAAAATCATCTCGCCTATATCATTATATGCTATAAGATTTAAATACTATATGTATAGAGCTATGCATGTTTTTTTATAAACAAAGTTTTATGATATCCGCCACTAGGTGGCATTAAACTACAATTTATTCTAATTAAGCCTTTAATATTTAACTCAAATGAAGTTATTCCGTCCCATTATGACGTATACTTGTCTGGTATTTGCACACGCGCAAAATCGTGTTCATAAGTTGCAGGTTCTCCAGAACCAAGCCCTACGTAAAATCACCGGAGCCCCATGGTACGTCCGGAATAAGGATCTCCACAGGGACCTGGAGATGCCTTCTGTCTGGGCGTATATAAAATCACTCGCACGTAGTTATTTCGAAAAAGCCATGAATCATCCCAGCCCGTTAGTGGTATCCGCCGCGAACTATGAACCCGTACCTAACGCTGAACAGTACAGAAGACGACCGCGACACATTTTTATCGACCCTCCTGATTCAATCCCGTCAGCGAACTATCAGTACCAGCCTGTCTCTCCAAACAGAGCGTATTCACGTCCGCGCCCGCGTAACCACAGCTCACGCCGCCTTGGTCTGGGGGTAAATTTCACTCCCGCACACCAGATCAAGCCCCCCTCGGCAGCGGCTCAAACTTACATAGCCCCCCAAAATAAATATAGGAGTTTTTAAGGTACGCATGCTTGGTACACATACATGTTTCAATAACTCATATACGTATTTCTAGATAGCTTAGCTTAGGTTATTTCAGTAGGTAGGAGTAGACGCATTGCCAGTGGCAGCTCCTACTTCCCGGCCTATAGGTGAGTGAAGGCACCATGGGGTTTTAGTCCGTGCAAGTCGGACATAACCCACCCTCAGCAGTCCGGCTGGGGTGGGTATACACATAGGGATTTCCCCATGTAAAAAAAAAAAAAGGTTATTTGAGTAGGTCGCGATTTTTGCACAAAACAGGTGACAGCCCAAGCGGAGATGTGCCGTGCACCTTTGAGTTAGTCGCCCAAACATCCCAAATCGGCTAAGTGCCTTCAGCGCTCGCTTCGATAGTTCGGTAAAGCTGTAAAGACCTTCCAGGTCAACAGCGTACTTATTTCGAAAAAAAAAAATCAAACGAGGCTGCGAACATTTACTAATACCACTAATAATTAACATGTTATGTATCCTACAAAGGAAACACAGCTTATTAATTGTACTACATTAAAATATACAGTTATATATCGTCGATACACGACTTTAGATTTAAATAAGGAACAAAATAATTAAAAACAAATTAAATGCAGAGAACATACCTACGACACAGAGGAGTGATTGTCAAAGTTAATTTGGCAATGTGACATCATAATATAATGTATATTAAAAGATTAAATCTAATACACTCATTTTAAACACATTAAACGGCATTAGTGAATAATCCACTCTCTTCATTTACGAGCACCGACAAATCATATAATAAATATAACAAATAAAAATAATAGACGTAATAAATAACACATAATTAAACACGTCGGTAAATAAGCCTACGTCGTATCCCATTCACAACACCTGCAAACTCTACACACGACCATGACTGGCCGTCATATCGTCATCAATTACGTGAAATAAAGCGCAATGTAACATTGCCGCCGAAAAAGGACTTACAACTTTAATATTGCAGTCGACAAACTCACCCGTTCGCTAAAACACGAAGACATTAAGTATTAGAATATTTTTAGCAAGAACGCAAAACAAAATTGGTAATACTCAAACGCTTGAGATAAAGTAAAAAATATTCCAATTTCGGAAACAGATTGCGGCTTGGGAAGCTATCCTTTATAAATATATTAAAAGAGGAATTATAGGTTACAGGAAACCTTAATAATATGTTTGTTTAAAAGCATTTTCTAAACTGATTCGTCACATAACCTTCCTTCTATCGTATATATGGTCTTTTTAGATAACCGCGAATTATAGATTATAAAATTCGAGTATTTGACAGTTGCTTTTTTTAGTTTATTATTAAAATCTTATATATCTTAGTTGTCATTATGCTAGCTTAGTAATAATAATAGGTTTACTGAGCAACATGCGTTAATTAAATTCATGTCATACGCTTAGTTATATGAAATTTCATCTATCTTATATAAATAAAATGATATACGTCAGACATGTGCGCGTATTACGCAAACATTTACTAAATAGATTTCGACCAACTATTTTTGTTTTACTTCAAAGACACTTATTCTTTTTTTTTATTTCATAACACAAATGTCTCTGACACTCTCTGTCTGTTCGCGATTAACTCAAAAACAACTGAAGTAAATTTCTTTTTTTTTTTTTTTGAAATGGCTTCGCTATTGATCCAGCAAGGTCTTAATAGCTTCACCGGATCACTAAGGCGAGCGCTTAAGGCACTCAGCCGATTTTATTTTGGCAACCAGCTCAAAGGTGCACGGCACACCTCGGCTTGGCTGTTGCCTGTTGCATGCAAAATCGCGACCTATCTTAGCTAACCTAGCTACTATTCATATATGTATGAGTTGTTGAAACGTATATGTGTACCAAGCATGCACGCCTCAACAACTCCTCCATATATTTTTTATCGGAAAATTGAGAGTTTTTCAGTTCGATAAGGGAAAAAAGTAAAACCTTCCACTTTCATGTGTAAGCGTGTAGGGCGTGCACGTGTGTGGGGGTGATAGGGTAGTGTTCTAGCCGTGATGTATATTTGTGTGTCACCGTATCGCGCAAGCAACGCACTCAAAGGCTCCCTACCGAGGGACTGAACCTAGGCTTGAGCCGCTGCCGTAGGAGGCTTAATCGTGTGTGCGGGAGCGAAATTAACCCCCAGACCATGGCGGCGTGATCTGTGGTTACGCGGGCGTGGGCGTGAACACGCTCTGTTTCGAGGGACAGACTGGTACTGATCGTTCGCTGACGTGATTGAATCAGGAGGGTCGGTAAAAATGTGTCGCGGACGTCTTTTATAACGCGCAGCGTTAGGTACGGGTTTATAGTTTGCGGCGGATACCACTAACGGACTGGGAGGATTTTCATGCAATTTTCAACAGTAAATAAAGTGATTCATAAGGAACGTTTAGGTATATATACAATTTGTCATGTTTTTTTTATTATCAGGGCTGGACAACGTCCGCCAGGCAGGCTAGGCGATAATTATCAGAGTTATAAAAACTACGATTTTTATAAGCACCACGCCTTAATAGGTGAAATAAGGCAAGTGGTATTGTGTGCATAAGCAAGAGAGGGAAGGTATACGGATAACATTATTTAGAAGAAAAAAAAAGCAAATGTCTATGTTTGCTAGCAATGTTTTATTTCTTTGTTTCATAAACTTTCATGATAATAAACAACGCAGACAAAATCGCTGGTATCAGCTAGTTATTTATATTACTTGTTATCTATTTATTTAGGTAATATAAATATCAATGGAAGACCTTTGACCTTTGACGCTACAGAAATAAACATATAACTTCGCTACTCCGTGCCTCCGATTTTAAGTCTGTCAACTAATACTCGTAGCGCGAAATTCCGAACCCTGAAAACAGTACACCTTGAAAAGGTTCAGTTTGAATAGGCTTAACGTAACATGTTCCTGTTAGGTCGATAGCCAATTTAGATGGGCTTTCGTATCCCACTCAATTAATCGTAAAGATTGGGACGGGTGCTCAAAGCCTAACCCGGAGGACTCGAGGAGACTCGAGGGCTCTCGTGTACGGCTCTGAGCCACTTATAACGTCGTATATATGCATCCACGAAAGAGATAACATACTCACATCTGCCGTTCGTGAAAAGGTACACGTTTAATTTGGATTACGGTTCATAAAACTTAATTGTCTTATACTGATAGCCATCTGAAACAACACTAGAACGAGCGGATACATCTGTAATATAACTAAATTAGCAACTGCCCGCGACTTCTTCTGCGAGGAATAGTAACTTTGGGCTAACACCAACTTACCTCGCGACTTTGTAGAAAGTGAAAATATTTTTAAATAATACACATTTTGAATCATTCTTCATTGGTGCTCCGATCTTATGGGACTTAGTGTAATAATATAGCTTTCTTCGATAAATGAGCTATCTATGACTAAAAGAATTTCTCAAATTGGCCCGATAATCTCCCGACAATCTCAGTAACATTAGCGCTTTCAAGTAAACTAACTCTTCAGCTTTATAATATTAGTATAGATATAGTATACATTCACGTTTAACCTTCCTTGTCGATTTTATACATACACAATTGTTATTATTTAAATTTAATTCACTTCATAACAGTATTATTGGAAATATAGAATACTTATGTATTCATACAATAATAATAGGTTTAATATAGAAAATTAGAACACTAATATTTATATACTTGAGACACCTGGTTTTGTGTCCCTTCACCGAAAATTCGAATTCTCTTGAATAGGCATTCATACAATTTTCTTTATCTTTTACAGCAATTATTCCACAAAGGTATATTTTAACGGAGTAATTTCTAGAATGTTAAGATGATTTTCTCTCAAATGGACTAAATATATGAAGTATTACGTAAGAAAAGATTATTTTAAAAAGGCCTTATTTACTTTAATATCTTTTATATATTGATGTGAAACATTTATAGGCGAGAAAACCTGATTGTTGGCGTGGCGATACAGGCCTTGTGTGTGAGATGTGCCGACGCTTTTTTTTCTCTCTGGAACTGACTATGCTATTGACCTAGCAAGGTCTTAACAGCCTCACCGGACTACGACGTGGCGACGCGATGCCTTGCACAAGCGACTGTACGCAATCTTTCTTACCGCACTGACCTCGCATACCTATAGTAGGTATATACAGTGTTGTTTATTATATTACACATGAAGGGCTAACCTGTGCGTTACTTAAAAAATAATAATAATGAATATTTTTGTATTAAATAAACAGTCATTATTTTATGGAGTAAATTTGTAATGCGTTCTCTTTTAATTATGCCATAACGGATTCCTGTCGTAATCTGTCCTTTTATGCATATAACTTATACAAAACAATTCCAATGTTTCACATCTGCCAGGCTAGGCGTCCTGTGACGGCTCTATTTTATTCTGGGTACTTGTGGCATATAATAGTAGGATACTATTGTAAATTTTCACGAAAATCACAAGATATTCATGGTTTAAGATTGCTTCCCATGCATTGAAAACAGTTTTAAATAATTTACACTTAAACTAGTAGCCCAATCTGAAAAGTCCATTTATGTATTTCTATTGCTTTTCATTTGTGAAATCGAATAGTGTTTATTTTTTTGTTAAACTACCGACCTTTATGCTACAGAGAAAAACAACCGTGCTACGCGGTAACTGTTCGGAAAAATAGATCACATGTATTTGGATAACATTGATCTATTAAAAAAAATGTTAAGGTAACTATGATTGTATATATATATATATATATATACAATTTTCTAATCGAAATCGAAATAAACGATACAAATCTACATAAGGTAAATCAAAAGAACTAAGCCATTAGAAATTCAAATCATAATGCTAGTAAAAAGAACAAGTTAGTAAAAACAGATGGTTCGTAGCACGTTCCTATTGAGAGCACGTGATAACAACCTATAGGTTATAATAATCGAAATTGTTTGAAAAAGTTCGTCTCACGAACGTCTGGCGTCTTTCTAGAAAATACTATTGTATTTTTCGAGCAGTTAAGTTTCAATGAAATACAACGAAACTTTACTAAGTATGACGGCTTTATGTAGTAAAATTGTCTGAAAATATAAGATATTTATTTTAAGATAGATTTTTTTCTTACTTTATAAGAATATTTTAAAAGAGATTGTTACATTGTCAATAACATATTGATCTTCCATAAGTTATTTATTACCTTAACATAGAAAACAACTATAAAACAGTACCAAAATTAGCAAACAGTATTGACGCCTTAATTACTCAACTGATCACTATAAAATTTTGCATACACATTGTCAGGACTATAGAAAAGGTCATCGATTACTTTTCACCTATAAAAAGTAATTCCTAGATGATAAGTCTTATACAAATTAATAAAAGCGACGCCGCAAGCAAAAGTTCGTGTTACAATGTATTTGCATATGCAGAGCGGATGCAGTGCATTGGAAAATCTCGCTTTCCGGCCAAAAAAATTCGCGTACATACTGGGATAGGAATTCGACATAACCCTTCCTCAGTTTTCCGATGGGGTACATAATATTTTCCCATCTAAAAAAGGATGTTAAAGTACATGATAATAACATTTGTTTATATTATAGTAAATCAGAATTTATATAAACACCTGAACCTATTAGGCTAATAATGTCTTTGTGTTTGTAATTTGTCAGGACATGTTTTGTTTGAAACACAAAATTTGAGAATTTGTAAAGATAAAAACTTGGTTTAAAAAACGCTTCATATAAAAATGTGAGTGATTAATACAAAAGACACTACGGAGATTTCATTAACAGTTAAAATGCTTATTAAGAAAAACAAAAAAATAACAGTGCCCATATTCAGTATTTCGTAACTAAAGAATGAGATATTACAATGCATCCTTAAATCACAACGAAGTCTTTGTAAACTCATCTGTGATAACAGATCTTAAAAGCGCCATATAATCACGTAATCCACTTTGTTCGATCGCACGTGGAACAATTCATTGCCCTCTAAAACAGACGTAAATTTTATGGCTCCACACTAAGTAATAGACCTTTACTACGCAGATTAAGAACAAGCGTTAAATTAAATGTGATTACTACCGCAAATCATAAAGAAGTATACTTCCATCTCAAATTCTGTTGTCTCAAATTTAGAACCAAATTGAAAGCCAAATGGCAACCCATGACTTATTTTTTAGATACAAAATTAACTCTGCGATGAGACATTGTATTTGTAATAAGTTCATTAAACTTTAAAAATGATTTTCTCAATTTTTTTATTGAAGTAAAAATTTTATGCTACGATGTGAAAATAAATTTCGTGACGCGTTAAACGTAAGTAATGTACTCATGTGTATTCATATATGTAGGCTAGACACTTTTGTGTCCAACCCGATTAGGCCTCCCACGGCAGCGGCTCGAGCCTAGGTTCGATCCCTCGATGGGGACTTCTTGAGTGCCTTGCTTGCGCGATACGGTGACACATAATATACATCACTGCTACAACACTATACGATCACCGCCACACACGTGCACGCCTACGCACTTACACATGAACGTGGAAGGTTTTACTTTTTTTACCTTATCGAACTGAAAAAACTCCAAATTTTCCGATAATAAATACATGGAGAAGTTGTTGAGGCGTGTATGTTTGGTACACGTATACGTTTCAACAACTCATACATATATGAATAGTTAGCTAGGTTAACTAAGATAGGTCGCGATTTTGCATGCAACCGACAACAGCCAAGCCGAGGTGTACCGTGCAACCCTAGAGCTGGTTGCCAAAATAAAATCGGCTGAGTGCCTTAAGCGTTCGCCTTAGTAGTCCGGTAAAGCTGTTAAGACCTTGCTATGTCAATAGCGTCGTCAGTTCGAGAAAAAAAAACAACTTTTGTATCCATCTGGGTCTAGACCAAAATGAATAGATCTATAGTTAACTATTTATACTACGGGAATTCGTATAGTATATAGTTTATAAGTATTCTCATGTATATATAATTTAATACATATAAGCCAAAGAAGTTTCACTTCCTCCGCGCGTACACACTGATACACGCACTTTTTTTTATGTTTGTTGACTCAACACTTCTTTATTTAATAAACCGATTAGGAAACTTTGTTTTTAATTAGAACAGCTATATTTTGATGTGGGCCCCATCTGAACCTCATAGGCATTGGACCTGGGATTTGGAAGAAACATTAGAGAATTGCCATGTAGAAACGTATAGCGATAGAGATTTGGATAGATCTATAACAACACTAAACTAAGTCGGTATCTATGTTAAAGGATGTTATAGTGCATCTTTACAATAGATTTATTTTAAGTCGATTTTATTTTTTGTTCAAATTTTATTAACGTGACTTTTAATAGGGAGCCATAAATAAAACGAAACTATTATTAATTCACAACGGCTACGTCCCACACACGTCTACTTCCAATAACGTTACGCTATAACTCAGCGAAGCAAAATTAAATTTGTATGCCACTGTTCTAAAAAGCAGCGCCTCGAAGCGTGGACAAAGTTTCATCAATACAGTAGCCTACGTAGCGCAAGTTGCTGGATGTTATAGTAGTTAAATATGGCGTTGTTTCAACTGCACGGTATTGAATACCTATTCGATGAAGAATGCAATATAAGGTTGATTCATAAATTTCTATATTAATTTCCTCAATCAATTAATTTCCACGATATGACGGATATTGAGTGAATGTTCACCCACAGTAGCGAATAGTAACATAATTACTGTTTATCGCCAGATAAGAAAAGTTTCCCGATTTAACGTTAACGACTAGGTATTGTTTAACTCCATAACTAGCTAATTACATTCAAGAATTGTCTGTTAATATACCAGAAGCAACTCTTTTGTTTTCAGTGGGATTTGATTTTAAAATATAAAAATGTATTGTAGACTATAACTAATATATACTAATATTATAAAGAGGTAAAGTTTGTGAGTTGGGATGTTGTGACGTTGTAGAGGGTAATCTCAGGATCAAAATCGGGATGTTTTTCCTTTTGAGAACGCGAACGAAGTCGCGGGCAGAGGCTAGTGTTTAGATAAATTTACACTATACCTACAGTGTAATTTCTTTATAACGAATTTCAAGGGACCAAGCATTTTTTTTTCGTTATTGAGACTTTTATTCTATAGAGAGAAGTTAACAAATAAATGGTTTTGTGGTAAGCCAACTCTAAACTGAACTAATTTCTACGCTATAAGAAATATTTCGTTGTAACGAACGACATTATGGAGAGTGCACACTGTATATTCATCACACAAGCACAACAGATCGGATAGTCTCAACCAATAGTCGTACAATTGTGACACCTCTATCGGCCGCTTCGAATACTTCTATTCGATCATTGTCTATTGCTTGTATTATCAAAGTATTTGCACATCACAATGGTTATAACTTTTTTTATATATTATAGAAGACAAACGAACAGGCGGATCACCTGATTTTAAATGACCACCGACGTCCATAGACATTAGCAACACCAGGGGAGTCACAAGTGCGTTGCCAGTCAGTGTTTGAGGGACGACGGAGTGGAGAGAGAAAGGAAGGAGAGGTGGGGCACCGATGCTCTCACTGACCGAACGAAACGCAACAGTTGAAGCACTGTTACTTAACGTCGGTTTTCTGTGAAAGAGTGTTACTACCCCGGGTGAGCCGACCCATTTATGCTGAAACCAGTAATAGCTTCAGCGTGGCTCTACCACTTATAAAATCCAATGATATTTATTCTATAGGTTTCTCACCACTCTACTATCTCACTCATGTTAATTGAATATGTCGCCGATGATTTTAACACGCTATAGGCCATTAGCGTAGTCGGATCGAAAAAAAAACACGAATCCTTGTTGCGGGATAAATCGTCATACGCTACACTCCCTTTTTCTTCCAAACCTTTTATTCGAGATAAAAAGAAAAAGCATGTATCAAAAATTAATAAGGTGTATAGTTTTAAACTCCATGTATAACTTGTTAAAACGATAAAACCTAGACGGAACCTAGAACTGGCTTTCGAGTGCAGTTACCAGAATACACTATAGGTGCATGGCATCAGATTTTAAGCTTGAAGATTATAGATTGATTGCAGATAGATTGCACGCTAATATTCATGTAATAAAATAAATAAACAGTCACTATTTTATGGAACAAATATATAGTTTTTTTTTTATCTGAATACGCTATTGACCTAGCAAGGTCGTAACATCTTCACCGGACTACTTCAAATTTATAATGTTTCATCTTTTCATTATGCCATAATTTATTCCTGTCGTTATCTGTTCTTTTATGCATATAACATATACAAAACAATTTCGATGTTTCATGTCTCCAGACGTCCCGTGATTGCTTTTTTTTAAATTGACTCATTCTATACTTTAAATACTGTATTCCTTATGCCTGTATTAAATCAGCCCCAATCAATTTATATTGAATCTTTAATGTTGAGAATTTGCCTAAGCAAAAAAATGACTACTCGCTTTAACATGCCCACTATTAATGCTATTTGCACCTGATTATGGAAAACTAGATGCACAATGATATTGAGCAGGCTAATTTAGGCAAATGCGGATGGCATACCAACATGAAGAAAGATCCACATGTACTATTCTGATAAAAATGTACCCAAATAGGGTCAGAAAGAAAGCTCATTTAATGTCACAGATATTATGACAAATTATTCAGTAGGGTCTTAACAATTAAGTAGTGCATTTCAATGCAGGTCAGCTTAAACTAGAAGATTATCAAAAAACCTTCCTTGCTATGAATCCTGTTTTGGTTAACCTGCTACCAGTGTATAAGAATAAAAAAAAATTGTATGGAAATATTTTTTTTATTATTTACATCTTATTATTTTCATAGACAATGTAGCAACTTATATCTACAATACAATAAGGTTACATACAATAGATACTGATATTTTTGTTTTTGTTAACCAGAGTATTGGCAATAATACTTTATATTTCGACATACTTCTCCTTATAATATAGAAACTGGAATATTACACTTTAACAATGAAAATATGTCATACTAGCTGAGTCTTGGCCACTTTGTTGGGCTGGATATATTTATAAAAACTGCTATTTGTGACTTAAATATCAAAGTTAATTAGAAGATATGCTGTTGCTGACTTGTTTGTAGGTATTATCAAGCTCTACTACTTTTCTCTGTCATATCTCTCGTTATTAAGGCAATGTTCATAATAAACGTTTTCGTTTGACTGTTTTTACTCTGACTTACTTAGGAAATTGGACTATCAGAAAATAGTATTTATATTTTACAGGTTAATATATAGCCTATGACACTCACAAATAACATGGCTTGCCATTGGCAAAACAAATCAAAATGGGTTTAGTAGATCGAGATATTACCTCCTACATTGTCACAAACCCACAAACATTACCTCTTTTTAAGATAACTATAGACAATCACTTGTATTAAAATTATAGATTCTTTCTTCATATTATAATGTAATTTTTACTATAACTTAATTATACAGATAATCAAGTTTTACCAGTTAATACAAAGAATGATCATAGTTCTGTGAAGCTGTTAAGATCTTGCTGGGTAAATAGCATAGTTTGAGTTTTTGGCGGGATTTCAGTCTGTCATGTAGTGGATTTTATATTTTATTCATAATGTTGTGTTTCTTGACTCTATATTGTGTAAAGTTGGTGGTGTTTTATGTAATATGGTTAGTTTATTGTGCATAAGTGAAGTGAATGGAAAATAATACCACGGAGCATGAAATTCTGAGGTGCCACAAAAACTCCCTGGAGGGTTCTGACAAGAGATCCACCATCTTGTTAGAATATTGATTGACACGACGCTTGATATTGTAATGATCGTACGACGCTTGTAATATTATTGATTACTTGATAATGGCAGTAATAATCTGAAAGATTGATTGCCAAAAATAAAGTTAAAAAAAAAAAAATAGCATAGTCAGTTTGAAAAAAAAAAAGCAAAGAATGATGGCCAATAACTGTATAAAGTATGGGTTCATTAGTTTTAATTTATATCCAGTTATTCTAACATAAACTTACAATAACAATTCTCATTCTGCTTATATCTATAACAAAAATATAGACATTTATACAATCTTTACAAAGAGATAAAGTTTGTGATATATTGTAATCACTGATTTATTACTTGGACTATTAACAATTATTTGAAAAAAAAAAACAGGTTATACTTCTCTAAATAAAGGCTTATTTATATTCCTATTTAATTTTATGGAAAGAAAATCAGAGGTAGTTTCTTATGGGAACAAGAATTATATTTTATTTAAATTGCGAGGAATCTACTTGGCAATTCCATACACATATTTCTGTAAAAAAGACCATTCATTCCCGTTATTGGTGAAAAAAACCTACGCAAAGCCTCCCTTACTTCAGCCACAGTTATAGCTGGAACACCCTCATACCCAGACTTAATATATACAGCGTTACTCAAACTAACGGGATTACAGAAATAACCACCCTCAAACTTGCTAAATGGGTCTCCACACTTTTTCTTAGAATCCTGTCTTATTAGAAATACAGCATCAACTATCTCAGCGACAGTTTCATAAGCAATAAAACAGAGTACTTCTAGAGCTGACTGATATATTTTAAGCTCTTTATTAGGGTTCACCCACCTCTCCAGTTTGACAAAACCCTTACCAAGTCCATAACCCGTACGAAATGAACTACATCGGGCTTTGTGGTAAGCTTCATAGTTTTCAAAAGACATTGACTCTGTTATTTTGGACGCACGAACTTTTCTTAGATAATCTATTACATCGAACTTTATATGGCTCACTTCATCAGCCTCATCTAGTGTTTTTATTACGTCAATATGGGTTCTGCGCTTTTTTACCATGGGCTCCTTCTCTTCATCTAATATGATTCCAGATATCATTGAGTCATTGGGTGTCGAAATATTAACACCACATTTCTTGTCAATTTGATCTAACTTTATCTGATAATCGTGTAAACGTTTCAATTTTATGATGTTGTTTCTCATTAGAAAAATAATTTCATAGTTAGTGATGGCTTTACTTCCTCTCGCGTTACAGTAATGAATAGCTTCCTGCAAGATGGATCGGAGTTGTTGTAACACAATGCTCTCAACCAAAACAACGGTCGCAGCGTTTGGATTTGGATTGTCTCCAAAGCCGTGCATCATGTTTGATATTTCTTTTTGAAAGTTTGTCACTTCGCCTGTTGCATCAATTGTAAAGTATGAAACCATTGTTATTTTTAATCTAACTTAACGACAAAAATACTATTTTTTATCGAAAATTACATATATAACCTTTTTTGTTATGCTTTTTCGTTCATATGAATTTTTAATAATAAACGTTTTATTACTACATTTCCACTTAACGCAAATACCAAAAATTAAAAAAAATATTAAATATATTATACAAAGGATAAAAAATATAGCTTAACTTTTATCGTTTATATATTATACTTTATTCGAGTATAAAATACCTTTAATACTTTATTAAATTACTTTATAAGAGCATAAATTACCTATAATACAAATAATGTTATAATTGTATTTAGGTTTTTTTTATTCAAACTGACTACGTTATTGGTACCTAGCAAGGTTTTAAGAACTTCACCGGACTACATTGTATTTAGGTATATTAACAAACTGTGTTAATACTGTGTGTTAAGGCCCAGTCCGTTAGTGGTATCCGCCGCAAACTATGAACCCGTACCTAACGTTGCGCGTTATAAAAGACGTCCGCGACACATTTTTACCGACCCTCCTGATTCAATCACGTCAGCGAACGATCAGTACCAGCCTGTCCCTCGAAACAGAGCGTGTTCACGCCCACGCCTGCGTAACCACAGATCACGCTGCCATAGTCTGGGGGTTAATTTCGCTCCCGCGCACCCGATTAGGCCTCCCACGACAGCGGCTCAAGCCTAGGTTCGATCCCTCGGTAGGGAGCCCTTGAGTGCGTTGCTTGCGCGATACGGTGACACACACAAATATACATCACCGCTACAACACTACACGATCACCCCCACACACGTGTACGCTTACACGCTTACACATGAAAGTGGAAGGGTTTACTTTTCTTTTCCCTTATCGAACTGAAAAGCTCTCAATTTTCCGATAATAAATATATGGAGGAGTTGTTGAGGCGTGTATGCTTGGTACACATATACGTTTCAAGAACTCATACATATATGAATAGTTAGCTAGGTTAGCTAAGATAGGTCGCGATTTTGCATGCAACAGACAACAGCCAAGCCGAGGTGTGCCGTGCACCCTTTAGCTGGTTGCCAAAATAAAATCGGCTGAGTGCCTTAAGCGCTCGCCTTAGTAGTCCGGTGAAGCTGTTAAGACCTTGCTGGGTCAATAGCGTAGTCATTTCGAAAAACAAAAAAAAACTGTGTGTTAAGGTATTATTACATTTAATGAAATAAAACGTACTGATAACAATTCGTTTGTGAAGTTGGCAGCGATACAATCAGCTGTCAACTGACGTGATAATGATGTAAACACAAGTGCTGTCAAAATATGATTTCATAACATTCGACAAATATTTCGCAACCAAATAGATTTTTCTCTGAACATATAGCCAAACTAACATGTTTTTATCTCATAGCATGAATCTTGTAAAAATGATATCAAAGAAATTGATAAAAGTTCCATATATACGATTCTCATCATGCTGGTCTTGTGGGAACGATAATACACAGAACTTAATATCCAACCTCTTTTGTTCAAAATGTAATGCTTTACAAAAACCAAATTCAGAGGACAACTATTTTAAAATAATTGGTGTTAGGGAAACCTTCGATTTGGATGAAAATGATTTAGCTAAAAGGTATAAAGATTTGCAGAAATATCTACATCCGGATAAATTTGCTAACAGGTAACAATTTATTTTCCGATTTTTTTTTTGTGCTTTAATTTACTTAATTTTTGGTAATTAGTATGACCTCATATGTTATAAGTTCACATCTTAAAACTCAAGATAAGAATAATTTTTCTTCAAAAGGTCAACAATCACAACTTAAAGAGCCGTGAGATAAGTTTGTATGAGAACTGTGCTATTTGCCAATAATAAATAGTGTATATAAACTTCTAGATTTGTGAATATCAAAGACATTGTTTTCTGAACATATAAATCACTTATAAGATAAGATATATAAGATGCCATATAAAGATAAACTATTATAATTATTCACGTTATTTTCATATATTCTTATTTTAGACAAAAAGAAGAACAAGAAATATCAGAAAAGTATTCATCTTTAGTTAACGAAGCCTACAAAACACTCTTGGAGCCTTTGTCCAGAGGTGGGATATAAGACCTTAATACATTGATATTAAATTGAAAATATGAAACATATAAATGATACTTTATAGAATTGATTCAATCATTTTACTTAGCAATTGCCCCAATATCCGTTATAATGCATGTTGTATACATTTATTTGTGAAGTTTAATTAAGGTACATTCTTCCTAACTAATATAGTAAATATGAATTTGTTTTTTTGTTATGCTTTCATGCTGAAACTATTCTACTAATCATCATAAAAATGTCCATTATGGATGTCTGTGGTATGGAAAGGAACATAGACTACTTTTCATCCAGTTAAACAGTATTGTTCCAGTTCCAGTTGTTAAAATCTAGATAAATGCAAGCAAAGCTGTAGTCAAAAGCTAGTCTGTCATAATGTATGTATAAATTTCAATTTGTTTATAAACTTTTTAATACAAGTAATAATAACACAAAAAATATACAGTCAAAACTGTTTATTAGAATAACATAGGTATTATATTGACCCAGAAAATCCAAGCTGAAGTATATATCTCGAAAACATCACCGGTGTTACGAATATCAGTTTTTAAATATGAGAAGTCCCTTTGATGTTGTTAGAATAAATTTTGACTATAATATTGTAAGTGATGAAAAGTATCTGTTACATATTACCTATTATGTTACAAGAATCTTGAATAATGATATTTTATTGAAAAAAAAAAAAACAGATTGTATAAAAAAACTCTTATCTCTTATTCCAGGAATTTACATGCTAAGCTTAAGAGGAAAACAGATACCTGAGAAAACCGAAATCGATCCAACATTCCTCATGAAAATAATGGAGAAGAATGAGGAAGTTGAAAATGCCGATAGTGAAGAGGAAATAATCAAATTAAATGAAGAAAATAAAGTGATGATCAGAGATTTACAAAAAAAAATATCAAGAGCATTCTTTGACGGTGATTTAGAGAGAGTAGAAAAATTACTAAGCCGTATGAAATATTATACAAGTATAGATAATCAAATACAAGCAGCAATACGAAATAAAGGAATCATACAATAATACATAAATTATTTTGACTGAAGACAATTTTAAAGCAATACGTAGATTTTATAACCTGTTATTTTAATTTAGACCTATACAAACCTATATATTTTGACTCTATATTTAAAAAAAAATGTGAAATGATGTAAATAAATTAAAAGAAAAATACTTATATAATAATCTTTTTTATATCATGTGTGAATTGATCAACTTTTGGAAAAATGTATGCAGGTATCAATAACTGAATATCAGAAATTAAGTTTTGTTGATAAACAAAAATTATATTTACATTATAAAAATACACAACTAACTGTAGTTAATTCTTTCTTAAATAATTTGTTGCTAGAGTGATTTTATTTTAATTTAAAATGTCATAACAATTTTCCAAAATACTCATATTAAATTTTAGTATAAGGGCCATCCATAAATTATATCATACGAATTCTGGTCATATATGCGAGACTCCCCCTTCCCTAATGTGACGTCATATATTTTGCAATTTTATATTTAGAAATTATTAAGTTCAAGCAGAAAGCCCGAAATTAGTTTTATATCCATTTAAATTATTTTTTAATAAAAAATTGTATCAAGTCAAACATTTCAAAAAATTAACAAGAAAAAAAATGATTACTTTATTAATTAAAGAAAATCATCTTGAGTCCATGGACTTTGAACCCGCTCCATTAAATTATTTATAACTGACATAACAATGGCTTCGTTATTCTTTGGGTTGTTGATGTTGGGTACATTCGTTATGCCAACATTTATTTCATCCACCATCACCGTCGCATACAGCATCATCGTTATCATCCAAACAAAGAAATTCTTTGGCACGTCTAGCAGCAATTTTTTTAAGGCGCATCTTCGCGATGGAAAACTTCTTGTTGACTCTTATGTGATTGCTTGTATTGATTAGTGGCCTTGTATGACGCAAAATATAAACGACTGATGACATAAGATTGCTTAATCAAGTATACCTCGACACTAGGGCAATAGTTAGCATATGGAACTGACTTCATGTTTGAAGACGCTCGAAGGTTCAAAGCTAGCTGAAGTAACGGTGGAGCGGATTTATCTTCGGGGTCATCTTTTTCTACGGTCTGCATCGACGAAAATTGTAATCTCCTTTATGACTTCAAGAATACCGGACTGGGTTTCTTCTATTCTAGGCCGGCCAACAGAATCTCGAAATTTTAGAGCTGCTGTAAAGTCGGTTTTATTTTCACAAAGGTCTAATTTTTTTTTTTTTTGAGTCATAATTTTTGTTTGTTAGGATTACCCAGACAAAAAAAGAAATACAAATTGAAAATGGCGGTCGTCTTTTATAATAATTTTAATACGGTTCTGTCATCTGGCATGGATTCTCAATTAACGATTTTGTCGCTATATATTCACGATGTATCGATTTAGTAAATAATAAAATAACTTAAACATTTTATTCTCATGTCTGCCTCCGTCGTCTAATAGTTGTGTATAGCAAATGCCGATCACGAGGTTGTGTGTTCGATCCCCGAACGTCAAACTTTTATGTGATAATCATATGTGTTTGTTCTGAGATTGGGTGATTTTAAATGTCATAACTTTCTAGTCACCTGTCACCGACATGGCATCGTTCGAAATTCAGACCCAAATTGAAAAAAATTAAGTACATAAATATTTACAAAAAAATAGTGCCTAATAAATAAGAGCTTAATTTGGATACTAGATGTGTTAGATGGTGCCTTGTGAATGTGATAGACTATTTATTTATATTTTATTTAATGTTAGGCAATAACAACACTATGTACCCAAATTGTTAAAAGTGTTGTGTTATGAAAATTATAACTAATAAAAGTAACAAACCCGAGTATTTATACAGTTATCTGTCTCCGTGCGGGAATCGAACCGCAGACCGTCAATAGTAGTATATTAAAATTTATACACTAATCGAGTTTAGATGATACTAGTGAATTAACATACTTAAATATATTTTTAAGTCACATTACCAAGTCAATAACAAATATTTTGTGCACTTAAAAAATAATCGAAAAAGGTCACTTATCTTTTTCACTCTGTGTTAATATTTAGTGTTCTACGGAAGGACCTGACAATATTTATTCAGTTATTGCTTTGGTAGTTATAACAAATTTCGAACTCACTTTTACGTACTCGGACTCCAGTTGTATTCTTGATGTTGATGACGAAGGAATTTTGGAAAAAAAAAATCATGTGTCGCTTTTTTTGCCGTAATTTTTATTTGCAATTCTTTGATCTTAGATTCCACTTAACCTTCAATATTGTCACCACACTTCAAACTTTTCCATAAGCTTATTAACTTCTTGTACATTTTGTTTTTTCTTTCATCAGCATGGACTGCACTGTAAGTTTTATAGAGTTTACGATGAAGATTACCTAAATCACTCTTTTTATTAATTTGTTTCGTACGTTAAAATACCAGAACTAAAAAACCATTTCCCTTAATCCGCGAAAGTCTATTGTCTAATGGATTAGAAACAAAGAAATTACTGCTAGGCCAACAAAACAGTTTGAATCTTATGTTTATACTTATAGGATTGCATTTTAAAATTGATTTTATGATTGTTTTAAAATATTTCGTGAGTAGTGCAAAGTTCATATTTTAACACGTAGATTTGTGAATGTGACGTCACGAAAGTTAGAACCCTCCCACCCCCTTGTTACAAAATGTCACACTTCGTCGACCCCCTCCACTTAATTTGTGTCGTAATTTATGGATGGTTCCTAAACATAGCACGTAAGTTTTCGACTTTCAGTGAGGTTTTCTCCAACATTTATAGTGCAATAATTATATTTTATTGGCACTGATAACAAGTACCCTTGGAAAATAGCAATGCGAAACTTTTTAAAGGGATTATTTATTGCGAAACGGGATTACATCTCGCGATGGCCTTAACTATGTGTATACCTCACTTCTGGGTTAAAAACATCATAATGAATACATTGATAGTCATTATCATTAGACCTTTTCATCTGTAACAGATGATTTAAGTAGCATTCTGGTGGCACTTTCGTAAATGACTAACAAGGTCGATCCGTGAACGAATCGCTCGGCCGTACATTGCCAGTGCATATCCGTTTTTTAACAAAAAAGGTTTTAATCAAATAATATATAGGAGAAAACAAATTTTAGGTTCCCATGTTTAGGAGAATGGGATATGTTTATAACACCATTGTTATCTTTTTATAAAACACGTCTTCTTTTTAATAACTCAATATTCTTTTAACATGTAAATACAGAAATGGCTTTAAGTTTAATACTAATTCATGAAGCGTTTGGCTAGAAAATTAATATGGCAACTGGAAATGTAAAGCGCTTTGATATTTTTTTGATTTGAAAAATAGTATATATTTTTTATTCTTGTGATTTACAAGTGTTTAAGACTACTCCTACGTTATACAAAGTAAATACATCTTACGTAGTATTAATTTTAAGCGATGATGGCTCAGTGGTTAACGTCTTCGGACACCGCGTCCAACGATGTAGATTCCGGATACTTGCGAAATATCCAAGGCTTTCAGAAAACGTAATAATACTGGTATGTACCAGCCTTTTGTACAACATTTTAAATAATATAGTGTATTTAAATGCAGCAATTTGGGGGCGCGTCTACGAGTATGTACCTACTATGAAGATGGATTAAAACACTAGATACGCAACCAAAGTTTATTATTGACTTTTCTTGTGTCGAGAAAAAAAAAATATATATATATATCGAATATGTCGTTCGTTTTCAAAAGGCCAGTGACATTTTAAATGGTCAACATGCTACGAGTATACCTATAACAGCGGCTAACTAACGGCTTTGAGCGCGCCGGAGGTAACCTTCCCCTCTCCAACCCCTCCTCCCACCATCGACACACGCTGGCAACGCACTTGCGACACCTCTGGTGTTGCTAATGTCTATAAACGGTGGTGATCACTTAACATCAGTTGACCCTTCTGTTCGTTTGCCTCCTATGATATAAAAAAAACAAGATATTTGTTTTCAAAGTAACATAGTATATACAACGATAAATAATCACTATGCCTAACAGAACTTCTCTGATTAATTTTATATTGGACATAGTTTGTAGATAGATTATATACATAATTAGAAGACTCTTTTTGCTTCATGTTTTAAAATTGAAACATAAAACTGAGCAATCAAATGCCTTTCAATATTCGACAGCTAATTAAAAGTTTGATCGTAGGCAATTGGTTGATGTTAAGTGATTCTCTATATAACTATAATTAGAATGTTTATTTTATAGACCAATAGCAAAATGATTAATGTTCAAAGCACATTTTAATATTTGTGATGTGTATTCATAAAATGTTCAGGATTAAACCAATCTTGATAGTTAATTTTATTGACAGTTTATTTTAGCTTTCAAAACCATACCGTCAGATGATTACAGGATTGATTACAATGATGATTGTTTTATGGCTAATATGCCAACATAAGATTCAAACAGTTTTGTCGGTCACTCATTCTACTAGTGTTACGCGGCACGCGCCGAAGACCTAGCACCCTTTGATAAATACCGCCAAATACATCGCCCCTGCACCTTATTGAATTTTTGTATTTAATAATAATGAATATTTATGTGATAAAATATATAAACAGTCATTATTTTATGGAATAGATTTCTAATGCTTTATCTTTTCAATATCCCATAGCTAATTTCTATCGTAATCTGTTATTTTACACGTATAACTTAAACAAAATAATGTTAATGTTTCACAATTAGGTAAGAATGTAGAAACCATTCTCGAATTGAATGTACGTCCTCATACATGCCTGCATTACATTATACACGCTCTCAGTAGATTTTGGCAGCTGATCTGTGAACGTCTTTCCTTGATAGAATGATCATGTGTTACCATTTTCACCTTAATATATTGTGGAAAGGCCATTTATCGAGATATTTTCCATTAAGTAGGTAAGTATATTGTTTTGCGTTTTAATTTTTAAGATTACCATAGATCAGTACAGTAATAAATACACAAAACACTTTACAATAAAAACTATGTAACATAATTTCTATAAATCGTAACAAACAGACACTTCAACTTATTCGATTGTTTTTATTCGTATTTATTATAAAAAACAGGAATATTTTAGTCTTATTTCGGAAATTCAAAGGATTGAACGCAGGTGCGGGCTTTCTAAAAAGGCAAACAAAAGTATATGATTTGGGTAACATTTAGAAATTTGGAAACATATAACTTAGAAATATTATATTAATATCAGAAATTATTTCACATAATGCCTATATTCATTCATGAATACATCGCACATTGGAGTTTCTACAGAAAAATTACCTATATTCGTTTCTGAGCACCTTTCACCCGAAAACAAAATGCTCCATGCAGCCACTAGGCAAGCAGCAAAGGAGAAAAGTTATTGTTTCCTGTGGATTCGGAATGGACGTATATTTGTACGAAAGTACCCAACTTCACCTGTTAAATTAATAAAAAACAGTGAATGTTTAAAAACATTATAATATCGTTTTTGTTCATCGATAGAGTAATACAATTAGATAATAATAATTACAATTCTCGTTGAATATCTACTATCAAAATGTAAGAGGTTTAAGGACTAAAACAGAGGATTTTTACTTATCAGTGTTAAAAAATAGTTATGATTTAATAATAATACCTGAAACTTGGCTAAATAGGACAATATTTGATCATGAACTAATTGATAATCGGTATAACGTTTTTAGACGTTACAGAGCAACAACATCTTCTCATAAGACAAAAAAGGCGGAGGCGGTGTTATGGTAGCAGTGTTAAAATCTTACGAAGTTCATCGTAGAACATTATGGGAGTCATCATGTGAGGATATTTGGCTTTCCTTAGCGATTAACAACTTTTTTATGAATATATGCATAGTTTACGTACCTCCTCCAGTTACTTTAGACTACTTAAATACTTTTTTGCAAAATATGTCTCTTATTGTTCAGACGGATTCAAGTAGAATTAAAAATTGTTCAACGATGATAATAGGCGATTTCAATTTGGGCGGAATCAAATGGAAATTGGAGTCGTTAGGCATAGTTTCTTTTCCTAACGACTCATCTATAGTCAACCTTTTACTGGACACTTTAGCTTTTTGTGATTTTCAGCAATTAAACTATATTACTAATGTACACGAACGCATACTCGATTTAATTTTCTGTAATAGCGTAATTGCTCCTGACGTGTCTGTTCATTCCACAAACGACCCTCTACTTCCAATAGATTCTCATCATCCGCCTTTAATCATTAATATAGATAAGTATTCCAAACGTATCCTTCATTCAAAAAGAGCCTTGGTCTTAACTATTATAAATGTAACTTTGGTGCAGTTAACAGGGAACTGAGTAACGTAAAATGGTCTAATTTTTTTAATGAAAACAACGATGTTGAGCGTATGGTTGACATTTTTTATAACGTTTTGTATGACGTTATCAACAAACACACTCCGCATCGCAAACCGCGTGAAATCTATCCTATTTGGTTCAGTAAATCTTTAGTTAAAGCTCTCAGAGAAAAATCAAAAATTCATAACAGATACAAAAAATACGGAAATTTAAGAGATAAATTAGAATTTAAAATTCTGAGAAGTCGTTGTGACGTATTAATTAAGAATTGCTCTAATAACTTCAAGAAAAACGCTGCTGATAATCTGCGTAAACAGCCAAAATACTTCTGGACTTTCTTAAAAAACTCGAAATCTAACAATAATTCAATACCTAATGAATTGTTTTGGGATCAGGATACGGCCAAGGGTCGGCAAGCGATAGCAGATATGTTTTCAAAGTATTTCCAAAAAGTTTACGAATCTATCCCTACAAACACTACGTCACATAAGTTATCATCACACTCCAGTAGTCATTATAATCACGCTCCCTTCTATAGATGTACAATAAAGGAAAAGGAAGTCTTAGATCCTTTAAAATTATTAGATCCCGAGAAAGGACATCATACCACCAATTCTACTTAAAAACTGTGCTCAATCCTTGTATAAGCCACTATGAAATATTCATAACGTATCACTTGACACGGGAGTATTTCCAACAAAATGGAGAGAAGCATATGTAACTCCAATCCCTAAATCTGGAAAAGTAGAAAACATTACCATCTACAGGCCTATATCCTTATTATCTACTTTTGGTAAGGTTTTAGAGTCAATTGTGCGCGAACGACTATTTTCCCATCTTAAACAAATGTTGGATGTGAGTCAACATGGTTTCATGCCGAAAAGATCAACTAATACTAACTCAATCGATTACACGTCAGAGATCATAGAGGCCATTGATTGCCAAAACGAGGTGCATGCTATATACATGGATTTCAAAAAAGCTTTTGACTTGGTTAATCATGATTATCTTATATTAAAATTAGAAAGCTTAGGCATTCACGGTTCTTTACTTAGATGGTGCGAATCATATATTAAAAACAGGTCACAGTTAGTGATGGTTCGAGGCTTCAGTTCACGAAAGTATAAAGTTCCTTCTGGCGTTCCTCAAGGTTCTCATTTAGGACCGCTGTTATTCTTAGCTTTCATAAACGACATTACTAATAGTATACATTCCAAATATCAACTATATGCGGATGATTTAAAAATATACCGTACAGTCACAAACAACTCTGATATCGATATACTGCAAAATGATATAGATAGCATTCAGGAATGGTGTGAAGCAAATGATATGATACTTAATTCAGATAAATGTATGCACATAAAACTTACTAGAAAGAAAATGCGAACTCCAGCAGTTTATTTCATAAATGGTACTGCACTTTCTGAAGTTTCCTCAATTCGAGACCTAGGTATTACAATTGATACCCAATTAAACTTTAGGTCACATATAGATAATATAATTAAAAAATCGTCGCAATTAGCCGGTTTTATAAATAGACAAACGAAACTATTTAGACAACCATCCTTAACAATTTTACTTTATAATACACTTGTTCGTAGTATTTTGGAATATTGTTGTACTGTATGGAACCCATGTTATCAGTTTCACATAGACTGAATAGAGCGAGTCCAAAAGCAATTCTTATATCATCTTGCTTTCTCTAATAATCAGTGCCGTACTCTAGATTCATATAATAAACGATTACTACATTACAAGGTGGAGTCACTGCAAATTCGTAGGAAAATGGCTGATGTTGTTTTTCTGTACAAGCTAGTTCATGGATATGTAGATGCTCCAGAGATATTAAAAAGACTATCCTTCTGTGTTCCACGTCCATCAAGTCGTTTGTGTAATCGAAAAACGTTTACCTTAGCACAATCGAGAACCAATTTGGGTCAGCATTCTCCTATTTATCGAATGTGTTCCTCGTATAACAACCTTCAAAAAGACAGATTTGTTCCTCTGTTGTCCTTTAGCCTCATTCAAAACTAAATTAAAACAATATTATCATAAATGCTCTTGAAATTAATTCAATTTTTAAACTTTCTTTTTTCCTTTTGTACATGTATAACTGATAGTATTATTTTTATTTATAACTGATAGTATTAAGTTAAATTTTAGATTTAGTTATTTATCTTCTATATTTTTCCTACATACGCACCGTTTTAATAACGTAAGCTGTGTTTACATCTAGAAGTGTTTAGTCTTAAGTTTGTTTATGGAATACATAATTTCAATTTGTAAGATTGAACACAGTTCGTAGACCAAATAAAAAAAAATGTGTAAAAAGCGAAAATATGTGGCAGAAGCATTCAAGTAAGTTTAGAATGTGCACTTATGGATTATTAGCTTTTAATCGCGACTTCGATATTTATATTTTGTATTGACCTATATTTAGATTTATCATATTACATAGAAAATGCCCAAGATTGTTCTAAGTTAATATTGCAAATATCAAGATCTTTTAACCGATCTACACATTTCACCATCATAGCTCATCGTCAGAAAGTAGATGGATTATCTACAAGTAATTTATATAACAGTTTCGAGTTACACTTGAACCTGAGCGTCTGTGAGGTGTTAGTGAAACCAATATCTAAAATGAAGTTGATAAATATAATAGTGGCGGTTATATTTTTATCCTGCTTTATTGAAGGTATGTACTTATATAACTACCAGAAATAATCGAGTATTAGGAATGTTCTCCTATTTGGTATCCTGTAACTTTGTAACCCATAATTGTTTCAGCTTCTTTAGTATTAATGATTTTAAATTATATGGAAGTTTTACATCGTCTTGCAGTAACTGTGTAAATAAATTATTTTTATTAGTTAATTGCTTAATTTTTGTGACTGCGGCAATGACCTTTATTGAAGTATTTAAAGACCAATTACCGCATACATTTTGTCGTCAAATTCTACGTTACCGCCGGTTCACATGTGCCGCAGGAATGCTCACATGTATGAATAGCCAGCTTAGCTTAGACAAATTTCCAAAATGGCATCCAAGGCAACAGCCCAAGCCGAGGTTCGGCCACTGTGGAACCCTTAAGCTTGTTGCCAAGCGGTGAATTGCCTTAAGCGCTCGCCTTAGTCCCGTGAAGCTGTGAAGGTCCGTCAGGTCAATAAACTAGGCAGTTCGAAAAAAAATATTTCAACGTTAGCATGAATTAGATGTTCTTAAGTGTTCTGCTGCTGTAAACACGTCATAAGCGCTTAGACATCGCCTATCTAAGCAACATATAACTATTTCTTTTTCACCACCAATATCGAGAATATGCCATCTTACTTCCAAATTTTATCTAGGATAGTGTGGCGTTATAATATTACTTTGCGTACGTGTGTGTTATCGTGTCATTTCTTTGTTAAAATATCATGTAGGTTCTATGTATCGACTCCCGATCTAGTTGCTAATCAATAAAATATATTAGAATTAGGTGATAGTTTTCATTTTATTTAATTAATAAATTTAATCCTTAGCCCACCAAAACTTTCTCAATGATCCAGCAATATTAGACCAAAGTGGTAGACAAAATTAACCCTTTCAAATTCCACAGTATTTGCAGATGTGTAATTGATGGATTTCTTGTGTACATTACATATAGCTGATACGTCTAGGATACGAGTAGCAGGAGCTTAATATTTTCTTTTTCTTTAATGTATTTTCACTTAGTAAGAAAACTTGAGTATTTATTGTTTAAAACACTGATGAAAAATGTTACGAGAAATGAGTCGAACCCTGTTCTTTAATATTCGTTTGTGGATCAAAAATGGCATTACTTGAAAAGGAGGAGGCTGATCAAAAACTCCTTACATAATTTTCACATTTGAAATCCTTTTAATGGTTTTCGTTACTTTTATGTACACAACTTTTACTTTTGCTAGTAAAATACAAGAAAATAAAAATTGATTTTAATTTTATAAATTCAACATTTGAGTTTCATTAGGATGTAACAAATAGGGGTACTTGTGTAATGATAAATTATATTTTACGCAGTCTAACCTAACCTAGCCAAACCGGAAAGAAAGAGCAAACAATGTTTTGAGGGGCTGCATTTGCAAGTCGCTTCTTGATATAAAAGTTGATGGGCGGAAGTAGCAGGCGAAAGAGATGATTTCTTCTCTTCGTGGAAAGTCATAGTTACTGAGATATTCATGATTAAAGTTTTGAGATTATGTGTCACCTCTGAACAATTATTGGTAATTTTGTATATTACCAACTTCATGATGAAGCTAACACAAAACAGTTGCGTTTCGGTTTAGTAAGGTTAGGTTAGACTGCAAAAAAGATAACGAAAGTCGGCGCGGTAGCGGTTGGTGAGCGCTGTGCATTTAATATACAAATACCTTGGGTATTTTCGTATTAAATGCACCGCGTTCGCCGGGTACTTGTATATTAAAAGCACCGCGCTCGCCGACCGCTGCCGAGGTAAGTTCGCTTTATCCTTTTTGACAAGTCTAACCTAACTTATCCAAACGAGATAAAAGAGCAAGATGTCAATCGTTCGTCGAGCATTAGCTTGGGCCTTAAGAGGTTAATTCCTTAGCCAGAATTTCTTTACAGTCAATAGTAGATACCATTATCGAGTAATTGAAGGCATACCAACGTCGATAGAAAAGTATCCGATAGTCGCACAACTCTTACTAGACACTTGGGGAGTCAGCAACTTCATACAACACTGTGCGGGAGTTATTCTGACCTCTCGACATGTAGTATCAACCGCCCACTGTTTCCAATATAACGAGAATACAAGGAGAAAGTAAGTTTTATATAATATTTTTTTAACTTACGACGTATAACATAATTTCTTTCATCTTTCATCACAATTATTTATTAGGGCATGTATGCTAGAGTTTAAATCCTACACATTACAACCAGCATATACATTTGTACAAGAATAAACGTTTTTTTTTAAACCGTGTCTTAACTGTAACGTGTCCAGTCACCACAACTTTAGACTTAGGTTCGAATCTGTCAGCTTTGAAAAACAGCGTGATACCAGCCATCACCAACTTCAGAGTCTGTTTAGGTTACCGCATTAATGACCCCTCTCTGCTTTCCTCCCTCTAGACATAGAGTGTAACAATATTAAGCAAGCTTGCCAGTCGAGAAACACTCCGTATTATTACGAATTACGGTTTTATTACGAAACCTCTTTAAAGCAAGTATTTAATACGTATTTAACTTTTTTATAATAACGCCGTATCTATTTAAAGTAAAAGTATAGTTATCAATATAGAAAACAAATTATTTAATCCATTATTCAAACATACGAGATTATAATATTACTAGCTTGTTACGCGCGGCTTCGCACGCGTTTTTTTAATATGTTAAATAAATGTAAAATTGTTATTTGATGTGTAATTACAGAAATACTCATTCAAAAATATTTGTAAGTATGACATCATCTACTGTAACAGGTAACATGTACATTATATATGTGAATAATAACAGTGCATCGAACGGGATGAGATTTATCATCAGCCACATAGCTGGAACTTTAAACTACTATATACCACCTTCAGAGCTCACTTACACTGTATAAGAAAGTAATGAAAATATTAAGCTATACATTATCGAACAATATGATATAATATATAAAAATATAGCTATTATATGCCCATATTGTCGATATAATTTAGTTATTAATATACGTTACTATAACTTAAATCACGACGAATATTATTATTACCAAACTTTTTGAATAGCAACACAAAATAAACTTTGGAAATGTTGCGATAGAAACGTACCACGTATAATCAAAAATTGAAAACAAAACTAACGTAGAATAAACTTTTTGAATAAGAACACACAATAAACTCTGAAAATATTTGCGATAGAAAGTTATCACGTTACCATGGCAACGTATATAATTGGTAATGCTAACACGCAGCGGAAGCTCTCAAAAGGAAAAAATAGCCCGATATTGATACATTGTTCATTGGTGCTCCACTCCTATTGGTTTTAACGTGATAATATGTAGCATTCCTCGATAAATGAGCTATCTAATACCGAAAGAATTTTTCAAATCGGATCGGTAGTTCTTGAGATTAGCGCGCTCAATCATACAAACAAACTCTTCAGCTTTATATATTAGTATATGTAGATATTGCATAAGTACGTCCTTCATATAATTACGAGGAATAAAACAAAAACTCATATATTTAAATCAATAAAGGTTACAGAGCATAACAAAGCAATATATACAACTAGCCTCTGCCCGCGACATCGTTTGCGTGGAATACGAATGCTAACACTCAGCGGAAGCCATCGAGAGGAAAAAAAACGATTTTTAAACATTCTTTATTGGTGTTCCGCTCCTATTGGCTTTAGCGCGATGATATATAGCCTATAACCATTCTCGATGAATGAGCTATATTACATTAAAATAATTTTTCAAATCGGACCAGTAGTTCCAGAGATACCCCCTACTACCTCACAAACTCACAGACTTTACTTCTTTATAAAATCAGTATAGATTAAAAAGCTATGTATTACATTAGTCATATTCATATTCTTTCATTCATATTCTTGTTTCCAAATTATTATATACTAGGAAAAGCACCCGGCTTCGCTCCCGTTATGTGTACATTTGATCAAAATCTCTAGAACAGTATTTTTTGGATGAATGTTACGGCTATGTCCTATGTCCGTGACATCGTGTTATATGCAAAATTTCGTCATAGTCGCTTAAATGGTAAAGGTATAAAAGCTCATAAAAAAAAAACGAAAAAAAAACAAACTTGCATTTAAGATATTAAGTTAGAATATTAACCGAACTAGTGTTTATGTATATAATGTCAGTTGCATCTAATCCATATAATGTTCAAAACATAAGCCATACAGCAGTGGTGGCCAAGTACCTAAACACCTGCGGACGCAAGTGCACCCACGGTTGATCTGTAATTCGCCCGCTAAAAGATTTCCAGAACACTAATCTAAAAATACCATCTCGTCAAATGTATGATGTAGGTTTGATTTCTACATGGAAGAAAGAGAAAGTCTTTACTCCGTGGATTTCTACCTTTTAAAAAAAACACAAACATGTGCTTACTGTGCTGTAAATATTGTAAACTTTTGTAATGTGTGTAAATTCATCATGCACCCATTGTCCTGTAAATTTCTTTTATTACGCGCCTACTATGAAAAAGATTAGCCACCGCTGCCACACAATATAACCTAAAAATGTAATAAACATTTTATTTTCTTAGATAAAGATCGATTTAATAATTATTCCTGTGAGTATTTATTTTGATATATGACTTTCTTTCTCCTAATTTATATTTCATTACAGTTACAGCCTGCCGAGATACTGGAAAATCCGCGTTGGTTCATCTTATCGCTCTCGCGGAGGTTATATCCATAACTTGAAAACAATAATACCACATCCTGCTTTCGACAAATATTACTACACAAACGACATAGCCTTGGTAATTGTAACGAAGCCGTTCCTGTTTGGTAGGAATGTTAGACAAAGCACTATCATAAAATACGGAGTGGAGCTCAAACCGAATTCAATTTGTAATCTTGTTGGGTGGGGAGTTTTGGAGGTTAGTAAGACAAAAATTATTTTCTTACTGAGATTATTCACTTCACTTGGGTTTCACCTAGATTACTCAAACTTCTGCAAATACCTCTTTTTTAATGGTCATTCAAATATTAGCCCTCGTACTTCTTCAGTAGCTCTACGATTATTCAGTCTATCGTTGGTGATATCTTTACGTCGACCAAACAGCAATATAATTATACTACTTATCCCTAATTTTCATAAATCGTTTCACATATGTATTTTTAAAAGAAATTTATGTCGAACGTGTAAATATGGTCCAATTTTCAACGTATTTTTTCGCAAAATTAGTCTGAGTTAATTTTTTTTTTTTTAATAGTGCGATATATCTTTTGCATTAGTGAACAGGGCCTTAATTGTACGTACATAAGTCCATATACCGTATATTTATATAAATAAGTAAAAGCCCACTTCTATATAAATATCTTTTTTATCTCAAAATTGCTATGGAATCTTTATTTATACTAATATTATAAAGAGGTAAAGTTTGTTACTTTGTGACGTTGTAGGGGGTAATCTCAGGAACTACTGGACCGATTTGAAAAAATTTGATTTCAGTGTTATATAGCTCACTCATCGAGAAGGGTGTAGGCTATATATCATCACACTAATCGAGATTTTTCCGCTGCGTTTTAGTGTTAGCCCTAACAGTAACTATTACTACGCGCACGAAGTCGTTGGCAGGGTCTAGTAATGGTATAAAATACATTAATCACGAGATTTCACCAGCCTTCATTGATTTTTAAGCAAGCTGCATACCGAAAGTGTATCTCAATGGATACGTCACAAGGATTATCAGCAAAAATTTTTAAAATAATATTAAACATGGGTACTAATGCGCGGTATGAAAAAAAAAGATAAACCATATTGATTTCTGTCTTAGCATAAGAATTTTAACAGAATCTTGTTTTAAATTACTCACAAGATCATCATTCTACATTCTTCAATTCTAATGAAGTATATTTTTGCAATATAGTATGATTTTTAAAACAAACCAATTAGATGGAATCATTGAATGAACTTATCGCTATAGATAAGGAGTATCCTTTAGGGATGTTAATTCAGTTTATTATTTTACAGCCAGACGGACAACAACCGGACCAACTGCAACAGACTATACTGTATTCAATAGACCAAAATGTATGCAGAACACGTTACAGCACTATTAAAGCACCCATCGCCGACTCAATGTTATGTGCTGGAAGAGTGGAAGCGGGTGGACCGGATGGATGTTACGGTGACTCTGGAGGACCATTGATATATAGAGGACTTGTCGTGGGACTTGTGTCATTCGGCTACTCATGTGGACATCGTTATTACCCTGGTGTATACACAAAATTATCATATTATACTGACTGGATTGTAAAAACAGTGTTCGCTAATAAATAAAAATGTAAAAAATTTCGATCGGTATCAATTTAAATATTCTTATACTAGTAGTTATTCTTACAATTGTAATTTTGTAAATATAACATATTATGTCTTAATGACGTTATTAAAACAATCTATTTATATAAAATAGGCAAAGACAATACAATTAAAGAAATTTTTCTCCTCTGTTTCTCTTAATCTATTTTCTTTGCTTTTTTTTTAGTAGCTTACGAGTTCTAGAAACTTCGGTATTTTTTTAATTTCGTTTTTTCCCTTAATATTGATTAATCATAATCTTCCCGTTATTGCAGTCTTGCACTTCTAAAAAATAATATAAACACTATTACTGAAAACGTATTCATAATTTTTTTTCACAGGATGACTAATGACTATTACCAATACTACCGACTATGTAAAAATTACAATGTTATAATTCTCATTATTCGTCGATCCTTTTGGCCACTGAATTTTACCATAAATTCAGACCAGGGCTGATTATGTAAGCCAATCAAGTATATTATTAAGTTTCCGGATTATTAATAGTTAAAAATTTCATAAGTTGATCAATAAATGTGAACTATTCATATAAGAATTAAATACTTGACACAGTTTTTACGTTAACATTGGTTTACATAATCATACTCCTGTTTATTTATGTAAATAGAGGACTTGACTTATTATTGCTACGATTGTATTCGATATCTCTTAATATTTGTTTACAAATAGGTACTCATATGAGCAAAAGCAGAGACAAATTATTTGAAGATTCTTAATATATTATTCATCTTCTGAACGGACTCAAGACAATAAAGTATTAATACTTCTTGCATATCTTTATATATTACAATATAAGGATGAGGATTGTTTGCAAAAAAGACAATATTTCATCGATCTGAATAATGCTCTGTGGAATGGATTTATAAAAAAATCACGATTTTGTTTATTATTCATTAGTATAAGCTTTTATTGTTATTAATTGAATCACAATTTTATAGTCTCAGAAATCGATTCAATAACAATTCAAAAAATCGATTTTTCGTATATTAGTCTCAAATCATCCCTATTTAAATAGTCTGTGCATAGTCCAAAGAGTAGTAAGTATTATAGGAAGCATAGTCTGTGGGTGCACGTCAAATTGTCTTAATGTGAAGTTGCAAATTATTTACTGATTTCCATTGAAAATTTTAACGTATCAGTGTTTTATTTCTTAGTAAAAGGAAATTCTAACTTATCATGAGCAATAAGGGTGTTATCACATTTGTAAAGAGCTTTTACTACGATCCTTTCAAGTGGTAAGTTGATGTAACCTCAATTATAAAATGTGGTACATACTGCCTAAAAACTTATTTATGGTTTCTACGAAATGTTATGACATAGGTAATAAACCAAGGAAGCGAATACGTGGACATATCGGATACTTAAATTTTAATTTATTTGTGAAAATAGTTAAATTAATTCATGTTAATTAATTATTAAATTTTGTTGAGAGATTGATTCAGCATTTATTTACTTTGAAAAATTAAAAGTTTAGTAGTAGTTTACTAATTCTAAGTAGATTGCAATGTACTATTAACGACAGCTCCCAATTCTTACAGGTCTGTAGACTTGTTGCAATTTATTACAATTAAAATACAAAAAATCCTGTTTTTTTAAACTGTTTATGAACATCTCACGATTTATTCTTAGTTTGAACGTCAGGAGTTCTAATTTTTTTAAAAAGGTTAGATTATTGCTGCACTTGCAAAACACATAAATAAACACAATTTGTCACAAATGTTAAAGTTAAATAAAACTATATAAGGTAAGGTATCTTACAAATGTGATGCAAAATGTTATATACAATACATTATTTGAATTTAAACATATTAGCATACAGTGTAAGCTCTTAATATCCTTGTTGTAAGGAAAAATTTCTATAACATAGATTATTTCTATCATAACATAGATTATACATATATATCTATTTAAATTTGGTTGGTTTACCACAAATCATTTGTTTGTTCTCATACCTGCTTATAATGAAAACTCTTTATAATTAAAAAGGATGGTTGGTCACTTGAAATTCATTATATAAAGTGTTTACACAGTACATGTAAATTAGTTTTTTATTCTACTGAATAGTAGATTTCATTTAGTTTTTGGTTTGTACATATACAAAGGTGACATCATTTTAATAACTATTCAAAATACAGTCCTATAATTTTAATACCTTTATATTATGATTAGTTACATGCTTGATATTTTATTTTATCTATACTAGTATTATGAAGTGGTAATGTTTGTGAGTTTGTGATGTTGTAAAAGGTAATCTCAGAAACTACTGGTCTGATTTGAAAAATTCTTTCAGTGTTATATAGCTCATTTGTCGAGAATGGTTATAGGCTAATCACCCTATCATCATCACGCTTAAACCAATAGGAGTAGAGAACCAATGATGAAGGTTTTAAAATCAGGTTTTTTTACTCTTGATAGGTTCCGCTGCATCTTAGCATTAGTCCAAAGTAAGTATTCCTCCCGGACAAAGTCGCGGATAAAGACTAGTATTTAAATAAGACATATATAATTTTTTTTTTTTTTTGGGAAATTATAGTTTTTCCAGTTCAATAAAGGAAAAAAATTAAACCCTTCCACTTCTATGTGTAAGCGTATAGGCGTGCACGTGTGTGGGGGTGGTCGTGTAGTGTTGTAGCGGTGATGTATATTTGTGTGTCACCGTATCGCACAAGCAACGCACTCAAGGGCTCCCTACCGAGGGATCGAACCTAGGCTTGAGCCGCTGCCGTGGGAGGCCTAATCGGGTACTAGTTTTTTAGCTTTAGTTTATTTTGTTAGCTTAAACATTGTAAGTACAACACATTTATTGAAATCTTAAACAAATCTCTGCCCTGACTTTGTCCGCGTAAAATAGTTACTTTGGGCTAACACTAACATGCAGCACGGAAGCAGAAGCTCTAAAGAAAAAAAAAACGATTTTGAAACATTCTTCATTGGTGCTCCCCTCCTTTTAGTCTTAGCGTTATGATATACAGCCTATAACCATCCATGATAAATTAGCTATGTAACATTGATAGAGTTTTACAAAACCGGACCAGTAGTTCCTGAGATTACCCCCTACAAACTCACAAATTCACAAACTTTACCTCTTTATAGTATTAGCATAGATTTTATTATTTTTGAATTATTGTAAATATTTGTTTCTATTATTAATGGTTTTAAAAAATGCTGTATTAATATACATATATACATACAATAATATATATACATGTGTATACATATTCATTAGAGAATCGTTCATTTATATTCTATGTGTGAACTTTATTAGTAAATGATTGTAAATTTAATACATGTGTAAATTATAATATCATTAACCTTTTAATAACAAAATTACTTAAATATTTTTTAAAGAAATTTTAAATCTTGATACATTTTGTGGCATATCTCAAACATTATTTAACTTACTACTTTTATTATCCTAGAATGATTTCAGTAAAAGAAATCTATTAATTGACTGGGATGTTAGGTATAGGGATATATGCACAATATAACACTGAGTAATTTAAGTGGTTGAATGTTTAAGGCAGGTTGTAGTCCGGTGAAGATGTTAAGACCTTGCTGGGTCAATAGCGTAGTCAGATCGAGAAAAAAAAGTTTAAGACAGGAGAAATGTTAACTGGAGTCTACAGCCTTGCCATATATACTGATTTTTAAAATGATTATATAATTAGTAATTTAAATTTATAATATTAAGGGAGACATCATGAATAAACCTGAATAATTGGATAATGTTCTACTTGTACCACTGTATTTGAAAAATATGGACTTCTATATTTCTCTATGTTTAAAATTGCTAATCTGTATGGGTTGTAAAACAAAATAATTATCTGCAGAAAAATAAAATAGGTGAAGATAAAACAGTTCACTACCATTGCTTTTGTTGTTTATCAACAGATTTTCTTTATTTTTTCTTCTATTTAATAGCTATTAACAAGCTGTAGTAATTTCATTGATAAAAAAAATGGGAGCAGTGCAGATTTTCTCTTGCGATTGACAAGTAAAAGCCTCTATATATTATACTTAGCAATCTTTATGGTTATTAATCTACAATAATATACACTCTTCGGAAAAAAATAACTCAGTTGTGTGAAATTGTGGTCAAATTTCAAACACTGGATCAAGTTTTTGGTAGGATTTTAGTCTGTCATGTAGTGGATTTTATATTTTATTAATAATCTTGTGTTATTTGACTCTAGATTTTGTAAACTTGATGGTGTTTTACGTAATATAGTTAGTTTATTGTGCATAAGTGAAGTGAATGAAAAATAATACCACGGAGCATGAATGCCAATCTGTAGTGGGTTGTAAAACAAAATAATTATCTGCAGAAAAATAAAATAGGTAAAGATAAAACAGTTCACTACCATTGCTTTTGTTGTTTATCAACAGATTTTCTTTATTTTTTCTTCTATTTAATAGCTATTAACAAGCTGTAGTAATTTCATTGATAAAAAAAATGGGAGCAGTGCAGATTTTCTCTTGCGATTGACAAGTAAAAGCCTCTATATATTATACTTAGCAATCTTTATGGTTATTAATCTACAATAATATACACTCTTCGGAAAAAAATAACTCAGTTGTGTGAAATTGTGGTCAAATTTCAAACACTAGATCAAGTTTTTGGTAGGATTTTAGTCTGTCATGTAGTGGATTTTATATTTTATTCATAATCTTGTGTTATTTGACTCTAGATTTTGTAAACTTGATGGTGTTTTACGTAATATAGTTAGTTTATTGTGCATAAGTGAAGTGAATGAAAAATAATACCACGGAGCATGAAGTTCTGAGATGCTACAAAAATTCCCTGGAAGATTCTAACAAGGGATCCACCATCAAGTTAGAATATTGATTCACACAATGCTTAATATTGAAATGATCGTACGACGCTTGTAGTATTACTGACTACGTGACAACGGCAGTAATAATCTGAATGATTGATTGTCAAAAACAAAGTTTAAAAAAGCCACTGGATGACCACTAGTAATAACTAAATCTCCTGTTTTAATATGTATTTTTAAAGTTTTTTATTTTATTTTTGACAACCAATATTCTAGTAGATTTTTACTGCCAGTGTTGAATTGGTAATAATATTACAAGTTTTTGTTTTTCCTCGAACTGACTATGCTATTGACCTAGTAAGGTCTTAACAGCTTCACCGGACTACATATTACAAGTTTCTTGCGATCATTTCATAGAACTGACAAGACGGTGGCTCTCTTGTTAGAACTTTCCAGGGAGTTTTTGTAACAAGTATGCATCCATGCTTCATGGTATTATTTCCCATACACTTCACTCGTGCACAATAACCAAACTATATTACGTAAAACATACGTATGGTTCAACTTACTTCGACAGAAACGCACTAAACGCCACCTGTCTTCACTTAATGATCAATCGGCTCCAGACTTAACATTCACTTGTAGATCCTGTGGGCGAGGCTGTCGCTTCCGAATTTGATTATATAGTCACGAAAAGAAGTGTCTCCATAACGCTGCTTAAATCGTCTTCTATAGACATAAAGACCATATATTATTATGTAAACATCACCAATATTACAAATAACACAAGATTATGAATAAATATAAATCCACAACACGACATTCCAAGAGCTCGCCAAAAATTCTTTAAAAGTTTTTATGACTTTAAAATTGATAAATAATAAATTGCGATAAAACTGTGCTATATCCCACTGAATATTAATGTTTACTTCCATATGTATCGAGATAATATTATTAATTATATTTTGTTACAGGTCATTGGTGAAGAGTGTCGGATTTTTCACAGTCGGTGTTGTGATCGCTAGCGAGTGTACGGGGCTTGAAATTATGCCCGCCGTGCCACATTAAAAAATCATTAAAAACAGTTTTTTTAAGTTAACAAAATAAGAACTAAAGATGTTAAATTATTTATTGTTATTTTATCTCGCGCACATTGCAGTTGGTGGCGAACCTAAAAGACCTAACTTTGTTGTTATATTAACTGATGATCAAGACGTAGTATTGGGTGGAATGGTTAGTATTTAAATGTTAGTCGATCGATTAATGAATAAATGATTTAGTGAAACAAAATGTTGTTTTATTTTATTTCAGAATCCAATGAAGAATGTACAACGGTTTATCGCAAATGAGGGTGTAACATTCACAAACTCTGTAAGTTGACCCACCTTGTAATCATATAATGTTATCTTGGAGTCAATTAACTGTTTTTGTAAACATAACTTACTTTGTTAATTTATAAATAGCTGTTGTTTTATAATATGATAATTATTGGCAGTAAAATAGTTGATACTACTTCTATAGTTTATATAAATGTGTAATTAATTGTTCATGTTAATTTTTTTTAAGATTTTCAGTTTTTACAAAAGTTAAGAAGTTGAAATTTTGTTGTTCATAAGGGTTTTAGTTTTTTTTATGTTCTTCATATTTTACATGTACAACATTTCAAAATCTTGAAAAATAATGTAAGACTAAGTACGTACTAACGTAACGGCTAAAATTTGATTCAGTTTCTTTTGAACAGTGACACAAAATTTTACATTACTGCGACAACATTACACATATCACCACTACACACGTGCACGCATACGCTTACACATGAAAGTGGAAGGGTTTTATTTTTTCCCTTATCAAACTGAAATATGTAGTTTAGAAAACTATCCGATACGAAATATATATAAGAGTTGTTAAGGTATGTATGCTTGGTACTCATATATGTTTCAACAACTCATATATGTATGAATAGTTAGGTTAGCTCAGATAGGTCGCGAATTGCATGTATCAGGCAACAGCCCAAACCAAAGTGTGCCGTGCACCCTTGAGCTAGTCGCCCATATAAAATCGGCTGAGTGCCTTAAGCGCTCGCCTTAGTAGTTCCGTCCGGCGTCAGTGGTTTCTGTGAAACTTAGCATGTCGGTGGTTTCGGAAATGATAAATCGATCTAGCTAGATTTCATTCATAGCAAACTTTTTTAACAGAGTTTTCAGACAATGAAAAAATATTCCTAGAATATAAGGGTAAATTTTGCCGGCGCTGTCAAAAATAGCTCAAATGGAAATCAGCTGCTTCGAAAATCCGTCTAACCTCAGTTCGAATCCTAGTGTCAGCAAAAGAGATATCTTTTTTAATATTTCTTTCTTTTCAATTTTTTTTTTTTTTGTAAAACGTGAGGCAAACTTAATAGTTTGTTTTAATTTAATTAATATATATACGTGTATATTAATTATAAGAGATATCCTTTTAATTTATTTTTTTTTTTTTTTGATGAAAAATGAATTCTGTGAGGCAAACCTAACAGTTTAGTTTAATTTAAAAATGTTTTTTAAAGAACCGAGCTTGGTCGTCCAGGTTCTAAAACGTAATACAAGAAACATATTATAAACATTTTGATTTATCGACTTCTTTAAGGTTAAAATTGAATCTACCCGAAATGTCGATATTCTATATAGTTAATTTTTTTCTGATACTGCGCAGTAATATATGCGTAACTAAATTTAATTCATGGATGCCGTAAACTGCTGTAACGATCTAGATCAAAATTTGTATTTAGTTAAGTTTTTTTTTAGTATTTGGGGGATTTTAGTCTGTCATGTAGTGGATTATATATTTTTTCCATAATCTTGTGTTGTTTGACTCTTTTTTGTAAATTTGGTGGTGTTTTAAGTACTTAATATGTAGTTAGTTTATTGAGCAAAAGTGAATGGAAAATAATACCACGGAGCATGAAATTCTGAGATACCACAAAAACTCCCTGGATGGTTCTAACAAGGGAGCCACCATCTTGTTCTAATTTTGAAATATTCAAACAACGTTTTTAATATCATTAACTACACGACAATGGCAGTAATAATCTGAGAGATTGGTTGCCAAAAATAAAGTTTAAAAAAAGATTTTTTTATTGAAGTTTGATTCTGATATGAATTGCTAAAATAACGAAAATTAATTCTTAAATCCTACGTCATGGCGACACCTCGCAAATTGTGGTACTTGCGTTGTTGTCAATGCAAGATAACCTATTTATATCTCAACACGTTTTACTAACCAATCGGGTGAAACTCGGTCGCATATATATTAATAAACAGGATGAATTTACATATATGATTTTTTGTTGCAACCAATCTTCTAGTAGATTATTAATGCCATTGTCTAGTAGCTAATGATATTACAAGTTTCTTGCGATCATTTAAATATGGTAGATTTTCAAGGTGGTAGAGTCAAACTGAAGCTATTATTGATTTTAGTATGAATGGGATGGCTCGCCCGGGGCAGTACCACCCTCTCACAGAAAACCGATGTGAAGTAACAGTGTTTGCATTTCCTTCGGACAGTAAGAGCGCCATTTCACTTGTATGACCAAACTATATTATGTAAAACGCCACCAATATTACATAACATAGAGGTAAACAACACAAGATTATGACTAAGCTATAAAGAACACAATATGTAATTCCAAGACTCCGAAAAGAACTCCATGTTTATATTAAAAAATTGAGCTGTCACGAAACGCCTGGCAGATGTGAAACATCAAATTTGTTTTGTATGCGTTATATGCATAAAAGAACAGATTACGACAGGAATCAGTTATAGCATAATGAAAAGATAAAGCTTAAAAAATACAAATTAGTTCCGTAAAATAATGAATGTTTACTTATTTATTACATAAATATGAATTCTTATTAAATACTAAAATTCAACTAGGCGCTGGCGCGTTCTGTTTGGCGACATTTATAAATGGCTGCTAGGTCGTGCGTGTTATGTAACACTAGTAGAACAAGTGGCCTACAAGATAGGGTTACAAATGTCTTTGAGGATTTCGTTAATATTGCAATGTTCGTGTTTTGCGTCACCACGTCAATAATCAGGTTTACTCTCCGCCTATAGATGCTTCACATCAACAATTTTTTTTTTAATTCAGTTTGTTACGTCCCCGATTTGTTGCCCGAGCCGGGCAAGCTTCCTCACGGGTTTGTACGTGCACAACCACATGACACAGAATAATAGCTTCGGTGGTGGTTGCTACTCGGCGAGCTGGAAATATCACGAGTCCCGAACTTTTGCTACGATTTTGAGCAACGCCGGGTATAAGACTTTCTACGCCGGCAAATACTTGAACCAGGTGAGAAATCTATATCGTATAATAAGAGTGTAAACCTAACGTGTCTGTACTTTTTAATGTTTTTGAAGTTATAGGTACTTCTGTTGGTACGTTAGGGAAAAATGATGAAAGTAAATTTATACCATGCGCGCGCACACCGTCACGAAAACCGACGCCCTGAAATTAGCTATAGTCAACATTTTGTTTCTTTGTATTAAAACTTTCAATATATTAAATACCTTTTCTCTATTGTTACTGACGTTTTTTCTATGAACGTAAAATAAGGCGAAAGATAAAATTTTTGAAAAGATTTTTATCTTGTTAAGCCAAAGAAGTATAACTTATATCGCGTGTACATCAGTACATACACACTTTTTTTTAAAGGTGTTTAAGTAATACAATACATTTTAATATTTTTTTTGAAATGTCTGTCTGTCTGTTTGTTTGAACATGTATCATTGCTAAAGTACTGCGTTCATGATAAAACCTTTGCATGAAAATCATAAAGCATATCTTCGAGTAACATTTCGTTTTTTTTTTATTAAAATCGGTTCGGTTTATCAAAAAAATATTGTACCTATTTTTGTAATAACGACGCGACTAAGGTACGAAGTAGGTAAGTAAATGGATTTATAACATTCAGATGATTTATTAATCGTTGTTTTTTCCTTAAGGTTCTACACGGACGGAATCGCGGACATAGTTAATTCATATACAAACCCGTCGAGATTTAAGTAATAATTATTGACTATAATTATAAAAAAGATAATATTCCGTTTAAAGACATGCAATGACATAATAAATCGATATAAAATAGCATTAAGATTTATTGAAGTAAAGAGGTTAAGGACAAAACATACTGCATGCAGTATTTCCTCGCTAATTGCGCACTTAGCTATATCACGTGACAATTAAAAAATAGAGTAACGTATTTTGATTATATACTATACTGTAAGCCTTTTCATCTATAATTCATAGGTGACTAGAAAGCCGATTCGGGAAAGGATCCCTCGGCCGCACATCTGGTAAGTATACGTATCCCCAGTTGGACGGGGATTGGAGGCCTGCTCATGACGCCTCATTCGTTTTTCGTTTTTTAAGGAAAAACGAATGATTATATAGGTACATATTTATATAATCAAAGGCTATGTCATAATGATTAATTGTAGCAGAAATAAAGGTTTCCATATTTTGATGTGAAACATTTATAGCGGAGGGTAAACCTGATTGTTGGCGTGGCGACGAAAAACACGAACTTTACACTATTAACGAAATACTCAAAAACATTTGCAATCCCGTCTACATAAACATAAGATTCAGACTGTTTTGTTGTCCACTCGTTAAGCGTCACGCTTCAACGACCTAGCACCCTATGATAAGTGCCGCTAAATACAGCGCGCCTTTGCCTCATTGAATTTATGTATTTAATAAAAATGAATATTTATATAATAAAACAGATAAACCGTTATGGAACAAATTTGCAATGCTTTATCTTTCCATTATGCCATAGCTGACTCTTGTCGTAATCTGCTCTCTTATACATATAACTTATACAAAACAATTTCGATGTTTCACATCTGCCAGGCGTACCTTGAAGGCTCAATTTTTTTTAAACGACTGTGTTTATGAAATACACATTTATAATTTTTATAAAGTGCCAAGTGTAAGGGGTGTCGAGTAACATCTTAAGACTTGAGACACCCAAGCCAACCTCACCTACACGTGGTGCACCCTGCTGATCAACGAACGAGGCAATGGCGAAAGCGGGGTGGTAGGGTTTTACAGCCCGACTGGGTCGCAACCACCATGTATATGGCGAAAAAGCCCGTCATAGTGACTCGCTTCTGCGCGTCGCATTTCGGGATCAGCCTGTACATATCCAGTACCGAGTGACTTTCGTCATTATGGCCGGCATGACAGTGGCGACCGGCGATGTATAATCAGTCTCGGTGGTCGCCACTGTTTTTGGATTGTACTATACTTAACATCAGGCATAGTGCAGTCAATATGTCGTGCTTCAATAAAAAAAAAGCTACTCTGCAGAAAGATGGCCATGACTGATAAGGTTCCATTATTCTTTATCCAAGTAAAGAACTGAAAAAGTTGTTATTACAGTACGGTGTGAAAGAGGCCGGTGGGCCAGAACAAGTGCCGCTGGGTTGGACAGAGTGGCACGGGCTTGTCGGTAATTCTGTTTACTACAACTATACCATATCTAACAACGGTGTTCCTACGCATTCAACAGACGAATATCTTACTGATGTCATTGTAAGTGAAAATTTTAGTAATCGATAAGCGTCTTCTCAGGGTCTTAATTAAATAAAGTATTTTTGATTTTGATTGACTTCTTTGCGTCACGGTGTGTGATCGTCTTTCTGTTGTAATGGGTCACCAATTAATAGGGGTCGCAACACATTAGAAAGATAATAATTTAGAAAGTAAAAATACAGGCTATTTCCATTAAATCACTATTGATACCGATTACTTTATTCCATAGTTCACATATTTCTAGCTTTTCTTTAGTTTTTTTTATCGCACTTCAAAAAATTCATAGCGCGTGCTTTTCCTAGGCAGAAAAGCTCTCTCTTCAAAGTCTTGAAGCTAGCATTACATCAAAATTTCTCTTCACTCGTCTTTGTTTAGTTTGTTTAGGCTCAATACTAGGTCCGTTCCCTCGGCGTGGATCCCTTGAGAACGCTGCTCGCACGATACAGTGACACAAAATCTTACAACATTGCAACAACTTCACACATGCTTACACATGAAAGTGGAATGATTTTTTATTTTTGTTTTTCCCTTATTGAACTGAAATAGTTTAGAAAAATTATCCAACACAAAATACATATAAGAGTTGTTGAGGTATATATGCTTGGTACACATATATGTTTCAATAACTCGTATAAGTATGAATATGTAGCTTAGCTTAGGTTATCTCAGATAGGTCGCGAATTGCATGAATCCGGTACCAACCTAAGTCGAGGTGTGCCGCGCACCCTTGAGCTAGTTGTCAAAATAAAGTCGGCTAAGTGCCTTAAGCGCTCGCCTTAGTACTCCGGTGAAGCTGTTAAGACGTTGCTAGGTCAATAGCGTAGTCAGTTCGAAAAAAAAGATAGCAAACCGAGAGCAGAAACTAATCATAAGTAAAAAGCTATCAAATGCTAAGTCACTGCATTAACTCTGTATGTTTAGATAACATAAATTCATATCAAATATAATTTATTAACAGAGGGAACTTGGCATCAATTATATAGAAAATCAAACAGAATCTCAACCTTTCCTTATGGTTTTGGCTCCACCGGCACCTCATCAACCTTTTACCCCTGCACCGAGACATAAAGGAACTTACAGTAACGTGACTGCCGTCAAGAATCCCAATTTTAATATCATTGCTGAGGTACGTTATTTTTATGCAAATGATTTTGACGATTTTCAACGTTTTTGAAGTTATACTTCTTTTGGAGCGTTAGGGAAAGATTATGGTAAATTTTTACGATGCGCGCGCACACCGTCACGAAAAACCGACACCTAGAAGTTAGCTATAGTCAACATTTTGTTTTTTTGTATTAAAACTTTCAATGTATTAAATACCTTTTTTTCTATTGTTAAGTGTCTTTTTTTCTACAAACGTAAAATAATGCGGAAGATAATTTTTTTTTAAAGATTTTTATCTTGTTACGCCAAAGAAGTATAACTTCTAACGTCTGTACATAAGTACACACACACTTTTTTTAAGGGACTTTAAAAGGGAGGCGTTATTTAATTTATTTGTATGTATTTTGACATGATAACGTCGTATAAATTCGATGACCGCCGACTGCACGCACGAAAATGTATGACTCATTGTCACGTTCATACTGAGCCGAGCGTGCAAGCGAGAGCGTGAAACAAGAGATAGACAGGCGCGTTCGGCTTGTAACGCATCTATCTATATATAGAACTACCCTCTGCCCGCGACTTCGTTCACGTGAAATAGTTACTTTGGGCTAATGCCAACACGCAGCGGAAGCTCTCGAGAGGTAAATAAACCCCGGTTTTGAAACATGCTTCATTGCTGCTCCGCTCCTATTAGTTTTAGCGTGATGATATATAACTATAACTCTATAACCATCCTCAATTAATGAGCTATATAACACTGAAATAATTTTTCAAATCGGACCAATGCGGGGTGGTAGGGCTTAACAGTCCGACTGGGTCGCAACCACCATGTGCATGGCGAAAAAGCCCGTCATAGTGACTCGCTTTTGCGCGTCGCATTTCGTGATCAGCCTGTGCATATCCAGTGCCAGGTGACTTTCGTCCTTATGGCCGGCATGTCAGCGGCGACCGACGATGGATGATCTGTCTCTCGGTGGTCGCCACTGTTTTGCAGTTTTTCTTATAACGTTATCACGTAAAATTATCGTACCTAAGCTGACTTTACTGACAACCAATTTTTTTTAATGTTTATTGCCTTATAACCTCGTAATTTATAGACAGATTTGGAAATTTCTGATATATCATATTTTAAGAGATCCAATTTCACCTTATTATCAAGGATTTTGCATTTGGAAGATACACGAGGGTACTTTTCAAACTCGAATAGGAAATGTGTAGTGTTTGATATATTAGTAGCTTTATGACAACCTAAGACTAGGTTCCATGATCGAAGTTGTTGTGGTGTTTTTTTTTTGTAGTATATTTTAGAAGTCGCTTTTGTTTAGTGTTGATTTTTTTTTGTTTTATTTATTTATAATTATGTTCATTTTTTACAATACAATGCCTAGGGTCTTCTAGTAATATTTACTACAGACCTCGCGCTGGTTGGATCCATCTCTGCAGGAATTATAGGAATTGTAGGTGGTAGAGCCACGCTGAAGCTATTACTAGTTTCATCATGAATGGGTCGGCTCGTCTGGTGTAATACCTCATTCTCACAGAAAACCGACGTGAAGTAACAGTGCTTGCATTGTTGCGTTTCGATTGGTGAGTGAGAGTGCCGGAGGCACACCTTTCCTCTCTTTCCCTTCCCCCTCTCCCCTTCCTCACCAGGACAGACTGGCAACGCACTTGCGACTCTTCTAGCGTTGCTGGTGTCTATGGACGTTGGTGATCATTTAACATCAGATGACCCACCTGTTTGTTTACCTCCTATGACATATAAAAAAGAACAAGAATTATTGTCAAATATCTACCAGTAACTGGAAATAACCGTTCTCTCGTAAAAGGACGAATGATAATATAGACAGAAAATGGTGAATAACTATTATTTTTTGTAAACAACAGTGAAAGTATTTATTACTAAATTAATTATACAGGACAAACACTGGCTTCTTAGGATGCCTCCGTCCCCTTTGCCAGAGAAAATGATACAAGAACTAGATAAGGTATATGCGTCACGTTGGGAAGCGCTACTCGCTGTCGACGAAATGGTGGCCGACATTATAAACACCTTGGAGACCAATGCTTTATTGGATAATACACACATTATATACACTTCTGATAATGGTTTTCATATGGGTGAGTTAATATTGTTACTTTATCTTATGATATGGTTGTTACTGACCTCGGATACCACAATCCTATTTGAAAACAATTATATAGAATTATACATAACCTCACAATGATACTTAAATATAAAGTAGGATTGCATGTCTGGTTGTACATAACTTAGAATAAAATGCTTTTTTTTTTTCGAACTGTCTACGCTATTGACCTAGCAAGGTCTTAACAACTTCACCGAACTACCAAGGCGAGCGCTTAAGGCACTCGGCCGATTTTATTTGGGCGACTAGCTCAAGGAATAGAATGCAAAATTAAAAAATGACATGATATGATTTTTCAGTTTATAGCGTGCTTTTTTCTTTTCCTCTCTCTGCGAAAGTAACTATATCTATTCTTTCCTTGCAGACACAATTTCTTAATAAACGCTGTTCTAAAATTAGACTTTCAAACTCACGTAAATCGCGGCCAAACATGTTATTTTCATTTTCATAAAGATAATATTCTTCTGCAATATAGTGTTGAATCTGATGGAATTTCATTTGTTGCATGTGCATGCTATTCCACAACCCTCTTGAGAGTTGGTTAAATACTGACTGACTGTTACAATATAAAGCTTAGAAATAAACATCTATCTATATATCAATCTATGTTACTTAGAGACAATGTAGCTTTATATTAGTTTAAAAAATTGGGCCATCACGGGACGTCTGGCAGATGTGAAACATCGAAGTTGTTTTGTACAAGTTAAATTCATTAAATAACAGATTACGACAGGAATCAACTATGGCACAATGAACAGATAAAGCATTACAAATTTATTCTATAAAATAATGACTGTTTTTTTATATTTTATTATATAAATATTTATTTTTATTAAATACAAAAATTCAACTAGGCGTAGGCGCTGTGTAATTGGCGGCATTTATCAAAGAGCGCTAGATCGTCGACGCGTGCCGCGTAACACTAGTAAAACGAGTTGCCGAGAAAACAATTTGAATTTTATGTTTATACAGATATTTATAATTTATTTATGGGTTGTTTTTGAATATTTCGTTAATAGTGCAAAGTTAGTTTTTTTTTTACATAGGGAAATCCCTTCGGATGCCCACCCTGGCCGGGCAGCTAGGGTGACGTATGTCCGACTTGCACGGACTAAAACCCCATGGTGCCTCCTTACATCTGTTAGCCGGGGAGCAGGAACTGCCTACGGCACTACCTCTGCTCACCCGGCAGGTGTCGGCCCCTCTTAAGGGGCCTCTTCTGCGGCCTGAGGGGTCAAGGTGGAAGAACCCTCAGGGAGGAGCCTGGTAGTCTGCTCTCTCTCCCTCTCCGCCGCCTCCTTAGCGAGCATTACTGTCTCGCAGAATGAGGCGACGGAGTTCCACCCAGTCTCGCTCTCAACCATTTTACAGACGACAGACGAGAGCGAGAGATCCGGGCCTATGGCCGCAACGAGCTCGCGGCGTGGCACATCCCAGGCGGGACAAACTTCTAGTGTGTGCTGCGCGTTGTCTGTCGCGCAGTCACAGTGATGCCACCCTGCAACTGGCTCCCGGTCTATGCGACACAGGTAACTCCCGTGCAAGCAAGCAACCGTGCCCCGAAAGCACCTGCGTCAGCCGGAAGCTTAGGGTGCCACTCCGCCTGGTGAGCCATTCGACCATGACCGGCCGAACGGCTTCGATAATTGCCACGCCTGAACTCGGCCGCTCAAGTCGTCGTCGCCACTCGTCAACCACTAGGACCTGGTGGAGCTGGGACCTCAGTGCCTCGATTTCCCGCGGCACGAGTCGTTGTTCCCGCTCCAACGCCTCCACGCGTAGTTGAGGTTTAACCCTCGCCTATAGATATTTGGATAATTTTGAATCGGATTAATAATTACATTACATCGCATAAACACACAAACTTTACACATTTATCAGAATATTATAAAATTATTATGTAATAATAATAATTATTATTATTATTATATATTAATTTTCTAAGTATTAATAATATTTATAAAATCGATTGGTCAAAATGTTTTCTTTTTCTATATAATTTTGTTTACACATTTCGTATATCATTTTCTACCAATTTCAGGTCAATTCTCCCAATTTTTTGACAAGCGACAGCCTTACGAAACCGACATAAAGGTACCCTTAATAATAAAAGGTCCGGGTATCAAAAAGAATGTTCAAAACCATCAACCAGTTATGAATATAGATTTAGCACCGACGATCATTAACTTAGCTGGTCTGGAAGTACCGGAGACTATGGACGGCAAACTCATAGATATGGAAAACGAGCAATTAACTGAGAGAAATATGCTTATAGAGTATTACGGAGAAGGTCGAGACGGTACAGTTGATGAAAAGTGCCCTTGGAAGTACGATGGTGATCATCTTGCTGTAAGTTATTTCATTTTTATAAACTTGGCAACATAAGCAACCTGTAGATTTTTTTTTTATATTATAGGAGGCAAAAGAACAGGTGGGGCACCTGATGTTAAGTGATCATCACCGTGTCTTCATGTGATTCGGTTAGTACTGAGTGCTATGTATTTGAGTTGTTGAGGCGTGTATGCTTGGTACACATATGCGTCTCAACAACTCAAACATATATGAACAGTTAGGTAGGTTAGCTAAGTCAGGTCGCGAGTTTGCATGTAACAGGCAACAGCCAAGCCGAGGTGTGCCGTGCACCCTTGAGCTAGTTGCCCAAATAAAATCGGCTGAGTGCCTTAAGCGCTCGCCTTAGTAGTTCGGTGAAGCTGTTAAGACCTTGCTAGGTCAATAGCGTAGTCAGTTCGAAAAATAAAAAAAAAGCTATGTATTTTGGTAAGAATTTGTAATTTTGGTAAGACTAATCAACATCACTTAACAATTGAGATGATTTTTTATTATAAAAAAACTACATTTTGTGACTTAAATATAAAAGGGTAGACATATGCTGTCGCTGACTTTTTCCTATGCTTTATCAAGCTCTACAACTTTTCTCTAGAACTCAATCATATATCTCTCATCGTTAAGGCAGCTTTCGTAAGAAACGTTTTCGTTCGACCGTTTTTTCTCCGGTATACTTTGCAAATAAAAACTTTTAAAAAAGATCACACCATGGACTTATTCAGTAATTCCCTATCTAATTTCAGATCTAAAATTAGTTTTTTATTTAATTGATTTCGGCGGGATCTATTTTCCTTAATTTTTAAGTTATAGATTATCGAATTGTTTTATTTTATTATCTTCCTAATTTTTTTTTCATAATTGTTTCTTTTACTTTTATTGTCTTCCGCATCGTATCTTTTATTCATAAATGCTGTAGTCAACTGTAAATAGTGACATAAATAATTTTTAAGTATTCGCATGTATGTTTTTTAGTTTTTTATTTTATGTTACTGTTGTTGATTCTATATGTTAAATAAATTTGAATAACAACACAAAATCCAACTACCACAAAAAAGTTTTTTTTTTTCATTTTTCGGGTTAATACATACCATAGACAGTCACATATAGCGTGGCTTTCTATTGGTGAAAGAATTTTAAAAACAGGTTAGTAGATCCAGATACCCCTATACCCCTTACAACCTCACAAACTTTACCTCTTTATAACATTAGTATAGAAGATGACTTGTGTCACTCAAAACTAGTTGTCCACGAGGACATTGAATTTAGATTAGTTATATCTATGATTGTAAATTTTATTCTAGCAATGCCGTCTAGAATACGATTGCAAGTGTCAAGATGCAAAGAACAACACTTTTGCATGCTTGAGACACATCGGTGAACGAATAAATAAAAAGTATTGTATATTTGCTGATAACGAGGTAAGTTGGAATGAAGATCAATTCATATCCAAAACTCTCTTTTTTTACAAATATTAACCTATGGACTGTCGAAATCCATAACGTTTTAAACACCATACAAACGTATTTAAACCTTATCATGAAGTGGCAATTAGCCTACTGATTCATGTTGAAACCAGTAATAAATTTTTTTTTTATATATCAAAGGAGGCAAATGAACAGGTGGATCAACTGATGTTAAGTGATCACCACCGTCCATAGACACTAGCAACACCAGGGGAGTCGCAAGTGCGTTGCTGACCTCTGTACGGGGAAGGGGGAGGGAAAGGGAGATGATCCGCCGGCGCTCTCACTGACCGAACTAACGCAACATTGCAGGCACCGTTACTTCACTTCGGGTTTTCTGTAAGAGAGTCGCAAGTGCATTGTCAGCCTGTGTTTGGGGACTGTAGGGAGGGGGGGCAGAGAAATGGTGGAAGTGTGGAGGGTAGCCGACCCATTCAGGCTGAAACCAGTAACAGCTTCAAAATGGCTCTACCACCTTTTAAGCAAAATCAAAATGGAGATTAATAAGTTTTTAAAACGTAACACAAGTGGATTATAATCTTTAAATGGCCATAAAGGATCATAATAAAACCGCCATAAAGGCAATAACATAATTAAAAAAATCCACTCTAAAATAGTAGATACTAAATTCTAAATAAATAAAAAACACCCAATAATTGCTCACAAATACGATTTTTCACGCAGACAATAAAAAAAAAAAAGTGAAAGCAAAAAAAAAGTGCGGACCAAGAGTCTGCAGAACAAAACAATTATGAAAAAAAAAAACGTGACATATTTTACTTATTTAACAGAACTTCAAAGAAATGTACGACCTAGCAGCAGATCCTTACGAAATGGAGAACATTATCAACGAAGTGTTTCCTGCAATGAGACATTGGTACAGGTTGATGTTGACACAAATGTTGATCTGCTCGGGCGCTCGTAATTGCGATAACCCTTTCGACGAACCCAGATCTTATTTTACAACACTATTAATATAATTATGTCTACAAAAATATCATTGTATCATATTACACGGTGCTTACATACACGAAACATTTGAAAAAAAAAATGATGTCGGAAATTCAAATAGTTTTAGCTGATATCGGCTCGCAAACTTCATAACATAGATCACAATTGCCAACACCATTCACACTAATATAACTAATGTTAAAGAGTAATAGAGATAGATATACTATTCGTGACCTTGAATATTATTCAGTAGGACCATAGGATATAAATTAACTAGTTACCTAAAATAAAGTTCAAAAAACGATATACCTAAGTTTAAATTGTATCAGTGTTTAAATTTGAGATTAAATGTAATGGAAAAATATTTTTGTGTGATTTTAATATAATTAGTCCTCGCCAGCCTTTTGACCGCTTTGAATATAGCTGCGTAAAACACAAATGTAGGTATTGCCACATATTATATTATATCGAGATAATTTAAAGGTAAATAAATGGCAATTTTAGATTCCTATATCCATGTCAATTTTGTATTGTGTTTAATTCCTGACTATATTATGCGGAAGCCCTAACATATGGCTATTTTCAGAGCGGCCAAAAAGTTTGACAAGGGCTTAAAAAAAGATTTTTCTTGTCTGATTGGTGCTTTTCACGTGAAAAATGTAAAGGCTTAAATTTTTGTTTTTTTTTTTTTATATTTTCACCCGAATTGTACATTATTAAGAATGTTTCACAACCTTTTTTGTGTTATATTTATTTTACTATCCACTTCACATAATTAATTGGTGGATATATTTTTTTATAAATCGCATTTCTAGTTAATAAAACGTTTTATAGAATCATATCTATCAAGAATTCATATAGAATGAAAAGTCTACTTAGCCAATTGGTTAATGTGTATTTATTTGGCTTTAGTTGATCTTTAAAAATTAATATTGTGAAACAACTTATAAATCTCAATATTTTTACATAAGTTTGTACTTAAATCACTATTACAATTTATATTTAGTAAACCTCTATTCAAAGAACTTTAACGAGAATTTCATTTAAAAATCAAGAACAAGCTAGAAGCGATAAAGTTGATCGCCGCAATATGTGATTTCATTGTATTTTGTTTTATAATTTTACGTGCAATATACAACGGAAATTTAGAACCGGACTTTCATTTGATGCCTAATGCAACCTCTTTTTTAATTGATAGAATACTCATTTGATGTTGAATTTACACAATTTGATCATTTACAAATTTTGGAAGTAATAATTGCCAATGGTAAACTACTCGAATACGGTGTATGGATTATCTGATTGATTAATCTAAGCAATGAACGAAAGAATGGTAATATTGTTTGCTTGTTTAGCCTGATGCCATTCTACCGTTAAAAATATAACACAATTTCGTATTAATAGCTACTTTAAATAGAGGTCGCGTGCTGGGCTCAAGGGTTATTATTTTTAACCACAATATCAACTACAATTTTATCACCATGTAATTAATCCAAAGCACTTTAACAGTGAGAGATTTAGTCTTAATGCACGCAATGTCCGAAGTCCGCTTCAATATAATTCGTTTGAAGATTTGTAGCCTGGCGGTTTACGTCGCTTGTCTCCGGAAGAGTGAAATAAAAATATGAAGGTGCTCCGCTCTGTAGTTTTAATGTGTCACTCTGTGATGTTACAATGTTATATCTAAGCGTCCCTATACGTTTCAGCCAGAGTGGCAGTACTCTGGCTAACGCGTGGGCTTACATTATGTGGCCCCTGAATACAAGTCTTTTAAACGCCTTTCTTTGTTGACGGTAATGTTGCCGGTCTTACATTACATGTTGGAAACAACTGGTAGCATAAGTATATAAGAAAGACGAAACGTCATACACGTTATACCCACTTCAATAGTAAAGGTGTATTTAGTGTAGGACCATGATCCTTGATATGACTTTCCATTGCACTGATTTGGCAGACTGGGAGGCAACCTGTAAACTGGGCTGCCTTAGTCGGTGTGGTCAGTGGCCCTGGAAGTTGTGTTCATTATGATTACGCCACTCTGTAATACCACCATTAGTACGGTAAATGCTTCATAGTGGTATTTTAGTCGGTTGCGGTATTCGACACTAATCCACGAGGGAGTTCTCTAGATTTATCTTCAGTAAAAAAAGGGCTATAGTCGAAAGCGGTAAGATTCGAGAAATAACTAATCAAATCCTTTTTTTATAGCATAGGAGGCAAATGAACAGGTGGCTCACCTGATTTTAAGTGATTCCACCGTCTATAGCCACCAGAGGAGTCGCAAGTGCGTTGCCAGCCTTGGGAAGTGGGCCTCCGGTGCTCTTACTAACCGAATGAAAGTCAACAATCCAAGCACTGTTACTTCACGTCGGTTTTCTGTGGGTCGGGTAGGTACTACCCCGGGCGAGCTGACTCATTCATGGTAAAACCAGTCTTGGCTCTGCCTCCTACTATAGATTCCGTGCTATTGAGAACACCAAAAGCGGTTATATAAAACTGTATGAACCTTTTTTTGATACTTTATAGGTTTTAGCGTTTAGCCAACCTCATTTGCTGTTAAATGACGATGTGATCTTAAGATGCTAGACGTGCTAACTGGAAGAGTGGCTCTCAAGTGCACCTACTGAGAACAGTGGCGGATTTGCCCTAAGACCCAGGAGGTCGGGGCATAGGGCAGCCAATCGTGACAAAAAATTCACTGATGATAACAAAAAATAACTCCAAGTACATAAATATTCTAACGGCTCGCGTACATTATAGTGGGTCGCACCGCACAACAAAGTCCTTAAAAAAAAGTTGTCAAAAAAGTAAATTCATTATATACTCAATATGATGGGTGCTGAGAAAGTGATGGCTGGTACTTACTACATGGCCTGGGCCCTAGGGCGGCCAAGACTGCAAACCCGCCACTGCCTGAAAACATATAGTTGTTCGGCAACAGCTTCTCATTTTGAGATTGGTGGCTAGTCAGTCAGGTTCAGAAAAAGTCTTACCACCACGTTAAGGTTTCATAAAGGTTGTCTTCACCGACAGCAAGGATTTGAACTGTCATGTACGAAAACACTAACCAATGAGCCATCATGGCATTTTTAGGTAGATTATATTTCGTAGTCATTTTTTTTCAAATTTCTTTGAAAGTTATTCTAAACAATTTACTGTCTTAGCATTTACATTTTCTTTCTGAAAAACATAAATATTTGCCACCCGACACCTGATGGGTTAAACTCTAAATTCATCACCGTTCGTTGAAATAAGTTGTATTATAAATTTAAAATTTTTCAATCTATTTGTACTATTGGATACAACTTATACTGTAATTGAAGTTTTGAGCGAGATCGTAATGTGCTAATGACATTTATTTTTAAAACTAACGTTACTTAACTATGTATTCTATAATAGTGGTGGTATCTTACGTAATTTATTTTCGTTGCTCTGCAGAGATTCATTTAATCATAATAACAACAATGCATTGCATACGAAACTGCCTAGAAAGTTCTAGCAATAATAACGCTATTTTTAACCGACTTCGAAAAAGGAGGAGGTTACTATGTTAGGTTGTATGTATTTTTTTATGTATGTTAATCGATATCTCCGTCAATTGTGAACCAATTGTAATGATTCTTTTTTTTATTTCAATTGGCTATACTCCAAAGTGGTCCCAACACCTAAGGGGGTGAAATATCGTTTATTTGATTTTCACCCACTTCGTGTCTACGTATTTTCGTCTACTTGAAACCGATTTCAATAATTTTGTTTGAATTACTGATACATGGCGATAGTGTCCTACAAATTAGAAAACATATTCCAAGCCTAAGGGTGAAAAATAAAGGGATAAACAGAGCTTCATTTTGTGTATGTTAATCGATATCTTTGTCAATTGTGAAGCGATTTTAATGATTATTTTTGTATTTGAATTGGTTTTACGCAGAGGTGGCCCCATTTAAAGCGAAGGAAATATTCAACCCCTAAGGGGGTGAAATATCGTTTATATGATTTTCACCCACTTCTTGTCTACGTATTTTGTTCTCTTTGGAACAGATTTCAATAATTTACTTGAGAAGATGACTAATTTAATTTACTTAAGATACTTGGGATGGTATTCTTCAAATAAAAAAAATGTTCTAACCATAAGGGGTGAAAATAAAGGGATGAATAAATGAACTTCTCCTAAGTTGACTTTAATGAAAGTTTGGCACATCCTCTCGTAGTAATGAGAATATCATATAATCAATCCTGATTTGATCATGGAAATGGAGTAATTGGAATGGAACTTAGCAGCGTCTTACAGCAGCTATCTTGTGTTTGGGTACGTATAACTCGTTTTGACGAGGACTTACTTACATCTGAGGTTTTGACTGTTGAGGCAATTCCCGTGTAGCAGACATTAGGAAAGAAGAGGATCTGGAATCCGTTCATAATTAACCTAATTTGACCAGCTGGATCTAGTACGGTGTAGTAGTGTGTGTAGTACGGTGTATCATGTTTGTTATGAACTTCTGAAGAACAATTACTTCTGTATCAAATTAAATCAAAGTCATGTACTCGAAAGACATAGAAGTATGGTGGTAAACCATTTTTTATTTTTCTTTATTCTCTTAGTCATTGTTCAGACAATTGGCACCGACTTCCAACATACCTCTGGGTAGCGCAAATATTCATATTTTTTACTTGATTTGGTTAATTTAATAATACATTTTTCACTTTTCAGTGCTTTATAAGTTTTTAATATAGAAGTCGGTTCAATTTTCTTTTACATTTTTTTTTATAATACAACATTGTTCAAACTTTGCAAGACTAGAAAACGACTCTATCGATGAGATATTAGCAAAGCTTTATATAGGACATGCTGTATAAGAAGAAAAACTGTAATTTTAAAAAGGCACCGCCAAATAAATACTAAATAAACACAAAAAAGTTTTCACCAAGTTTATTAAAAATAAATTAATATTAAAAAAAAAAACAACTAAAATATATTAATATCAAAAATACATTTCTATCTTGTTTGACCTCACTTATACATTATGTTCCGATATATCTGAAATTTAACTCTGTAACAAGATGAAACATAAATTAAATGATATAATAATCTTGTTATTTATTCTCCTAGCATTTGGACGTAATTAATTAGCATTATATATACATAACAGTTGTATACTTCTTCCAAGGGGAAATAAACAAAAAAAATTAGTGTACACGTGAGTGTTCAGTACTGGACACTGTTTTGCTGCTGCTTACTGGATATATGCACGGATCTCTATTTTCTTATGTGAAACATCCATAGGCGCGGGTAAACCGGATTGTTGGCGTGGCGAGTGCGTGAGACGTGGCGACGCGATACCATGCGCAAGCGACTTTGCGCGATCTCTCTTGCCGCACTAAGCAAGCATGCCTATAGTGTAATTTGTGATGCATTCGATTCGAACAATTTCGATGTTTCAAAATTTAATAAAAACCATTATTTTTAAAAATACAGCATGTTCTCTGCTATTCATGTGTACGCCATTCCTCTGGACTTCTCTGGATTTTTTGGAATTAAAAAAAAATCTAAAATCGGCAGTAGGTCGTAGATTAACATGGTGATTATGCCACACCTTCCTTCGAAAAGAGGCCTATAACCTAGGGGTGTGGGAATAATTCGAACTTACGAATTATTCATTCCGAATCGAATATTAATATTCAATTCGAAACTCGAATCGAATAATTTAAAAGTTCGGAGTATTCGAAAGTTCCTGAATAATTCGAAAAATGTTGATTTATTCGAAAATTCCTGAATAATTCGAAAAATTTCGATTTTTTCGTATTTATTATGTTATTCGCAAATTTTTTAGTATATTGAATTCTGAGTTTGTTTTGTTCGATATTAGGGGTGTGCGAAAAATTCGCAATTACGAATTATTCGTTCTGAATCGATTTTTTTTTTTATATCATATATAGACAAACGAACATGCGAGGTCACCTGTTGTTAAGCGATCACCGCCGTTCATAGACACTATCAATTCCAGAGAAGTCGCAAGTGCGTTGCCAGCCTGTGTTTGGGGGAATGGAGAAAAAGGGAGAGGAGAGGGGAGATGGGTCTCCGGCACTCTCACTGACCGAACGAAACGCAGCAATGCAAGCACTGCTACTTCACGTCGGTTTCCTGTGAGAGGGTGGTACTATCCGGGACGAGCCGACCCATTCATGCTGAAACCAATAATAGCTTCAGTGTGGCTCTACCACCTACTATTAAATTCGAAAAATTTAAAATTCGTACGATATTCGCACACCCTTTTTTTTGTTTTTTTTTTTTTACGTGGGGAAACCTCTTATGGATACTCACCCTCCCGGGGGAGAGGATGGGTTATGTCCGACTCGCACGGACTAAAACCCCACGGTGTACCGACAGACCGTGATGTTGGGGCGGCAAGGGATCGTTCTCAGCTATTCCCCTTGAATAGCTGCCGCAACGGTCCACCCGGTGGAAGGTTGCCGCCGGGCTCCTACCTATAACTATAACCCTAAATTAGGGCTCTTACACGTTTATAATATGAAGTACGACATTCTACTAACGCTTACCTTCTAAATCAGGTGACAGCCGGCACTTGCTGTGGTTTATGTACTTTGAAATAATCAGTAACTCTACTCTGGCATTGCATATCATCTTTATATATTATAGGGCATGGAAAATATTTCTGAAATATCATTTCGTTTCTATACCACAAAGGAATTAAATTAAAGTACGATAAAATATTTTATAATTATCATATTTATATTAATTATATTGTATAATTAATAAATAAATAGGTATGTACTAGAACGTTCCGGCCGACTTTGTCCTGCTTTGGAAATAAAAAAAAAATGTTTGTGTACTTATGTACACACGTTAGGAGTTATACTTCTTTGGTGTAACAAGATAAATATATTTACAAAAAAATTATCTTTCGCCTTATTCTACGTTTGTAGAAAAAACGACACTAACAATAGAAAAAAGGTATTTAATACATTGAAAGTTTTAATATAAAGAAATACAAAGAAACAAAATGTTGACTATAGCTAATTTCAGGGTGTCGGTTTTACGTGACGGGGTGCGCGCGCATCTTAAAAATTTACTCTCATCATTTTTCCCTAACGCGCCAAAAGAAGTATAACTTCGAAAAATCCTAAAACTCTACCGCAGCGCCACCTACCGGGTCCGATTGTATCCGACTCTAAACTATTCTCGGACCCACTGGAACACGCACACAAAATTTCATCAAGATCAATTCAGCCGTTTAAGAGGAGTTCAGTGACGTACACACGTACACAAGAATTTTTTTTTCTCGACATGACTACGCTATTGACCCATCAAGGTTTTAACAGCTTCACCGGACTACTAAGGCGAGTGCTTAAGGCACTCAGCCGATTTTATTATGGCAACCAGCTCAAGGGTGCACGGCACACCTCGGCTTGACTGTTGCCTGTTGCATGCAAAATCGCGACCTATCTTAGCTAGCCTAGCTAAATATTCATAAATGTATGAGTTGTTGAACCGTATATGTGTTGTACCAAGCATACACGCCTCAACAACTCTTCCACATATTTATTATCGAAAATTGAGCAAGAAATTTTGATTCCCTTTTATGTTGTAGTTAGACTTAGTAGTCGTTAATCAATTTCCGACGGAAATGCAAAGTAGCGTCCACTTAATATTTAATGATGGCTTTCCACAAAATAACGCATTCTTCAATAAATAAAACGGCTAAATTTAAACATGATATATGAACGATTAAAATTGGAATTGATTCATTTTGAAATGTAACGACTCCAATTATTTATAAAAATTACATATAAAAAGATATAGTGTACCTTGTGTTTATAAATTTACCTGTACAGATTTGATGCCCCCAGATATTTCTACGGTGGGTATAACTTGTTTCGGTTTTAAATATTTCACGAAACGGATCAGCTCAGAGAAACTGGAATGCTCGCTGTAAGGAATACCTGTAATTATAACCAGACATAAGATTCTTCTGTTATTCTCGAACACGATGTTAATCCGAACAAAACACAGAACAAAGGAATAACTTTTAGGCCTATTGAGAATCATTTCTTATTTTTAAAATTTTATGGTGTATTCCTAACAAACAAACCCACATTGTAATTTATAGTATTAGTTAGGATATAGAAGAAAAAAAATCACAAGAAAATAAAAAATATATAAAAATAAACAAAAAAACATAACAAATCTAACTCACCGTGAATAGTAATCATGTCTTTTTCAACGGCGGATGTTTTCCCATTTTCCCAGCCACTGGGCTTGAATGCGACAACTTCATTAAATACCCCCTTAAGACTGTCTAAATAGGCTCGTAATTTCTGTGAATTATGTATATATAATCAAGCATATATATAAATTGTATAATAAAGTAATATCATAATAAGACCTTGTGTATGCCGCCTTCAGTTTTTTTTTTTTTGTTGTAGCATTAGGTTATTTCCATACCTAATGTTAAATGATCATCTCTGGAATATTCTATTATGGAAATACAAAAATCACAAGAACTAGCCTTAATTGTAGCCGTCGGAACGCACATACCAGTGCTTAACGATAAATTGTCAACCTGAGGTTGATAGCCAGCCAGATGGACTACTCTTTTTTTTTCGAAATGTCTACGCTATTGACCCAGCAAGGTCTTAACAGCTTCACCGGACTACTAAGGCGAGCGCTTAAGGCACTCAGCTGATTTTATTTTGGCAACCAGCTCAAGAGTGCACGGCACACCTCGGCTTGACTGTTGCCTGTTGCATGCTAAATCGCGACCTATCATAGCTAACCTGGCTAACTATTCATATATGTATGAGTTGTTGAAACGTATATGTGTACCAAGCATACACGCCTCAACAACTCCTCCATATATTTATTATCGGAAAATTGAGTGTTTCAGTTCGATAAGGGAAAAAGTAAACCCTTCCACTTACATGTGTAAGCGTGTAGGGCGTGCACGTGTGTGGGGGTGATCGTGTAGTGTTGAAGCAATGATGTATATTTGTGTGTCACCGTATCGCGCAAGCAACGCACTCAAGGGCTCCCTACCGAGGGATCGAACCTAGGCTTGAGCCGCTGCCGTGGGAGGCCTAATCGGGTGGCCAGATGGACTACTAAAATGCTCTACCATTTAGCTATGATTTCATCGAAACATATTTCAGAAAATTTTATACTTGATATAGCAACGATCCCCCTAACACTGACAATGTCAATAAATCTGGCAATAAAAATAAAACTCACATTGTTTATAACACTGTCAACGACAATAACATTAACTGACAATGATAACAACAGAGACCCGTCGCGTCGTTATTTAAAAAAATATCCATTATTCGTCTAAATTAAAGCATTTCTGAGGAAAATATGAGAGAGAGTAGAGTTATCTATTTTGAGATAATATATTAAGCATTAATTCCCTTCATCCTCTTTCACAACAACACCACATGCATTGGGTTCCGTAGACACAGCTTTATAGTAACTTCTTTCAAGACACGACTAAATAAGTTCAAAATATCAAATCTTTGCCGCAATATGAAACTCTAAAAACGGCTCCCGGTCAGTGTCTTTCCTCCTTCCTAAAACATTTGGTCTTTCAGACGTAACAAGAGAATTTTAACCAGGCCGGCATGACGTATGTAGATATATTTGAGATAATGATGAACATGGAAATCGCAAAGTTATTCGAGTTATGCGCTGGATAAATTTATAATGGATTCGTAGGGATGCTGTTTTTATACTGGCAAGATGACTACACAATACTTGATGGAAAGTACGGTACGGTCCAAAAACAACGTCGACTGTCGTTGTTAAATAGCTAAGAGTTGTCACCATCACGACTTGCAAAAGTGCGTCTTCACGTCTTTTTGAAGGACCAGATATCGTAAAAGGAAGGGAGCATACTAGCTGCGAAACGATTCCACAAGGCCACATTACGACAGATATAAGAATTAAAGAAAATAATGTGGCAATTAACCTCATGTGTAAGGTCCCTCATGGGAACTACATGGAGTTGGCAAGACTGTGGCGATGCTTGGCTGAAACTCTGCCCTTCGACAATCTGCAGGACGCGATCCTTTTCCGGACATGCCCATACTGAGCATCCAACGCGACGAGCCATTCCCAGGAAGAATTTTTCCTTGCCTGGATTAATTATTCTTATATGTATTTTATATCATATGTATATATACATATATATTTATAGTTTGGGCTTTCCGTAAATGAAAAAATAGTCATGAGAATTGGTCTCATGCACTGGCATCGATATATTAAATGGTAGAGCCAAGCTGAAGGTATTATTGGTTTCAGCATGAATGGGTCGGCACGCCCGGGGTAGTGTCACCCTCTCACAGAAAACGGACGTCAAGTAACAGCACTTGCATTGTTGCGTTTCGTTTGGCCAGTGAGAGCGCCGGAGGCACGTTTCCTCTTCCCTAAAATGGAGAAATGGAGAGGCCATTCCTCTCTATTCCCACAAACACAGGCTGGTAACGCACTTGCCACTCCCCTGGTATCGCTAGTGTCTATGGACGGCGATGATCGCTTAAGAACAGGTGACCCGCCTGTTCATTTGCCTCCTATATGATATTTAAAAAAAACGAAATAGTCAATTTTTAAGCACCCTACTGGATAGCTACAACTCTCAAATTAAAATCTGTTGCCAAACCTAACTTTAGCATGTTACAATCTATAAGACTTCATTTAAAATCATAAAAATTGAGAGTAAAAACAAACCAATCAATAAGAATTATCGCAATCAAAATATTTTCGAGGTATTATGGACGAAGAGATTATATCACGGAATCTCTCAAAACCGCATAGAAAATGTATAGTTATATATTGGCAGGTTTATGACAATGTAGAACTAGGTAGGTACTTTAAGCATATTTACAAAAAGAATATATACTAACCAATAGTATAAGTTCCACAAACAATGAGTACTGATGAGAATTTTTTACCAGACTTCTCAAGGACAAATTTCTTTTGACGTAAAATATATAAAGCCATTTCTAAACTTTGGTCTTGCGTAGGAAAGTCGTAGCGAGGGTTACAATACCTAAAAAGATGAGCAGCATTTTATAATGGAAACTGGATATTTGAAACCACATATATATTAGTTATCACAACGAGATTGCGATTTAATTAAGTCACAATTAATATGTACCACAACATACAAACAGTATAATAATACCATATTTATTTTTAAAAAATACAGAGAAAAAAACAGGAGCTATAGTATACATATGATAGAAGTGAAGCTTTGGTATTACAGGATAACATTTGAATTATAAAAATACAATAAAGAATCAACGTCACGCGGTGTTCTCAGGTGGTCACCCATCCAAGTACTGACCGCACCCGACGCTGCTTAACTTCGGTGATCAGCCGAGAAACGGTGTTTTCAACGCTCTAACCGACACACTATTTATCCCCACCACTTTTCGTGACCCAAAAAGGTCGCAGATCAAAATGTCAATAAGAAGATTACTTCAAAAATGCATATATTAAAACAGCATTACAGTTTTTATTTTTCAACTATATATAAAATTAATAAGATAATGTATAACAATAACGAATTCAATCTATAATTTCACTCTCTTACAACTGACTTAAAACCCGAGTCAAATTTTCTTAGGGCTTTACCAAGTTTTCATGCCACACATGATGATACGATAGATGCGATGCCCATAAGTTCCAATTGATTTTTCGGAATTCGAATAAATTAATTAATTTAAATTGGTAACACTATCCGGCTGACGGAGAAGGAAGACATTGTGAGGAAACCTAAACATGAGAAATGATCTTATACCACTGTATAATAGAACATATTAACTATAGAATTTTTAGAGTTTGAAATAGCCAGCAGGTCGTGTGAGCTGGCGTATTGATTATACCCACACCTTCCTTTGGGAGGAGGCCTATAACATAGCATTGGGTCTCTTACAGGCTGATGTTATGATGACACATTAAATTCGATCATACCTAGTGGAAAAGGAAGACCGAACAGGAGCGTATTTGTGTGATAACTGTCAATTTCTTCTTATCCTTATTCCATTTGAGTAGGGTCGATACAGCATGTTTGTCATGTTCTAGTGTATGATTTGGCTTCATTTTTACCTGCCTGACATCCTCCCGTCTTGGGATTATTTTGTTGCACCCCTATATGTTTATGATTATTATACTTCTTCTTAATTACTGTCAATTTATTTTTTCTTTTATATTTTGATGTTTTAGCTATTGATTAATCTCACCGAAGTATATACAGTGTGGTTTAAGATGGAAAACACGCTAAGCCTAGACGAAAATTGGCTTTCAAATGCAGCTGCCACAGAATATCTATGTGATTGGAGATATCTATACATATAATAAAAATGAAGTGTCTGTATGTAACAGCGAAATACAAAATTTTCATTGATTGGATATGAATGTGTACACGCTACTGATAACAAAAATGCAATTTTTGTCGGTCTGTCTATCTGTCTGTTTGTTCCGGGTAATCTCCGAAACGGCTGAACCGATTTTGACGGGAATTTCACTAGCAGATAGCTGAAATTACTGCGGGTGACATAGGCTACTCTAAATTAGACTAAGTGTTAACCGCGGCTTCGTCTGCAATGCTGTCTCCAAAACGTTTGGACCGATTTTCACAGAACTTTCACCAAAAGATAACGAATACCATAACAAGTAATTTAGTATATTTCAATTTAGACTAGCTGTTAACTGTGGCTTCGCCCGCAGTACTGTCTCTAAAACGGTTAAACTGATCTTCAAGAAGCTTTCATTGGCAGATAGCTGACTTTATAAAAAGTAATTCAAGTAATTTTAGTTTATACTAGCTGTTAACCGTGACTTCGCCTGCAGTACTATCTCTAAAACGATTAGACCGATCTTCACGAAACTTTCATTGGCAGATAGCTGATTTTATAAAAAGTAATTCAAACAATTTTAGTGTATACTAGCTGGTAACAGTGGTTTCGCTTGCAGTACTATCTCCGTAACGGTTAGACCAATTTTTACGAGACTTTTTCTGGCAGATAGCTGACTTTATAAAAGTAATTTAGGTAATTTTTGTTTATAATAGCTATTAACCGTATTTTCGCCCACAAAATTTCTCCAAAACTTTTAGATAGATGTTCACGGGACTTTCATTGGTAGACAGCGAACCTTATAAATAGTAATTGAGGTTAATCTATTTTAGACTAGCTGTTACCCACGACTTCGTCCGTATGAAATTTAGCAAAAATATGTTGTTCACTGTAAACATGTGCGTATTTACCGCGCTTTAGTATATAAAAATTTGTGTCTTGATTTATATATTAGGTTACCTATGAAATTGCCGTTTTGCATGAAAAAATTGAAACGAATTTTTTTCATGTATCTTTTATTTTTAATTATCGAAGTAATCATCCATGCAATCAATGCATCATTGCCAACGCAATGGCAGTTTATTGATGCCCTTCTTAAAGAAATCAGCTGGACGGGAGGCAACAAATTCTTCAAAGGCATTTTGTACTGCCTCTCGGGTATTGAATTTTTTTCCCGCCAAGGAGTTATCCAAATTCTGGAAAAAGTAGTAATCTGTAGGCGCAAGGTCTGGTGAGTAGGGCGGATGATGGAGACCTTCCAACCCCAGTTCTTTCAACTTGGTGACCGTCTGCTGTGCAGTATGAGGTCGTGCGTTGTCGTGCAGGAGCAGCGGAGACGAGCGATTGACCAATGCTGGTTGGAGATGTGCCAGCTTCTCCATCATTGTTTTCAGTTCTTCCCAGTACACATCTGCAGTAATGCTTACCCCGTTTGGTAAGAAGCTGTGATGAATCACACCGGCGCTAGACCACCAGTGACCATCACTTTTCTAGGGGTAAGTGTTCGTTTTGGGCATTGTTTAGGTGCTGAACCAGGATCCAACCAACTTGCTGAGCGCTTGCGGTTATCAAACAGAATCCATTTTTCGTCGCAGGTAACAATGGGATTCAAAATTCCTTCATGAGTGTGTGTTGAGCAGTGCAAGGCACGTCTCGACGCATACTTCGCGCTGGCGTTCATTGAGTTCGTGGGGCCCCATTTGTCAAGACTTTTTTACTTTGCCAATTTGACGCAAATGAATCAATATTATTTTGAAACTACCGTCGAAAGCTGCTGCTAATTCAGCCGTAGATTGTATATTATCAGCTTCCACAATCGCCTTTAATTCGTCATCATCGACCAAATTGTAGGTGGTAGAGCCCCGCTGAAGCTATTTTTGGTTTTAGCATGAATGGGTCGGCTCCTCCGGGGCAGTACCACCCCACTCACAGATAACCGACGTGAAATAACAGTGCTTGCATTGTTGTGCTTCGTTCGGTCAGTGAGAGAGCCGGAGGCCCACGTCCCTTCCTCTTTCCTTCCTTCCCTTTCCTTTCCCTCCCCCTTCTCCCATATACAGGCTGGCAATGCACTTTCGACGTCCCTGATGTCGCTAGTGTCTATGGACGGTGGTGATCACTTAACATCACGTGACCCACCAGTTCGTTTGCCTCCTTTGATATAAAAAAAAAGTCTTCGGACGACCGCGAGGTTCATTTTTCAGGTCGAAATTCCCAGAACGGAAGCGAAAAAAACCAATAACAGGTGGTGCTTTGGTTTGTAGTGTTAGCAACGTAAACGTCGTTGATGTTGCGTACCGCTTGTGCCGCGTTGCTGCCACGACGGTACTCATATTCCATAATTACTCGAATTTTTAACGTATCCATGATGACAAAAAAGATTGAAATGCGATGAAAATGTAACACTAATCAATAAACAAATGACTACTTTTGGAAAAAGAATTCTATGTTTTTAAAATAAAATTAATTTGAAATTAGAATTCTTAGCCAAACAAAAATTATTTTGATTTGAAATGGCCAGTACTGCAGAACGGCAATTTCATAGGTAAAGAGCTATTATATGCAAGATCCAAAACGTCACCACATTCATAGTTTACAATTTAATGTGATAATTATTATTAGCAATTTTGAAGATAGAAGAAGTATTTCTAATAAGATATTAGGCCATAAAGTTATTGGACAATATTAGCACATTATATTATTTTATATTTTTAAGTAATTTTTTCATTAATTCTTTGTACAGTGTAAGTGAGCATTGAGGTAGTTAATTATATGGTTGGTTAATGTTCCAAATATGTTGGTTATGATAATCGTCATTAATTACACTGTTAGTATCCAATGATATTACAAATATATCTAATATCATTGGTTAGCATCTATATATCTAATGCACATGGTACATGTTACTGTCAGTAGCGTGTGTGTCGTACTTCCAATAGTTTTTAAAGAACATTTCTATAATTGTACATATTTTCATAATTTAATAACTCTTTAAAACATTTTAAAAAAACGCGTGCGAGTTTTAAATATGAGGGGTGGTAGCTAGCCGTGTGGACTTGCAAAGCCTTACCAGCTGCTGTGAATTTATCATAAAATTTTGCTTCACGGAAGGCACCGGCTCATTCACAACGTATACTTAATATAGTAACTATTAACCAAATTCTATTTTATAATAACATATTACTAACGTTGTATCAAGATAAATTGTGTGTATATCCCAATTCCAAAATATAGGATACGATTCCATCTCAGGTGACGCTCTAAAATCTCCAGTGTGAAGTAAAGTTTTGCCATTCGGTAATGTAAAAATAAACATCACGGCACCGGGACAACTAGAAAATAATAAATACTTCTTGAAGTAACCAAAATATATTGTTCTACATTTATCTTAAATCACAGCTTGAAGAGACTAGCGAAAAATAACTTTTGTAAAATATTTTGCTATTTTTTAAACACTTTGGTCATATCGGCATTTTAATCGCAAGAACAAACCGAAGTAGAAATGGATAAATATCAAATTCAAGACAAAAATGTACAGCAATTTCAGTGCCAACTTAATGTCACGAACATTTTAAATATATATATATATATATCCTTTAGACATTGCAACCCGCTTGACATCACTGTCAGTAATGTGTTTTGTGACTTTGTTATAAAACCTAACACTATTATTTAAAAAACTGTTTTTGGTCTTAGTAAGAATGGAACATGAAATGACCAATATATTGCCGTTTCTAGTAACAAAGCCATACCTACTTATGAAAAACAAGAGTGCTTCACTTTATGTATACAATGTATGTCAAATTAGCAGAAAATAACTCACTGATTAGCATTAACAGCAGTCACCTCAACCCCTTCAACTCTTATCGGCTCCGCTACGTTAATTACGTGAATGTATTTCGGACTGACACTTAGCCGCGATATACATAAGTCAGCTACAACGAAATATCACAAAACAATAATGTTTAACATTGATACATGCAAATGGCTATGCTTTAGTTTGCAGACGTCAACGGTGTTATTACAAAAAAGTTAAATACGTAATACTTGCTTTAAAAAGGTTTCGTACTAAATGCACCGCGCTCGCCCGAGGCAAGTTCACGTTATCCTTTTTTCGCAATTCTAACCTAACCTAACCAAAGCGAGACAAAAGAACAAGAAGGCGACCATTCAGCGAGCACAGTGCATTCAAAACGTAACCTTTTTAAAGCAAGTATTCAATACGTATTTAACTTTTTTGTAATAACACTGCAAATATCCAATGAACAAAACAGTATATTTAAAGTTGAAAAAAACACTAAGATATTGGTTTCATAGCAGGTCAAATATTTCATCACATTTATATAAAAAGAAAAGCTGCACCTATTTAGATAATTATTATTTTGTTTCCTTTATAATTGTTAGGACAAGATTTGTATGACAATGTTTGACAAATTGTATGGAATAGTTAAAAAAAAGGTTAAAAAGTTTCGATATAAAAAGCAAATAACTGAGAGATAGATCTTAGAGAGAAGGATCTTCAAAAATATTGGCTAAGTTGATAGGTCAACGTTCTGGACTAGTTCAATTATCATTGTATTTGATTTGATGATCGTATTGTAAAGGAAATATTTAGTATAAATATATTCGTTAGTTTATAGTTAATAGCTAGTATTATATAAAGCAAAGTAGTATAACCAAAACATGAAAATATTACCCTTGTAACTTCGGAAATGCTCACAAATGTTCTTCTTATCGAACTAAGCTAATAGAAATGAATTAGTATAATTTTGATCAATTAAAATGTATAATAGAAATCATATAAATTAAACTTACCAGTGATTTTAGAACAATACAATAACTTATTAAAGCTTTTCTTCAAACCCGAATAATGATCAGAATGAAAATGCGACAGAAAATAGTGCTTCACATTTGGTATATCTCCATAAGAAAAGGCATCAACCGCAAAATGTGTTCCTGAAAATCATGTTACGTTATGCATATACAGCAGTTCTCTACATTAAATGTGATCGATCGATTAAACTTTTCGAATCTATATCAAATATTTGTTATAAAGTAGTTGAAATCGATTTTTAAACAAGAAAATACGAATGTACGTTCATATTTTAACAAAAAGAGTGTGAAAATCAAATAAGTCCGATTTTTTCGCTCTTAGGGGTAGAATGTTTTCTTCATATCAAATGTGCCCTCCTCTAAGTATACACAATTTGAATCAAAAATATTCATTAAAATCAGCTCACAATTGACGAAGATGTCGATTAACATACTTAAAAAAAAAACATTTAACCTCGTCCTGGGAGTTTTGGAGGGATTTTAGTCTGTCATGTGGTGGATTTTATATTGTATTTACAATCTTATGTTATTTAACTCTATATTAAATTTGGTGATGTTTTACGTAATATAGTTAGTTTATTGTGCATAAGTGAAGTGAATGGCAAATAATACCACGGAGCTTGAAATTCTCAGTTGCCACAAAAACTCCCTGGAACGTTCTAACAAGGGAGCCACCATCTTTTTGGAAGATTGAAATAATCACACAACGCTTGTAATATTATTAACTACACGACAATGGCAGTAATAATCTGAGAGATTGGTGGCCAAAAATAAAATCCGTAAAAATACGTAAGTTATTTTTCTACCTGCAACAATCTTGTGATGAGGAATACTTTTAGGTGAAGTAGCAGTTTTATTCGGTTTTGACTTCGCTGGCAAATTGAAATATATTGACTCTCCATTTTTTCTCGGCGAATGAGAACTTGGGCCATCATTTTTAGCAGAGGCTGATGAGATACGACGTGTTTCACAGTTCGAAGTTTTTATTTCTTGAATTGATGAATAACGAGTTTCCCTTTTAGACGAACCAACTCTCGTAGATGTGGGAGACTCATTGCCCTTATTGATACATTTAATAAATGATCTTCCAACCAATTCAGCTTTCAAAGGTTTATGAATATCCAAGTTCTTGTTCATGACCTCCACATTGCTAGCATTATTCAAATTTTCACTTCTTATGAAACTTAAAGCTTTTGTAGTCTTCGAAAAATAACTATGAATTAATTTCCGTTTCTTACTACGCACTGGATTTTCATTATTTATGGATAACTCTAAAGCTAGCCTTTTATTAGCAATTAAATTATTTTCGTCTAAAGATTTTCGCTTTCCTGAATTATAATTTATTGGATGCACATTGACATTTGTAAGTTTCCTGATGTAATTAGTGTTCAAAATAAGAACTTTTGTATTATTTGAGATATCTTCTCTTGACAGATTATTTTTTATTTCTAAATTGATTACAGCCTTATTAGACGATGTTTTTATGGACGAATCCATATCAGTATCACATCTATAGCCACTAGATGGGTGAGCATTTTCTATTAACTCATAATCAATATTTATATTGCTATTCTTTTGACATAGTACTGTTCTTTTTGTATTATTATCATCAAAACTGACTTCCACATCCTTACAGTCAAAAACACCAAATGATTCACTAGTAACTAGTTTATTACTCTTTAATTCAATTTCATTAAGTTCTGTTGTAAAAGATATTGACATGATAGATCCATTTATACCCTTAGAAGCTAAATTATCATTACAGGATACATTTTTATCCAAACTAAACATAGCGTTCAGATCAATAGCATCAGACAGTTCATCTGCATCTGAAGACCGCAAATTACTGGCATCTCCATAATATACAAATTCTGTATCATTAAGATTAGTTTCATATCTTGTATCTTGGTTTTGTAGGATATTTTGTTCATTTCGTAAATTTTCTTTATTTACATCCTTATATGGTTCTATCTAAATATATCGAACACTGTTAGACCTCAGAATACATGTTATATAAAAAAATTAAAATTAAAACGACTTCTATACATCTTAAACGAAAAAATTTAGGAATAGTTCAGTAGAATACATGTTCAAGGTATACCTAAATCATGTGTCATTAAATATAAATACACTAGCGAAACGTGCGGACGTTGTCCCACCCTGATAATAAAAAAGCCTATTATCTGACCGCAGCCTACCACCTACCAGGTCCAATTTTAAACCATTCTCGTATCCATTGGGACATGCACGCAAAATTTCATCAAAATCAGTCTAACCGTTAAGGAGGAGCTCGGTAATATACACACATACAGAAGAAATTTATACATAAAGATATGCAATACTTAAATGTATGCCATAGGTTGTTATTGCATCAGATTTGAAAAAATTATACTGAAAAATGATATAAGAGGTTAGGAATGCTAAACAGATATGGCAGACAAGTTATAGAAGAAACTCTAGGGCAGTGATCATATTTTTGGGCGGTGAGCCGCCTCAACCGCGAACTAGCGGAAGAGGCGGCCATCGCCGAGGCGTGGGCCATGCCCTCCCCACAGGACGATGTCGAAGCGTCCGCAGCCCGCCTCCGTGGTGCCCTCACGGAGGTTTGCGACGCGTCGATGCCCCAGAGTGTACACCGCCCAGACAAACGGGCGGTGTACTAGTGGTCGCCGGAGATCGCCGATCTTCGGGCGGCCTGCTCCGCGGCCCGGCGGCTGTTCGAGCGCAGCCACCGGCGGCGGCACCGGGACCCAGAGGAGGAGGCCCGGTTGTATGGCAGCTACAGGGAGCGCAGAAAGATCCTGCAGGCTGCCATCAGCCGGGCGAAGGAAGCGGCATGGGAGGAGCTGCTGCAGACGCTGGAAGGGGATCCTTGGGAGCGCCCGTATCGGATCGTACGCAATAAGTTGCGATCCTGAGTGCCTCCGGCGACGGAGTCCCTCCTGCCGGAGGTGGTGGCGAGGGTCGTGGGTGAGTTATTCCCCGACCCTCCGCTGCTCTTGGCTCCTCCCATGCCTCCACCTCGGGCGGAAGTTGAGGAGGTGTCGGACAGTCCTCCCCCAATCACGGAGGGGGAGATGGGAGAGCTGTTGAATGCCTCCTCAACCGGCGGAGAGCGCCCGGCCCTGATGGGGTCCCGGGCCGGGTGCTCGTCCTTGCGCTGGGCCATCTTGGGGGGTGGCTTCGGGAGCTGTTCGACCGGTGTTTGGCGATCGGGCAGTTTCCGAGGCTCTGGAAGTTGGGGCGGCTCTGCCTTATGGCAAAGGAGGGCCGCCCTCCGGACTGCGCGTCCGGATATCGGCCCCTCCTCCTGCTGGACGACGTCGGGAAGGTGCTGGAGAGGGTCGTCTCTTCACGAGTCGTCCAGCACCTGGAGGGAGTGGGGCCGAATTTGTCGGACGCACAGTTCGGCTTCCGGACAGGGCGTTCCACAGTGGACGCCCTGTGCCTCCTAAAGTCGCTGTCGATGGAGGCGACCTCCCAAGGAGAGAGGGTCTTGGCGGTGTCCCTAGACATTGCTACAACTGGGTGCTCCTCAGCGCGCTCCCATATGGAGCGCGCCTAATCTGCTACGCGGATGACACCCTAGTCGTAGCCCGAGGGGAGGACTGGAGAGAGGTAGATCTAGCGCCTGGCCACGATGGCCACAACCCTCCTGGCCATGCGCATAAGAAGGTTGGGCCTCAGGGTGGCCCTCGAGAAAACCGAGGCCATACTCTTTCATGGGCCTCGGCAGGGGCCACCACCTGGGGCCCACATTATGGTGGAGGGCGCCCGGGTCAGGGTGGGTGCCCACATGAGATACTCTGGCCTCACCTTGGACAGGCGCTGGCAGTTCGAGCCCCACTTTGCGGGGCTCACGCCGCGAATTGCTAGGACGGCGGCGGCACTCGGCCGGTTGCTCCCCAATATTGGGAGGCCGGGTGCCAGGTGCCGTCAACTCTTCATGGGAGTCGTGTAGGCGATGGCCGCCTACGGGGCACCGGTCTGGACTGATGCCCTCGTTGCCACCAAAGTGCGCGCGCTGCGCAGTACGCAGCGTACGGTGGCACTGAGAGCAATCCGGGCATACCGGACGGTGTCATCGATGGCGGCCTTTACGCTCGCCGGCTCCCTTCCCTGGGAGCTGGAAGCTGGGGTGCTCGTCGCCGTGTACAAATTCACGGCGGCGAGGAAGCGTAATGGGGAGCGTCCGGCTCCCAGGGAAATAGAAGTTAAAAGGTGGGAGTTACGGGAGAGGGCTATAGGGAGGTGGATGTAGGACCTGGCGGACGCGCGCTTCGGGACGTACACCGTCGAAGCCGTCTGCCTAGTCCTGCGGGAGTGGATTGGGAGGAGATGGGGCTCCCTGCCGTTCAGGCTGGTGCAGGTGCTGACCTGACACGGTTTTTTCGGGTGGTACCTGCACCGGATCGCTCACAGGGACCCGACCGCCGCCTGCCATGAGTGCAGCACTGAGGAAGATACCGCGCAGCACACTCTCTCTGAGTGTGCTGCGTGGGAGGTGGAGCGTCGCACTCTGGCGGCGATAGTAGGAGAGGTGCATGGACGAGATCACGCTCGGCAGCGAGCAGGCGTGGCGAGCAGTGGCCTTCTTTTGTGAGGAAGTCATCTCGCAAAAGGAAGCGGCGGAGAGGGCCCGCGAGGCGGACCCCCTCAGTGGCCGTTTTCGACGACAGAGGACCGGCAAGAGGAGGCGGCGATTTGCCCAACTTCTCCTACCACCGTAGTCGGACCTGAGGGGATGTAGTCGAGGGGCTCATCCCTTCATTGCACAGGTCTGGCGGACGAGGGGGGCAGCTGACGTGTACCCAGCTGCCTATCTATAGGTAGGAGCCTGGCAGCAACCTTCCGCCGGGTGGACCGTTGGGGCGGCTATTCAAGGGGAATAGCAGAGAACGATCCCTTGCCGCCCTAACATCACGGTCTGTCGGTACACCGTGGGGTTTTAGTCCGTGCGAGTCGGACATAACACATCCTCTCCCCCGGGAGGGTAGATATCCATAAGGGATTTCCCCACGTAAAAAAAAAAAAAAAAGTGATCATCATATTTTTCTGGAAAAGGGCAACATAGAACCATATTAGGTATAACTGTGGTCAGCACATTCATCAGTTTGATAGTTGACCACAACAATCAATTGGTCCAATATATCATTTATGAGTTATCAGAATCTGATTGTCCTATAGATTTTCTACGTCAAGAACAACCTGTGAAGTAATTACTATTAATTAATTAATTTCAAAGTAACTTGATACGTAATTTGCGTTTAGTTTCAGGTGTCAAATATTTCAATCTTGAAAGATTCCATCCCAGAGTTATTAAAGGTGTCGACTGCCCAATTGGATAATATTATACTAGCAACACAGGAAGCATCATAAAAGTGGAAGTGAATATAGTGTAGTGTACTGTACCTATTTTAAGAAGAGATAGTTCTATTGATAGAATGTAAAACCACTAGCTTTAGTATGACTTCTGATATATGTGATATGAAGACAATTAATATTTATAGTATAGAGATTTCTACATATACAGGTTCTGTAGTAGAAATATTTTAAATATATAAAACAAATAATTCCAATTATATCTCACTAAGACCTTACTTATATCTAACTTTATTATTATCATAAAAGTGTCTAAAAAGATACACATAAACAAACCTTGCCTGTATTAGTAGTATTTGATTTTGATAATCCAGTCCTTTTCAGTGATAAGGACCTGCGACACAAAACAGAATTCTGTAAAAAAAAAAAATTATTGCATTTTATTTTGTACCCTTTTAAAAAATACAACACCGACACCCTGAGTAAAAAATACATTATTAATGGAGGCTTTAATAAGAGCGAAGAACACCTAGACTTAGAATAATAATTTATGAATCACACAAGTGATTGCTTCGTGAGATTTACATACACAACATTAATATTTACTTTTTTTGGCAACTAATCTTTCAGACTATTACTGCCATTGTCGTGTAGTTAATGCTATTACAAGCATAGTGTGATTATTTCAATATTCTAACAAGATGGTGGCTCCATTGTTAGAACCTTCCAAGGAGTTTTTGATCATGCTCCGTGGTTATTATTTTCCATTCAATTCGCCTATGCACAATTAACTAACTATATATTATTTTTTTCCCTAATTAATAAATACATTACAGAGTCATACAATGTTAAGAAAATCTCATAAATACAGTACTATTCCAATATGGTTTTTTTTCTATTACCTGCGTCAAATCATTAGAATTTTTTTTATATTGCCTTGGATTTAATATCGATGGAATGTAGTCATTAATATCCATATTTATAATATTGCACTTTCATTTAATATTATAGTCTTTACGAAATATAAGGAGTTCTCTAATGGATAGAGAAGGCTGGAGAAGAAAATAAAACTTTAAAAATATTATTCTGGAAGACAAACAGTTTATTCGTTTGAAAAAACCACTTGAATACATATAAAAAAACGCAAATGCAAATAAACATCTGTGATCTGTCAATAGTATAAAGTACTCTGTGTATCTGTCACTGACATATAGGGATGCTCGATATTGAAGAAACATCTGATGTTTGACAATCTGATTGATCAAGATGTTTTGATTTCGATAACATCGACATTAGTTGAATAAAAAATCAAAATGTCAATATATTCTTTAGGATCATCTAGGGTTGAATATTCTAGCTACGAACTAGATAACTATCAAATTTATCTAACATACACTAGATGATACTAATAAACGTTATCGAAGTAAATCGTACGAATAGTTATTTCTTTGCATTTCCTAAAGGAAAAAGGAAAGGGTCAGTTTCAGAAAGGCTTTTTTTCATAGTTGGCCAACTCCTGTACCAGCAACGGAACAGACTATATGGAAAACTCCCGATAAAGTTAGTTTTTTTACAGTTTTATTTGCTAGCAAAAACATTCATGTTTTGAGACATCATTGTTTATCGTACATTGATATTCTTAAACCGATGTTAACATCGATGTTTTTCTAATGTCGAACATCCCTATGGATACATCAGCGTTACCAACGTTATTTATCAAAATTTCCCAAAAACAATCATATTATATTCCCTATAATTAAAGTTTTTTTTTTAACTGACTACGCAATTGACCTATCACCAGACTACTAAGGCGTGTGCTTAAGGCACTCCGCCGATTTTATTTTGACAACTAGCTCAAGGGTGCACGGCACACCTTGGCTTGGCCTGTTGCCTGATTCATGCAATTCGCGACCTATCTGAGCTAACCTAAGCTACATATTCATACTTATATGAGTTATTGTAACATATATGTGTACCAAGTATACATACCTCCACAACTCTTATATGTATTTTGTGTTGAATAATTTTTCTAAACTATTTCAGTTCGACAAGGGAAAAACAAAAACCCTTCCACTTTCATTTCATGTGTGGAGGTGATATGTATAATGTTGTTGCAGTGTTGTACGATTTTTGTTACTGTATCGCGCGAGCAACGTACTCAAGGGCTCCACGCTGAAGGAACGGACCTAGAGTTAAATTTATGGACGCGCTCTCAGTTTTACACGCTTCGTTTTGATATCGAGTCACACTACTACAAGTGCACAGCTCACCAATACATCGATGACTGATAAGTAGGAGAATAGTAACACACGTTAAACGGTTTTGAGGACACGACAAGAATGGAGTCAATGATGAGGGAGATCGCGACCAGTGTGCGGTAGCGAAATTAACCGCCCATCCTTAGCGTTGGTAGAAGTGGTTACGAGGGTGTAGGCGCTAATACACATTATTTCTAGGACGTCTCCTTTGCTACTGGTATTTCAGTAGGGAAATCCGTAAAAACATTTCGTGGCTGTCTTCTAGTCACCGGGGTCAAAGGTATAGTTTGTTAAACATGATATTTTTATTGAGGATGAATCCTCGATTATCACACCATAGTTATAAATACAGACCAACGATTACTTCATAGTTCGGATTCTCTACCATCTTCTCTGTTCATTTCTATATTATATTTTACATCACAAAATGAAGAAATATAAGAGTTTTGCTTGTGGAAAAGTTAAAAACTCTTATTTTTTTATCTACGGTAAATTACTATGTAAGCTTCAATCAATTACATTTTTTAAATATATTTATATAACGTAGAACGTAAATAAAATATACTTATAACTATAATTCCCAACAGTTGGCAACCAAGGCCTTATTTCGCGCTTAATTATGTAGGTAAATAAAAAGAAACAGTCAAGTACATATAACAATAAAACTCCACATTGATTAAAATAGGTTTTAATTATTCTTGCCTAATCAATTAAATGATGATTAATATTTTGTGTATATTTACACAGAAATGATACACAACCGTACAAAATTAATAATAGTTTTGGAATATATAACAATACTATAATTTAACGGAATAATAGGCTTCAACATTTCGCAGCACAAATCTCGACTGATGTTTCACAAGATGTTAAGCCTGGTATTACACATATAGCTAAATATTTTAAAACGATTAAACATAGAATACAGTAGCAGGAAGGTAAAAGTACTAAAAGCTCATAATGTATTAAAACATGTGTTCCTAACATCTGTTATTGAACAAATGATTTTGAAATCATTTAATATTATTGCATTGAAATATCCAATATATTTTCAAATAACTTATATTTATCTGTAGAATTAATCAGACAATCTAAAGATACTATTTAAACCTGTGATTTTTATTTGTACAGGTTAGAGAAGCCACAAAATCTAAATACCTAATTGAACAAAATTCCAAAGGAAGAAAATAATGTATGTTACTGCAAATCTCATTAATTTTAAACTATAACCAGAGTTGAAGTAAGTTTTTGGAATATTGTGATTTGACAATAAACCTGATATTTATTAAAAGTGACGACTTCGGGAACATTATATTGCAGTAAAGATATCAGAATATATGCAATTAATACTAATCTTGTTACTGGCACAAACTAATTTAAGATGACACTGTCCTCCTTGATATAGAAAAAAATCATTTCATATTTATGTGTTTTGATGAGTTTAATTTACATGTTCTCCCATATAAAATTTTATGTTGTTTCAATTTTATATAAATTTTGTATCAATATTATTCTACGTTTAATCTTTTTAATAGTTTAAAATTAAAATACATTAATAAGAAAGTGTGGTGCTTAGCCCTGCATGATGAGGTGTACAAAGTTCTCATAATTGATGTTTCCTTGTGAATCCTCCTGACCTTGAAGCAGTTGTTCCACCTGGACACACATACAACAATACTTTCAATATAAATATCTTCTATATATGTAATAACAATATAAATCTAATATGTCTGTACTTTTTGATTTTCATTAAAAAAAAATGTTGCTGTTGTATAGAAATCTATACTAATATTATAAAGAGGTAAAGTTTGTGAGTTTGTGACTTGTAATCTCAGGAACTAGTGGTCCGATTTGAATAATTCTTTCAGTGTTATATAGGTCATTCATCGAGAACGGTTATAGGCTATATATCATCACGCTAAGACCAATAGGAGCAGAGCACAGATGAAAAATGTTTTAAAATCGGGATGTTTTTTCCTTTTGAGAACGCGAATGAAGTCGTGGGCAGAGGCTAGTAAATTATAAAACACATTTTAAGTAATTTCTGTCTGTTTGTGTGAACACACTGCTGTAGTACTGGGTTCATAACAAAGCCATATCATATCAAGAGAATCATAAAGCATATCATCGAGTATAACTTAACCCTTGGACCCTTGTTTCCGTCCATTCTATCAAAAGTTATTGTTATTTTTAATGACAAAGCGGCGTAAGTACGAGAGAAAAGTAAAGACACAGTAGGTACAACTATAAAGAATAAAAAATACATGCACTATTTATATTTTAATTTTACTAATTGATAGCACATCTGTAGTTCATGGATTATTATATCAGTAAAACATATACACTTTGACATATTTTTATATCAAAATACATTTCTTGTTTCACAAAGGTCTCGATAATTTTCTTAAGTTATTCAGTACATTGTTCACATTACACAAAAGTTCCAAATACTGACCATTTACAAATCAGTAGCATTGTGTACATGAAAATTATGTCATGTACACAATGTATGTACATTATAGTATTAACTATAAAATTTTAACTCATGATTTTTGCTGTTTTTAAAAACTTGACTCTTTGTTGAAACCTTAAGTACAGTAGTCTATATAATACTGAGATTTGTTTATTAATCTTTATTTGAGTAGTTCACTAGTTTCTGCTAATAGATGTTCTTTGTGGCCATGCCTAACACGCTGTATAATTAACTTGTGATCTGTGTAGAGGGCGTTACCATAATCATCATTTTTTTTTTTTTTTTTCGAAATGTCTACACTATTTACCCAGCAAGGTCTTAACAGCTTCACCGGACTACTAAGACGAGCGCTTAAGGCACTCAGCCGATTTTATTATGGCAACCAGCTCAACAGTACACGGCACACCTCGGCTTGGCTGTTGCATGCAAAATCGCGACCTATCTTAGCTAACCTAACTATTCATAAGTGTATGAGTTGTTGAAACGTATATGTGTACCAAGCATACACGCCTCAACAACTCCTCCATATATTTATTATCGGAAAATAGAGAGTTTTCAGTTCGATAAGGGGAAAAAGTAAACCCATCCACTTTCATGTGTAAGCGTGTAGGCGTGCACGTGTGTGGGGGTGATCGTGTAGTGTTGTAGCAGTGATGTATATTTGTGTGTCACCGTATCGCGCAAGCAACGCACTCAAGGGCTCCCTACCGAGGGTAATCATCATTCTAATTAAATGTTCTTATATGTATATTTGTACTTGATTTCCAGTAATAAAACCATTAACCTTTCAAGTATTTATATAGATATCGTAGTACTAATTCCTAGTATGTACCAATGAAAATGTCGCTGCGGACGGATAAAGGTTAATGATTTATTAGATTCTTGGTTTTAAGTACTACTTGCAGAAAGAAGCAAATAAAAAGCATCTATCACTTATTTATATGCCATCTACATTATTATTAGTATTTAAAGGCACATATGTATACATACCTCATCATCACTCAGTTTTTCTCCAAGAGTGGAGAGCAGATGCCGCAGTTCTGCAGAGGAGATGAACCCATTGCCATCTTTATCAAAGTGGCGTAAACCCTCAATGAAGTCATTGGCAGTGTCTCCACTACGAGCCTTCGATATTGCCTGGTAAATATTAAATAATATCACAATTCATTTACTTGTTTGTGTTTAAGATTATTGTCAAATTAATATGTAATGTGACAACAAAATATATATTAATAGCAATTTTGGGTTAAATTAATATATTGTCACATAAATTGTAAGTATTATGAATGGGTTACAATTAGAAAAGCATCAGATCATAACTTGTTGTTTTAAAAGTTATTACAAAATAAATAACATTTTGAAACATACATTAGATTAGTCTGCAACTATATTCTTACTTTTCTGTGTTATTTATATAAAAAAAACTTTGAGATCTGTTTTATGATTTGCTTGTCAATTTCTATAAATTAATTATACAATTATTTTAAAAATTGTACAAAATAAATTCAATCTACACATGTATGTATATAAACAATTATTCAATTGTATTTTTATCTATACTTATTAAACTATTTAAATACACTATATATTAAAAATAGCCTATAAGGTAAACCTGATAACAGAAGTAATGAACACATTGTATGATGATGTCATTCTATGGAATTCAATTTAAATGTAATTAGTATAATACAGATAAAAATGTTGTTTTCCTTTAAAGTAAACTTAAATTATTATACAAATGTAATACGAAATTTTAGCAACAGTTTAAATTTATTCTATAATTAAGTGACACCAACTTATTCGACCCCTTTTTTTTAAAGAGAATTCTTGTATCTCTATAGACTTTTACACAGATCATTTACAGAATTACAAAGAAATAATTTTAGGAATTATTGTACTGTCTGCGAATGAAAGAACGAATGATAATGAATAAAAACGAAAAACAATAACACTGAACTCTGTAACAATAAGGTGACAACTTAGATCAATATGCTATCAAAGCAGTCCATACCATAAAAACTAACCTTATTAAGAGACTAGAAATACTTGAAAGGGTTAAAAAGAGATCAATATTTCTCTTAATATTACAAAGTAATAAAGTTAAATGCAAACTTCATAAACACTTGATTAAAGTGTTGTATGTACAAGCTACTGATGAGTCATTCCAAAAGGTAAACACCACATAAAACTAGCTTACATATATAATAGAGATTTTTCTAGATAATTATTACTTTTATAAATTAAAGGATATATTTTTTGGTTATAAGTAATTCATTATACTTAATTATATCATATAGGTATAATTAATTCATTATGGGTATTATTAATCTACTGTTGTGGACAGTAGTTACAACTTATTTAAAAACCCTCATAAATTACTACTGATCTACATAATTATTTTAGCAACTCGCTAGAATTTTGTAAAAAAAAATGTATTCTATTAACTTTCATTTTTTTCACTCAAAAGGTGTTGGAATGTATGTATCTTGGACATATTACTGTCCATTCTTATAAAAATAGATAAAACCAAGCATACCTGGTAAATAGGTAGAAATACTTCAAAGGATATTCTCTCATCAGGCTTCAGGTGGAGGGTAAACTTTTTAACATCAGACTCTGTGGGGTTCTGTCCGAGAGCCCGCAGTGCATCACCAATTTGCGCAACATGAATCTTACCGTCGCCGCGTGAGTCGAACAACTGGAATGCTTCCTGAAATTCTGTTAAAGCATATAAATTCATATTAGTGATAGTGCTGATTCAGTTTCTTGCCAGTATGAGATATTTATATGAACCTTCAACGGAGGTAAGGTGCGGCTTAGCGGGCGGTTCGTACATGAACATGTTTCGACAGGCGGTAATGCACTGCGTTTAAAAACCAGGTGGCCAGTACCCTTGCCTCGTTCTTTTTAAAATACAATCCATATAAGGAAAGTAGGGCGTTTGTTATGGCCGCCACATTTGGTAAAGACGTTGATTGACGAGTCATAGGTCGTGACGCGCCCTCTCCGCTCACTTGCGATTCAGTCGAGCCCGTCGTCTGTGTCGACATTTCACTACCGCTGGTCGTTATCTCGCAGCAAAAAAATATATCATTTGCAGCAAGAGACAAAATAAATAAAAGTTACTACTCACCGGCCAGTTGATCTTCAGAATATCCAGCCTGAAACAAAGGACATTTTACAATATATCACAAAGCCATCAAAATAATAAAATAATCAAGGAATAGTGATTTACCATGGTTTACTCCTAACTCAAAATATGACTACAAAATTAATACTTATAACAAAGAATTATTTATAAATTCTTATTCTACACACAAAAAAATTGTTGACAAATGATAAATTGCTCAATGTAACGTCATAACGTCTACTATAGGGAAGTTCAGTATGCTATAAGAATCGATTAACAGAGTTCGAAAATATTATACGATATAAATAATGTAATATCTGTAAACGTTATGGATATTTAATATAATAATAATCTTAATAGTATCTATAGATCGCTTAAATACTAAGGATTAAATGTAAACGTTGATTAAAAATTCCGAGGTGCATAAAAATGATAAAAGATAAAATTATAAAAAAAGAAAAAAAGGAGAACTATGAAATTGTATAAGGATTACAAAAAAAACTGAATGTCCTATGACTATCAAACAAGTATAATCCACAGTAATTATTTTTATCAGTCATATATTATCACACAATAATAGTTTACCTACGAGTCTGTTTTCATCAGTGTAGTATTTATGAAACGCGTTACTTGTCTTGGGGTTTTTGATGTAATTTTAAATCACTTTTTACAGCATAAAACTTCTATTAATATCTTTCACTTTTAATGCACGATCACTCAAAACTCACCGAAAAGGGATTGACCAAATATTATAAAATCTAATAATTATATATTCTAATTATGACGTACAACATTACTGTGTGCACTATAAATGATCTTCATGAGAAACCAAATAGGGCACTATAGACCGATCAAGCGTTCTAAGAATGCAAGATGCGTGTACATTAGCCGAAGTAAATACGCACCTGAAACGTGCAAAAAACAAAGCTCATACCATCAAAGAATTCCACTACAAGCAGCACATTTCTGTTTACTTACTTATTATTTTAATTTCACTGGTCATTTCTTGTTGGTTATATTCTTTTAATTCCCAGATATGTATTGTTAATTCCTAATATCTGCTATTCTAATATTGCTTTGATATTTATTTACCAACTGTAATCTTATACACATTTTTTATTTTATACCATTTAAATAAACCTCAATAAAAGAGGATGCTTAAACTTGTTGACAAAGCATTTACAAGTCTATAGTCTATGCAATCAAAGATCGTTCATTTATTTCCCTCTGTACCTTCTGGTAGAAATACACCTCATACTGTTACTTCCAGCTAAACTGTTAATTTTTGTATCCTAGGTTTATCAGTTACTTTATTCGTCAGATACTATTATTTTTATATAGTTATTAATTTAGAACAACGTTCCTTTGACCCAGCCTACAATAGTAATTCACTGATAGAAATCATTGCGTGACGAAAAAGCGTTACTCTTCTTCCATTTAACTTTTCTTTCAAATTTCATATCAAAAATTACAGACAAATATGCAGATTACGCAGGAAGAGAAAAAAGAGAGTCTTGTGGAAGACATAGATAGTTTTTCTTACTTGATGAAAATATGCAAATTTAAACAACTCAATACTCCATATCAAAACAAATACTCCATATCAAATTACATCTAGATTTTAAATAAAAGCGTAACGACGGGGATTCCCAGAGAGCAAACATTTTTATTATTTAATAAGTGTAACGTTCATTGTATTTTTCATGTTAGTTTTCTTTTTCTATAAACACCCAATGCAAATAAAGAACGATTCGTAAATTAGTCCATAAAATGTTAATAAGACGAAAATTGGAGTCAAATCTTTCTTATTTACTCCATAAGCCTGCAAAGCAGAAATGTGATTGTTACAACTGATTGAATATAAATCGATATTCTACTATTAGAACGTCCCTAGTTCAGATTTGAATTTTTAAAGAATGACGTCACTAAGTACCACTAAGGTAGAAGGTGTAACTTATCTATGTGTCACATAATATTACCGTTGTAGTAGATACCTATTTTGAAAAACCTTCCAATCGAGTATACATATTTAAAGTTGTTATTAAAAAAAAGACACTATTTATTGGGTATTGTTAAGTTACCACTACGTATAGAGTGTTGTGGTAAGGAGGACATTTTCCGATAATAAATATATGGAGGAGTTGTTGAGGCGTGTATGCTTGGTACACATACTTGTACGTTTCAACAACTCATACATATATGAATAGTTATCTAGGTTAGCTAAGATAGGTCGCGATTTTGCATGCAACAGGCAACAGCCAAGCCGAGGTGTGCCGTGCACCCTTGAGCTTGTTGCCAAAATAAAATCGGCTGAGTGCCTTAAGCGCTCGCCTTAGTAGTCCGGTGAAGCTGTTAAGACCTTGCTGGGTCAATAGCGTAGTCACTTCGAAAAAAAAAAAGGTAAGGAGGAGTTGAATATTTTATATGTGACAAGGTGTTCCTCAAAATGTATGATATTTAGATGACAACCTCATGTAGCTATTATAAAGCGTAAAATTTGAAAAGATAGCTTAAATAATTTTATAATTTATACAAGTATCGATTTACGAAAAGTTACACTGAATCTATTTTTTTGATAGTCTTGTTTTGAGGACAACTTTACAAACTTTCAATTATACCATATATGCATACTCTCTAGCTACTCTAATCTTTTACTGGCAATTTATGGAACCTATAACCCATAAAAAAATTTGTTGTGAAATGAGTTGAAATTTTTGTGGATCATTTGAGATATTATTACCTCCTTTCCATGGCTAGCAATAGCAAAAGGCAATGATATTATAACTGAAAAGCTGAAAAGGTAGATAATTATGGCAAACACTAAATCTCAATTTATAAATGATAGGGTTATAGAACATAAGTCTTTTAAGCTTAGCTTCGTAAGTACACGTCAGTATCTGTTCAATGCTGCTATTACAATATAATGTCCCGAAATTTATGCAAAGGAAAAAAACTTGCATCTCTTATATTTGGAAAATATTTTTTTATTAGCATTATACTGGATCAAACTTTACGTTATATTATATTTATATTGATTAGAATATAGTACTACTAATTTAATTATTGAAAATGTACTGAAGTAACATATTGATATTTGTGTTTATGAAATAGTTGTAAAACTAATTTTATAATACTGGCAATAATTTTGAATTACAAACTTCAATGAGTTTGGTTTTCAATTTCACTTTCTGTGGAAGTGTTTTGTGAGTGAGAATTTTATTAAAGTTATATTAAGTTTTATACATCCTTGTAGTAGTGCTGAAACCTATTGTTTAAATAAGGTGAGTCTTTTATCCCTTGTGCATAACCGTGAATCTTATCGTTCTAGGTTATGAGTTGCATTTATTTTCAGCTGATTTATCCGTAAAATGTTGTCAATATTTTAAAATTTGTTTTAAATTAGGGGCTGAAAATTGCTTGTATTTATTTTGGACGTGCTAATGAAGATTTTGTTTTTTAATTTATTTTCCTTTTCCTGTAAGTAATGGTAATCTGAGGCTTGTTTGCGCATAATTAATCAATATCTTTAAATATTTCATCTTACACATAGTAACACGAACTTTTGGTCGCTAAATATTACGGATAACTATTGAAACTGATAAAACCTTCGAAACTACAATTTTCCCGTTTTTCTTTCCTTTAATATTTAAGTTTAGTAACTTCATAATTTTCTAAATTTATTTCGGTTATGGGCATGAAGTCATGGTTTTTGTTTAAAAGTATACAAATTTATTTTGCTTAGTTCTAAATTTATTTAAAAAGACTATAAGTCCTTACAATTATTAATTATAGTCATTCAGTATACAACCCATGTGAACAATAGCATTGTTTTATATTTTAAAAGTTGTTTTAAAAAAATGTTCAAGTTTATTTTCCAATTACTATTTCCGTTTGCAAACTCTGTCTTAGTTAGAGTACATTTAAAAGGAGTTCTATGTTACTAAGTGTTTTAGTGTAATTACATTTCATATATAAATAAAAGATTTAAATATGTAATAAATAAAAACAAAATCATTAACAAATTCAATTAGGTTAATTATCACAGAAATGGCAGGCACAAGACGTGTTCGAAATCAGGCTAAAACGGTCCCTATACCTCATCATAACTCAGTATGTGATGGTGGGAGAATACGTCAGTTCATAAGCCCTGAAGCTTTAGCTGCAATGAATAAGGAACAATTACGCTCAGAATGCAGGAAAAGGGGTCAACGTGCATCAGGCAACAAAAACGAGCTGGTACAACGCTGAATGCATTTGTCTACTTTGTTTTTTTTTTATGCCAGCTGTTTTGTGAAGCATTTTATTTAGTAGAAAATATTGCAACCTTTTTTGAAATAATTTCCTAAAAATTGTTTATTCTTCTTTTTAATGCATCATATAACATATTATTGTTTGCTTTTTAGTGCACTTATAATCATGATTTACTTGAAGAGATAGTTGAGATAATTTAATAGATTGCATCATACATAGTAATACATGATAACTATATTTTTATTCTAATTTTATAGTGTTTGTACATTGGTTAGATAACTAATTGTTCATATTTGAGGGTTTAATATTTTACACAAATATAGCATCAGTGTGAGTTGATATATGTGAATTTGTAACACTAGTAAACACTTTTTAAAAATTCTTTCAATCTTGTTATTCTGTAAAATGCTAATAGTATGCTAACTTTAAATAAGTACATAACTAAGTATATGGAGGATAAAGAAATAGACTATTTAATATTTAATTTAAGTTGTTTCCATTATTATTTTTTTGGTCCCAGGTTGAGACTCAATAGTTATTTAAAACAGAAGTATACTTCTCTCGATAGTTTTAAAGATTATAAAGACCTTATTTAAAATATTATGTGAACATCTATTGTTTTTAAATATCTGCACCATTATTATTGTCACATTGTTTTTATATCATATAGGACCTGATGCTCCTCAGACCTCAAAAAAGTTATAGGATTAAAATGTTTCAGTTTTTTTTTTTTCGAAATGAAAACGCTGTTGACCTGGAAAGGTCTTGACAGCTTCATTGAACTATTGAGGCGAGCGCTGAAGGCACTCAGCCGATTTGGGATGTTTGGGCGACTAACTCAAGGTGCACTACACACCTCGGCTTGGGCTGTCGCCTGTTTTGTGCAAAAATCACGACCTATTTGAGCTAACATGTTTCACTGAATTTACTTACACTTCACAATATGTAACTACCATGTTAAGAAAGAGTGGCATTTTTCTACCATTCTACCAATTTTTCAATAGGGAAATATATATGGAATCATGAAAAAAGTGCATTTATTGCGTTAACCTTAAAACAAATTAAAATCTGTATAAATATACTTTACTAAGAGTATAATAGGCTACTACGCTTTATCTGCTTTGTCTTTCAGTTAGATACACCCCTATTCTTTAATACAGCAGAAAAAACTGAGTTGCAATCTGACAGTCAGTTCAGACTGTACACACATTGGTAAATACATTTAGGCATTTTATTATAAACGCAAACATTTTCTAGCTCACCCAGTGCTTTTTACATTTAAATGTTTGTTGAGGAATATACATATCAAATTATCATGTTACAAATGTTAATTATGGATTTGTAATTAATTAATCTTTGTAGTTTATGATAAAGTAAAAAACAAGCCCATGAATATGTATATAGTATGATCACATATTATCTATACTAATATTATAAAGAGGTAAAGTTTTTGAAGTTGTAGGGGGTAATCTCAGGAAGTACTGATCCGATTTGAAAAATTCAGTGTTATATAGCTCATTTATATCATCACCCTAAGATGTATAGGAGTGAAGCACCAGTGAAGAATGTTTCAAAATCAGAGTTTTTTTCCTTTTGGAGAGCTTCCGTTGTTTGTTAGTTTGCCCAAAGTAAGTATTCCATGCAAACGAAGTCGCGTGCGGAGGCTAGTTATTTAAAATAGAGCTCTAGTTAATTAGATCTATTAGTAACAAACTAATTAAAAAACCAAAGAAATAAAAGAAATTTTTGGTTTATGACTTCTTCTGATGTCTTGATACTTATTTCAAGACTACTGTAATTAGCATCTTCATAGAGAGTTTTCTCACATATAGTTATAATAAACTACCCATGTAATGTAGACATATTCTGAGATTTACCAATCATTATAAAGAAACTAGCTGTCCTCACACTAGTTTTCACTATGAAGTTTAGTTGTAAAAAGGTGACAGCCAATCAAAATGAACTTTTAATATTATTATTAGCTATTTCCTGCAGCTTTACACAGGTTTTCTTTACAGTTATTATTTTGGAGTATTAATATCATATATTTCGAAATAATATTTTCATAATAGGAATTGAATTTCCATAAATCCTTAGTGCTCACTTGCAACCTTAAAGAAGCATATTTGTAAACTTTCACGGCGCTAACAGCCTCCACTACTTTGGGCTATTTGTATATTATATCAATCAATTGATCTTTTATACATACATATATATGTACCACATTACTGGGCATAAATATCAATGTTTTATTATTTAAATCACATTTTTAATTCTAACAGCTGTACATATTTGTAAATATGTTTTGCAAAGAACTTTAATAATGCTGTTCATGTTATGTAATTACATTGTTTGTGGAACAATGTAACTTACAGCACCTTATTCGAATGTGGTACCTTTATGAATTTTAATCCATTGTCATGATACGTGACCAAGTCATATATTGACAAACAAATTTGAATGCTTACAGATTTTTTAAATAAACAGTGAAGTTGATTCACTTAATTTAACGAGCGGTATTACGTCCAAATACAGGTTAGTAGCCTTGCGCACGCGCTGTCACGCCAAGATCACACCACGCGTAGTCATTAAAGATGTAATGTTTATACGATAATTAACTTTATTAACAAATATTGTAAAGTGTATTTTCAGTTGCGATTTTAATTTATTTTTTACTAAAAGTATTCAGTTCTTTTAAACACAAGGTTCAATTTTGCATATTAAAAGCAGCTCTGAAAAGAAGCCATATGAAATACCCGACAACCGTAACCGAATTATTAACAACAGCACAGCTGATTTTCGTTTTATCTCAATTGTTTTGACTATCTTCAGTTTGAACAAATATTGCGGTTGTCTTTAACTGATATAAATAAATAATAATTATCATTTCTTATCCACTGAATAGTTGAGGAAGACGTAGTCAGTAATTTAATTATGTCCGTTGTTTATGGATTTCAAATGGGCTAAATCCAATGTTAATCGTTCTTATACCATGTTTAATTATTTTAAGATGTCCAGTTTTTATACACCGATACCGAAGTTAAAATATTGCCGTCCATAAGATTTTATTTTTTATGATCTTCATATTAAAATAACGTCAAATATTAGAAACGTCTAGAATTGGATTAAATTCATTTTAAAATGTAACGACTCATTTATTAAGTAAAGTATACTGCAAAAAAAAGGAATTTCGTAGTAAATTAGCGGTTTATTATAACGATCGCATCTCGTGCGGCCTCTAACGATAGTGAAATGAGAGACGGGCTTTTGAAAGTGAAATTCATTTCGTCATGTTGTGATGTCAGAATTTCATTGGTCGTTTTAGTAAATGCGGTTATTCGAATTCGTAATCGTGAAATGTGCATTACGGTTTTTTTTCACAGTTGATCAACTAGCTAATGAACTGTTTCGCATTGTGACAAAAGAGAAATGAAATATTATTTACTTTTCAACGTAAAGTCATTTTTTATGGCCGCTCTGAATATAGCCGTTTGTTCGGATTTGCGTTGTAATATAGTCAAGAATTTAAAATTGGTATTTATTTATCCTCAACTTGTCTCAATGCTATATGAGTATATATTATAAAATGAAGTCGTCTGTTTGTCTGTCCGCGATAAACTCCGTCGACTCGTACTGCGAGACGGTCATGCTCGCAAAGGAGGCTGCGGAAAGGGAGAGGAAGCGGATGATTAGACTCCCCTCCCGCGGCTGATGAATCATGCGGCGGCGACGAGTAGACGATGATTCCGGCTGCCGTAGTTGGAGTCTGGGGGCGATGGACACAGGTATGTCCGCCGCCCTGGGCAGATAAACTGCACAAGCCCATGTGGTGGAGGTGCATTGTGCCGATGCGACTCCCATAGTTCGTCAGGGGGAGGGGTCTTACCATCTTGACTCCTCAGGCCGCGGGGAGGAGGCCTTAGGAACGAACAAAACCTGTTGGAGGAGCAGACGTAGTGTCGATTAAACAGTTCCTGCTCCCCCTGTCAAAAGGTGTAAGATGGTACCACGGGGTTTTAGTTTGTGCGACTCAGACATATCGATCCTCTGCTGCCCGGTGGCATGAACATCAGTTAGGGTTTCCCCATAAAAAAGGGATATAATTTGTGAAGGTTTTTATATTATCAGGGCGGGACGATGCTTTTGTGTCCGTTAGTACATAATATAATTCATATTTATACCTAAATTTGTGCTCTCCGCAATTAATTCAGAGCGGTCAAAAAGTTTGGCGCGAACTATATGTACTATGTACATTGATTTACATATGTATACTTACTGTTTTCAAATGTAGTTTACTTTTTATTATTTTGTATTTTAAATATTATAGTTACTTATTGAAAATATCAGTAAACATGTGTATAAGGTCTGGTTTTATCTGTGTTACCACGATGTATAACCTTTTTGATTAACAGTTTAAGGACGTGTAGTAATTATTTATCTGATTAATACCAGAGTTTATATGCATTTAATCTATAAATAAGCAGATTGGAATTAAAACTCTCACGATTTCAATAGGCTTGCCTAAATTGTGGATTGCCAGTTTCTCGAGCTTCATGTCTCGTGAACCAATATGATACTGATATGGCGCTGCTTACAAAAGATTTTTTTATTCAAATAAAACAGTCATACTAAAATGTTTCTGTACTTTTGCATATAAATATTATTTTTTAAGACGATGCAATTATTGATTACATCTTTTTTTTCGACTGTATGACCTCTGCCTATGTAGGTAATTCCGCCAATGTCAAGTGTGTCAAATACACGTTTTGTACTTAATTGCCAAATATTCGTTGTAATAACGTAGAATGATCTAAAATAGCAATATGTCAACATAGGTAAATCACCAAAATCTACCGTGTGTAGCAATTGTGCTTTGTGCCACAGAGATAATATGCGATACAATTTTTTTTTTATTTAGCCTGTAGTTTTTCTGAAACAATAAGGAATTTGGAAAACAGTTTTATAAGTTTATATGGTGTAAGTCGTGTGGCGTGCATGCGGAAGAGAGAGGAATATATTACAAGAGATTATATTTTTGCACTCCATTTTGTTAGTTTTTTTTATATGTAAATTATACCTATTGTAATGTCAATAAACAATGCAGAAGAAGTCGCCGGTATCGGCTAGTCTTACATATTTACTAAAGATCATATTTTTATATCTATATCGTTTCTTTTAGCTGGTGTTTTTGTGAGTTACTTTTTTAACTTATCTTGCATGATTAATGTTTTTGTAGTACTAAATATTTTTCTAATGTGTGTTGTCACAGTCTAAAAATACTTTTTTAATTCAATTTTGACCACGTGCACAGTTTAATATGTTTTCGTTTTATATGCATGACGTTTATATTATTACTAGTGGGCGCCCAGTGGTCGACATTTGACCATAGTTAATTGATTTTTTTAAGGTTTGAACTTTATTAGAGTTCTTTTGTCAAAGGGGATACTTCTTTAATCAAAGGTTTTCATCATGGCTACTTAGTTATTTGCCATTTGCCATGATCTTTATTATATAATCATTAAAAAAAACTATGTGTAAGTGAAAATTAAAATCTATACTAATATATAAAGCTGAAGAGTTTGTTTGTTTGTTTGTTTGTTTGTTTGGTTGAACGCGATAATCTCAAGAACTACAGATCCGATTTAAAAGTTTCTTTTAGTGTTAGATAGCTCATTTATCGAGGATGGCTCTAGGCTACATATCATCACGTTAAAACCAAAAGGAGCTGAGCACTAATGAAGAATGTCTCAAAATCGGGCTATTTTGGAAGCTTCCGCTGCGTGTTAATGTCAGTATTATATGCGTTGCCATGGTAACGCGATAACATTCTATCAAAAATATTTTCATGGTTTATTTTGTATTCCTATTAAAAAAGTTTATTCTACGTTAGTTTTGTTTTCGATTTTTAATTATACGTGTTACGTTTATATCGCAAACATTTCTTAAGTTTATTTTGTGTTGTTATTCAGAAAGTTTAGTTGTAATAATATTCGTCCAATAAGACAGTCGAAGGAATTAAACCATACAGCCAATTCTGAAGTTGTCAATATAATTAGTTTTCTTCTATGTCCAAGTTAATGTAAAGGTATAAGCGCCGAATCCTCTACATAATATAACGTAATTTTTTATCTTCTTAATCTTCAAGACCATGGAATTAATGTTTCGTGGTTTTATTTTTCATTCATTTCACTTATGCAAAATAAACGAACGATATTATATAATACGCAACCAATTTCTACACGATATAGAATCATGTAACACAATATTATGAAAAAAATATAAAATCCACTACATGATAGACTGAAATCCCGCCAAACACTCTTAAAAAACTCTATTCTACATTAGTTTTGTTGCCAATTTTTTATTTGTGATATATTACGTATTATAAAAGTAAAGTGAGTGTAATTTATATTAAAATAAATTATTTTTGGTGAATACAATCTGTGATGCTACAAACATCAACATTTTTTATAACTCTGTCGATATGTCTGTTTTTTTATTTGTTCCGGGTAATCTCCGAAACGACTGGGCCTATTTGAATGTTTTTTTTTTTCTTAGAAATGACTACGCTTAACAGCTTCACCGGACTACAAGTAATATTTGAACGGGAATTTTACGGGCAAATAAGTAACTAATTAGCTGTTTTATTTAATATTGTTCGATAATGTGTAGCTTCATATTTTCATTATTTTCTTATATAGTGTGAGCACTGAGGGTGATATATAGCTTAAAATTCCAGTTATGTGGCTGATCATAATTCCATCCCATTCGATACACTATTAGTATTCACATACATAATGTACACGTTACCTGTTACAGTAGATGATGTGCGTGTGATAGAAATATTTTTGAAATAGTATTATTGTAATTTACACTAGATGTGTAATCACAATTTTAAATTGATTTAATATATTAAAAAAAGGCGTGCGAAGCCGCGGGTAACAGCTAGTTAATTATAAATTTGAAATGTTTTCGTGATATAGTTAAAATTTTAACCTAACATAACTTTACGAATGTAAATAAATTTATCGCAATCCATGACAAAATTTTCAATTAATTTTACACGACACCATGGGGTGGTATTTCTTGGTGATATTGAATTAAATGTAGTCTGTTCATTATGAGAAATAGTGATATGCCCAGTATGACCGTTTGGAAAAGTAATGGATGCACAATACAATCAAATCGTGAATCATAGACAAAGACGTTTTTAATACTACCATTAGCTTTTGAAAATTACAACATTGTAACCTCGGAAGTCATGGATTATTTTAATGAACAACATTTTTATTTTGATTATACAAAGTATTATTTGGCTCCTTTTTTATTAATTCATCATTTGAAGTGAGTTAACTATAAAAAATAATAAACATTACAATAATAGTTATATCTCATAATATCATTGTTGAATGTAGGATGAAAAATCGTAATTAGAACGTAAGAGTTAAAAAATACATATAGTCGAGCATAGCAACCTCCTTCACAACCTTTTTTGAAATTTGTAATTATTGACGGCTGTCAAAATGTATTTTTATTTGCATATGGGTATATGTTGTGTAAAATTCGAGTAGTAGTGTGAGTAGTGCATATTTTAATTAATTTAATGTACTTCTGATGCATTTTATATAAAATAAACAGCTTTCTGCACTTCTCCGCCATATAAACTGTAACTATGGCAAATTTCAAGTTCACCCGATGACGGGAAATAGGTTAAAAAGGGGTACAAAAATTGTGCTTCACTTAAATTAATATATAGATAATATATTTTGTAACTTCTTTTGCGTTAATAATATCCGAGTGTGTTTTAATTGTATATCAAGTGTTTTATATTTTATTAGTAGGTAACACAAAGTACTAGATAATATTAAATCGAAACTTTATTCATATACGCTTGTAAAAAATAATCTGACGTACTGACAGAAAACTATATCTATAATTAATTATTTGTAACAGATGTAACATTAAGTAATTGCCTATTACATCCTATAAAAAAGTCATGAATAAAAATTGCATTTTGAATTTCTGTTCTTAATGTAAAAACCATTTTTTTTTTCATAGTAAATTTGTACGTACAATAGATATAGCGTAATATCTATGTGTAATATACGCCGTTATTCCAGATTGTTCTATTTCTTAACTAAAATAACAGACAATATTGACAGTGAATTTCATCATTCTCTTCTTTTAAAATGGCAACATGTGTCTGCATACATTTTCACTATTGTAATGATTGTATGAAATAGTTTTTTTAATTAAACTGTATCCAAAACGAGCTATGTACAAACAGACGACACAAACACATTACACTTGTAAACTACATATACAGGTAAACGAACAGGTGGGTCACCTGATGTAAAGTGATCACCACCGTCACATAGACACTAGCAACACCAGAGGAGTCGTAAGTGCGATGCCTGCCTGTGTTGTTAGGGAACGGGGAGGTGGTCCTCCGGCACTCTTACTGACCGAACGAAACGCAACAATTCGAGCATTGATACTTGCCGTCGGTGTTTCTATGGGTCAGGTGGTAGTACCGCGAGCGACCTATTCATGCTGAAACCAGTTATAGCTGCAGCGTGGCCCTACCACTCTTCTCACTCAGCGAGCATCTTACTGTTAATACGGAAGTACCCAACACTTTTAAAGCAAATTTTCAATACGTATTTAACTTTTTTGTAATCAAACGGCGTATGTTTGTCGCTCAGCGAACCTTTTATCAGAGAATAATAGTTTTTCATACTAGTCTTATAATCGTTTCGAAATTATCTTCTTAGAAACATACACACTTGATTTATTTATTCGATCTATATTTTAAGGTGAAAATATCTATGTAATTTTACCTTCAACATCTTTACAAAATAAGAAAGACAGATGTGAAGACTGAATGAGAGAATTTTAATGGGGTCCTTATCCTAGTATTATTTTCTGTAAATAAACAAAGCATGAACAAAGGAAATAATTTTTTGGCACACCCTATGGTAACTACACATTTCTTAGTGTATCTACTATAAGAATTATTTATTTCTTTGGCATCTTTCCCGTGAAATATCATGTCGATAGAAGTAGAATAACTGTGTTATCATTATAACTACTCCGACGATTTAAAATAGTACTTGTGCAACCGAGCCTAGCTCGGTTCTTTAAAAAACATTTCTAAATTAAGTTTGCCTCACAAAATTAGCACTTTTCACATAAAAAAAAAGATAACTCTCTTATAATTATAATAATAAAATTATTTATTTGATTATAATAAATTGTGAGGTTTGCTTTACAAAATTATCATTTTTTACACAAAAAAAAGGTTATACACTCGGATTCGAACTGGGGTTACACAGATTTTCGAAACAACCAATTTCCATCTGAACTATTTTTGTTTTGACAGCGGCGGCGATATTTACCTTCATATTCTAGCTATAATTTTTCATCGCCTGAAATCACAGTTAAAAAAGTTTTCTATGAATAAAATCTAGCTAGATCGATTTATCGTCCCCGAAACTGTCAATATACTAAGTTTCACGGAACAGATGACGCCGTTTCCGAGATCCTGAATATATAAAAATATACAAGAATTGCTCGTTTAAAGGTATTAGATAGATTTGTCGGCTTTAAAGAAAAACTTTTTTTTTGTATCTAGGAAAAATAACACTTATGGTGATATACTTTATTAATATACTAGCTGTTATATATTGTATTAATTAATTAATTAAATTGATTTTATTAATAAATCACTGCGACTTCGTCCGCGTGGAACCTTATGTGAAAAATAGTGATTAATAAAATCCTCTGAATGTATTAAGTCCATATATTGATATGTAATATCTTCTTTTCTCTCGTACTTACGCCGCGTCGTCATTAAAATTACAATAACTTTTGATAGAGTGGACCGATGTTAATGAAACAAAATATTAGTTACTCCTGAGGATATGCTTTGTGATTTTCTTGCTGAGGTTGCTGAGGTTCATACAAACAGACAGAGAGACTTTTCTAAAAATGATTGATATGTATTTTCTTGCTTATTCCAAGACACTTGCAACAATTTTCTTTACGAAAATCGAAGATGTACAGACACGTTAGATTTACATTCTTATTATTATATGTATAGATAAATATTTTTTTTTGTTTGCAAAATATTTTGCATTAAATACTATTTTTATAAATAAATAAAGATATATAATCTCCGAGGTTCTTTATGAAATACTAGCAGTGTCCGCGAACTCCGTCCCGCCTGCAGTATAAAATACTAGCAGTGCCCGCGAACTCCGTCCCGCCTGCAGTATATTAAAATATACGTTTTTTTGCATAAAAACCTTCTCTTGACAATGTCAAATACAACAAAAAAAAGTATTAGCAAAATCGGTTCAGCTGTTCTCGAGATTTGCGCTTAGCAACACATTCAGCGATTCATTTTTATATTATAGATGTTTCAATAGATTTTGGCAAAAACAAAAGCGCCCCGATTATTTTTTAATGACGGTACAGTTATAGTTTGTTTAGACACTGTTTACATATATTTAGGTTCGAATGTTAGTGGTAACCAATGCTTTCAGTGAAGGAAGACACTGCGACAAAACCATAGATTTTTCTAATACTACTCTCATGTGAAAAATGTATTGGCAAACATCTAAAGTGGGTTTCGGTAGCTGCGAAGCTTGAGAGCGCCGGAGGCCCACCTCCCCTTCTCCTTTCCCTCTTCCCCATCCCCCCCTTTCACATCAACTTAGGCTGGCAACGCACTTGTGACTCATCTAGCGTTGCTGGTGTCTATGGCCGATTGTGATCACTTAACATCAGGTGACCCACCTGTTCGTTTGCCTCCTATGATATATATTTAAAAAAAAAACTGCGGATAAACTTTCTCTCTAGTTCTAGCGTTATACGATGTAATCACAGCGTCATTTTATTTTTTTCATGTAAAAAATAACATCAAATTCGTTTGTTGTCTTTTTGAAAATGACTATTACTAAGAAGTTTCTTTTTATTGAAAAGTTAAACGTATACTTATTTATCATTCTTATCTATGTAATCGGTATTGTGTAGTTTTCTGCTTGTGGCTTTGAATAGTAGGAACTCTTTTATCTCTAAAAGGTCAAATTGCGATAATTTACCTGAGTATTTGTGTCATAAGAGCTTTGAGAACCGTGATATTTCCTTAATAAATGACACGTTTCTCGGTCCAGTCTTATCGGTTGAAACCTTGTGGTTATCAAGTAATATTGCGCAGTCAGTCCGCTTTATTTGTTTAATTTTATTTATTACGGCCTATAAAAAAAAAAAACTAGAATTACTTTTAGTACAAGAACGCTTAAGAATAGGACATGAATAAAATGGCTAATAAAATTGAAGTTTGAGATAATTTAGACAGAATAAAGATGAATTTGTAATTTTTAATAACAAAACATTCCTCATGAGAAACTAATTTAAGTTATAATAATGTTTCGCATTTAAAGAATAAGTCGTATACTTAACTTAATGTGAACCAAACAATGTAATTAAGAATACTATATAAAATACTTGTTATATACTTTGTTCTCACCGTTTAATAATGCGATTTGATAGTGTTATTTCAGAATTTAATCGGTTTTTATTATTGTTCATAATCAAGCTTAATATATATTTTTATTGAACAATAAAATTATTACCAATAATAAAAATCTACTGTGCAACAATTGCACTTTCCAAATATTTGGTATTGATTTATAGCCAAATATTATAGTTTACACGAAAGATTAGGAGTACAGACTTATTATTTTAATGGCAAATTGACTATTAAATGGGTGTGTGTTTCGTGATGTCAAAAAGCTATTAAAAAGTATATTTTATTAGAGATGTATACATTCAAATAATTTGGAAACAAAAACATAGAGTATATCGCATTATATAGATCTGTTCATTTACGATGGGACCGAACATCATTCATCTCCAATTTTTGATGTTAATGCGACATCCATTTGCTATAGCAATTTGACGTTAGGTCATCTGTCATGTAATTTACAATTTGCTACCAGATTGTTATTCGGGTATATATCTAGTAGATAACTTGATATATTGTATGCTTTTTACCTATATCGAAGATAAAATGAAATGGCGGTTATGGACTAAACAGCATTGACATTGTATTGTTTGTTGATTATAATCAATAACAATATAACCGTACAATTATATGATGAAATTCAAATATAGCGTAAAAGTTATAAGAGGCTTCACTACGTTTTATATGCGAGTTAGGTGATATGCAATACCTCTGAATATGAATCGAAATTACGTGTATTTCTTTCATTGTAATACGTAAACATATATAAAAATGGACCTGTTATTATTATTATGTCGTCTAATATAGTGCTATATAATACGATCGATTTTAGTCGCTAAATACTCCCTAAAAATACGAAAATCTGTTCGATGTCTTCAATAACGACTCTATTTATTAAAAACGACAGTGACAGAAGACAGGTCGACGTGACATCTTTGAAATTTAAAATAAACTTGTTTTTATGGTTTAGTGATGTCTCAAATATTTGCGTTCGGATATCTGCTCAATTAATTAGATGGTTTTTATTGAAAAAAATATTCCTTTTGTTGTACGATTAAGAATGGAAATACATTTCATTGTGGTTTATTTAATTATATCTTTTCGCTAAAATACATTCGGACTTAAAAATCTGGCGAGTTAAGATGTCGGGAGAGAAATGGCCCAATACGAGTCGCTTCCCTCTCCATTGACGCATCACATGAGAATGTTATGTTAAATTTACAATGAAAATAAATTATAATAACCTATCTAACGTTGCCATCATTTAAATTATGAAATCTACCCTGTACGCTCTCATGAAATCATTCAATGTGCGGATAAAACACTGAGATGTTTCTTTAGCTGCGGATATAACAGAAAAAAGTTTACCACATCACTATTGACTGCTCAGGTAACGGCTGGAATTCAGCGTCCCGAGTTTCCCTCAATAGGTTTATTTACCAGTAAGACGTCTTAAGAAGTGTTACTCTTTTTTTTTTAATTTTAAATAAATATTCCTGCAAATTGAAATTTTTTGAAAAGGTAATAATTTCTCCTTTGCCTTTAGCTTGCCCGTCTAGGGTACTACAAACTGGCGGCGGCAGCACAAGCTGACACAGAGCAGCGTCCGCGCAACGGACTTCATCAGCCTCATCCAAAGGAGACCGTGTAAGTATATTTACTTCAAAATAATTATAAGAATTTTTTTGGATTTGATTGACCTATTGTTATTTATTTTTCATGCCCAACTAAGTAGTCGAGAATGAGCTAGTATCTCTGTGTTTTCAATTGCACACTTTAATCGACTGTACTATTAACAACATTATTTGCATATGCTTTTTTATCAATATAAAACTTATCAAGTTATTGAAATAAATGCATATAAATTATCAGTAATTACTGCGTTTGATATTTATACAAAACTAGCCTCTGTCCGCGACTTCGTTCGGGTGAAATAGTTATTATGGGCTAATGCTAACATGCGACGGAAGCTCTCAAGAGCAAAAAGAACCCCGATTTTGAAACATTCTTCACTAGTGTTCCGCTCCTATTGGACTGAGCATGATGATATACAGCCTATAACTATTCTTGATAACTGAGCTATATAATGCTGAATTTTTCAAATCGGACCAGTACTTACTGAGATTACCCCCTACAACATCACAAACTTACACGGTGCTATTACAAAAAAGTTAAACACGTTTTGGACGCTTGCTTTTAAAATGATCTCTCAGTGAATGTTCGCCGTCTTGCTCTTTTGTGTCGCTTTGGTTAGGTTAGGTTACACTTGCGAAAAAAGGATAACGCGATCTTGCTTCGGGCGAGCGTGGTGCATTTCGTACGAAACCTTTTTTTAAACCAAGTATTTAACTTTTTGTACTAACACCGACAAAGTTTACCTCTTTATAATATTAGTATAGACAAGAGAGAGTAGCTCCACAAGAAAAACTAATTGGACTTTCAGGTTTGGCTGATTGCTTAAGCCATACTCATGGGTAGAGATAACGAACAATTATTTTAAAGAAGTTTACATTTTATCAACATTTTTAACTACTCTTTAGACTTGGATATCACACACGTGTTACTAATCTAGGTCTGCACATTTCCTAATACTTATCATGGGTTCACTATAATCATGTACTCTCCAATAACAATGCAAAAATCTCTACCACTTTCGACCAAGCTTACTTTAGTCGACTTTCTGTTGCTTCCCATCATTGATCATACAGATGTGATTTATTCAGGAGGCTGAAGAGTTGGTAAATAAACTCAACCGTCTGCTCTAATTTACGAGGCTCTAATTTGCCTATTCGTTACATCTGCAGGCTACATAAGTACGATCAGACTTGTAAATTTCGTTCGCTACTAAACTGGCTTGATGTCCGTTCTCGTCCGAATTCACATACATTACATTTTCTCTATGGTTTTTTACTTAATCCTCGATCTCCCCTTCAACCCTCAGATGTCCACAATATCTCCAGGAACTATTTATATCCCGAACGGTCCGTGGTAGTCATTTTCGTTTTGCTTACATCAAAATTTTTTTAATCTGTATACACTGCTCATACACCCTATTCAAACTTCTTTCCGATAAGACATCACTGCTACAACACTACACGATCACCCCCACAAACGTGCACGCCTACACGCTTACACATGAAAGTGGAAGGTTTTACTTTTTTCCCTTATCGAACTGAAAAACTCTCAATTTTCCGATAATAAATATATGGAGAAGTTGTTGATGCGTATATGCTTGGTACACATATACGTTTCAACAACTCATACATATATGAATCGTTAGCTAGGTTAGCTAAGATAGGTCGCGATTTTGCATGCAACAGGCAACAGCCAAGCCGAGGCGTGCCGTGCACCCTTGAGCTGGTTGTCAAAATAAAATCGGCTGAGTGCCTTAAGCGGCTCGCCTTAGTAGTCCGGTGAAACTGTTAAGACCTTGCTGGGTCAATAGAGTAGTCATTTCGAAAAAAAAAATCCTTTCCGATAACTGCTATACAATTCTGGAATGCGTTACCGCGAATTCCAAGACGCTCGAACTATCACTAACTTTAAAATCCAACTACAATTTATTTGATAACCAGGAGACAGGTGTTCATAGTCTTACAATTTGTATTTATAAACTTTTGTTGAGCGAGTAAATTTTATTATTATCTTTATTACTTTTATATACTGTATGTATGTATATCTAGATCTCTTTGGATCTGTGGTTCTTTCAGGATATATGTATGCATGTACGAGTTAGCTTATGTAGAATACATTATCTATATATTTTAAGTTACTTGCGTGTTAACCTCATTTTTATTATTATAATTTTTATTTTATTCCTTTTTCTTTTCCTTATATTGATTAGCATTAATTACAATAATTTTTAATTATTTTATAATAACGTTGGCTAGCTGAAAGAAAATGTTTTGTGGCATTGAGCTTGTCAGTGTACAAAACTACAAAGTGCAATAAAATATTTATTAACACTCAATTTGGCAGAATATATAATCTGAAAGTCACCAAAAACAAACGATGTAATATATTATCTTTAATAACTGGTAGGAATAATGTATGAACGTAGTATACTAACTAGTCTGGTTCTAATAGCGAATCTATTATAATCTTAATATTGGCATGAGTTCACAAACCGTAAGAAATAGTTTCGTTTCTTTGTTCCCCGTCCGGTTACAATCGTACGATATTTTAATTTAAATAGTGAAAGTATCGTCTATCCTAAGCGAGCGGTTCAAAATCATCCATCGTGATTAGTAACTAGTGAGCCTTAGCTTTCTCTGCGTGTATTCTCATATTATAGTTATATATATTTTTTTAGTAGAAACAAAAGTGCCTGTCCACAAATGGATACAGACAGCTTGGTTTTGTGGAGGCGACCGATAACAACGTTAGAGTACTTCCTCCGTGAGCTCTTAATATTAATAAATACAGGTATACACAGGTATGTAATTTACATTTTTTTTCATATATTAAATCTAAACATACAACTTTATCACATCAGTGTGTAATATACTCACTGCAGGGTCATCAGCACGCAAACCTACGTTGTATTGACGATTTCAAACTTCCAGAAATCGTTTTTAATTTGCCCATATAAGTTAGGACTATAAGAATAGTACTCAGGTGTATGTTTCCTTGCGATGTTTTTCTTCACCGTTAGTCGAGAGTGTTACCAATTAAATATAGTCAATTCATTGGAGCATTCCGGTTAAACTACTCAATCGATTTAAAATGCCATTAAAATTCAAATCGAAAATCGTATCGTATACAATATCGTCCAGTCTAAAATACATTCATTTGTTAATTATATTACAATTTGCCATGCACAAAATTGAATACATAAATACCAGATCATTCCGGTTTGAAAACAGGATGAACGATATTGATAGGATGACAGGATGAATGATAACAGCAACAGCTCATATTAATTCACAGTTAAATTTGGGACGCTAATCTATAAATCGCAAGATAATAGTTACGAGCATTTATATACTAGGATGTATAAATTACACAGGACATCTCAGAAATAGGGCATGTCCTGAAAAAAATGTGCGAATGGTAACCCTAATCTATATAATATTCCTATGTTATTGATATTAAATTTCAACAAGGTAGTTGTAACGTCCACATTAATATTATAAAGCGTGGATTCATGCTATAGTGACTCCATGTTTTCGAAAAATGTTTTCAAGGAACTATCCCAATGTGCGGAAATTTCCTAGTTCTTGTTTGGCTTCGAGTAAAAATCTGTTCTTGAGCACCGTATCGATGTGTTCGGATAGTTGCACGGGCCAGATACTTTCATGTGTTACCATCACTGAATAACTTGCATGTGCCAGATACTTTCCTGTGTTTCCATCACTGAATATTAAATTGAAACAATGATGACTCAGTGTTTAACTCTTTCGCAAAACCTCGTCGATTTACGAAGTTTGCAAATCAACCGCAGCTTTCGATGAAGGAGAAACATAGTGATGAAACCATACCATGATAGGCTTGTTCTAAACCCACTTGGTGAACTACCACCCTCAATTTGAAAATCTGTCGCCAAGTGTCAAGGTTGTGTTTCGGCAGCTGTATTTAAGAGCCAGTCTCTTTAGGTTGAACCGATGTTATTACCAAAAGTTAAATACGTATTGAATACTTGCTTTAGAAATGTTACATTTTAATTGCTCCGCGCTCGCTGAATGTTTGCCGTCATGCTCTTTGGTTAGGTTAGGTTAGACTTGCGAAAAAAAGATAACGCAAACTTGCCTCGCGCGTGTTCGGTGCATTTAGTACGAAATCTCTTGAAATCAAGTATTCAATACGTATTTAACTTGTTTGTAATATCACCGAACTTGTTTACCATCTTGGACCGCATCGTCGTTCAATATTAAACGGCGGTCAAACACAAGTCAAGACTTATAAAAAAAACTACATGCGTGGATGGATGGTGCCATATGAAGAGATTTACTAACTTTTAATGATTCAATTTTAATTAATATAATATTGTTTCTTGGCTGCTTTTCACAACAAATAATTTAGCTCACATTGATAGGACTACGGAACATATTTATCATGTGGCCCCTGTGAATGTTAGCACTAAACATTCTTCAATATATGAGGAGAGCCAGCTTGTTTAATGATTGTCAGGTCAAGTCAATTACAAATTAGTTCCCCCGTCGGAAATTGAACCACGTGTCAGTTTGCGTGATACATATTGGCCGCTTTAACACGGGCGGTCTTTCTATTAATAAACATTTCATTTTTTTTTCAGATTGCTATCGTATAAACTACTTGCTCTTACAATAATTCTATTAACAAGTGGCACAGCTCTATCGTATTATATAAGTGGCCCGCATCAAGTTTATGTTCATGTAAGTTATATTTGCATATTGAAACACATTTCGCGTATCTCATTTATGTGACGTCTTACCCTTTTTACCACATTTTGAGAAATACTACTGTAATAAACCGAGTTACAAAAATAGGAAAAAAGTTTTAACTATCTACAAGAACACCCATAAATTATTTTGAAATAGCATTATTACAGACATAAAAAGTAAAGAAATCAACCAATTACATAGCCCGCTCTAAAAATTTTCGGAACTGGCCGCACACATTAAAAATATTCAAAAACTAATTACGGAATTTGAAAATGGAACTCTTTGTCTTCAAAATGCAGTTTGGTTATTTATTCGTCACTTGTTTTTACAATTTGGCGCCATTTTAAATAATGCATGTTACCGTAAAATTAACTAAAATCTTCGTAGTATGATTTACTACTAATTTATGTTTAGTTTGATGGTTCAGAGAGTTCCAAATTATTTTTGACAATCAAGCATCTTGCAAATTGTTTATAGCCAAGGCATAGGCATGAATTAGATACAGCCAAGTCTACAAAAACATTTGGGTGAGTTAAGAAATCTTTCTTACTGATCTCTCGTAATTTAACTGAGTCTTAATAAACGGAGTGTGTTGATAATTTATTTTGCATAATTATTTGGAAAATTGTCTTATTCGTATGAAAAGTGTATTGAAGCTAAGGAAGAATAATTTGATAAACAATAAATTAATTTTTGACCAGTATTTTGATTAACATTGTATTACTTATTCATTCCGGAAGTTTTTAATTCGCCCCACGAATTAATCCATTATACTAGTAACAATATGTTGCCTTGAATTTTAAATATTGTGAGTACTGTATCATTATAAAATATTTATAAAAGTCGAACCAATCGCACAGAGTGCTGCGTAACAAAGTAAATGTAATTATTTCAGTTAGTGGTGTCTACGTTAGCATGGTGGGGTTGGTGGGTGGTACTGGGTGTTTGCAGTTCGGTCGGTCTGGGCACTGGTTTACATACATTTCTACTGTACTTGGGACCGCATATAGCTCGAGTTACATTAGCGGCTTATGAGTGCGGTGCGCTCAATTTTCCAGAGCCACCTTATCCGAATGAGTAAGTTTTATTTTTAATCTTTTCCTCATATATATTCTATAAGAGGCAAACGAACATGCGGATCACCTGATTTTAAGTGATCACCGCCGTCTATAGAGACTAGCAATATCATAGGAGTCGCAGCCTATGGTTGGGGGGGGGAGGAGGGGAAGGGGGAACGAGGGAAATGGTGAGAGGACAGGAAAGGGGGAAGGGGTGATCCTCCGGCGCTCACACTGACCGAAGGAAACGCTACAATGCAAGCAGTGTTACTTCACGTCGGTGTTTCTGTGAGAGGGTGGTACTACTGCGGACGAGTTCATTTTACTCCATTACACTTCATTCCAGTTTTCACTACGTTTTAATATCGCAAAATAATGTACAATGTATTGGTGCCAAAATGAGAAAACCCAATAAATAATCATATAAAAATGACACATTCCAAATTCAAATGTAATAATATTCTATTTATTTTAATTGTAACAGTATTTATGGCCAGAATAAGTATATTCCGAATATATATAAAACTGAATATAACACAAACTTCAGAGGCTCCTTTATTTGTACAGCAATATGATATTGTAAAATATCAATGTATTAAGAAATTCCAATTTTATTTTTGTGGTATTTAATTTATTAAGTAAGTATATGAATTAATATTAAATTTAATTACTTTAAAAAAACCTTCTTAATTCGTTATAATTTTTAATCACTTATCTGTACTGCAAATTTCCGGGTCGACATACAAATTATCTTATTAATCTTTTCTGATAATGAAATAATTACGATGAATAGCGTGTTTTATGATTCTACCTTAAATGAACTTAAGAAAAATCAAACTACGTAAAGCAATGTCACATAATTTCAATACAAGCTTTTGCCCGCGTCTTGACTGCTACCATATTTGACGGTAACATTATTTTTTTTACTTTAGGAAACGTTTGTCATTTTCTGTATTTACGACGTGAAAGCGTAACAAACAGATATTCGGATTTATTATTAGGTACGACTAATTAGAAAGTTAAAATAGTTACCGAAAATTAAGTATATTTAATTGGTATAACCATCAGGTTATTTTCATGAGGGGTATGCGGTGAGATTCTTTTTTTCATTTATGTTTCAATGCAGTATAAATATGAGAGACAGTACGGAAACTCCGTACAAACACTCGAAAACGGCACACTCACACAAACATCCGCATCGATGGGAGGTTTTGAAAGAAATTCTATGCACAGCTTCGCGAAAACCGCTTAGGTGCTGGTGAGAGCGTTTATAGGTAGTTTTCATACTGTCTGTTTTTGTGTACTGTGGTTTCGCACAGATATAATTTGGAATAAGCAATATAAAGGGAGACACCGGTGGTCGCAATTTGGTACAATTTACTACTTTTGCCCTTTACGTGTTGTATATGAGCATTATATAAAAGTCACCAAGATTTGTCAAAAACTATTGAACGGATTTTTTGCGGTTTTCACAAGTAGATGCTAAACATAAAATAAAAAAAAAGCCATACCAGGTGACTGTTTTAAGCTTAACACCCTTCATGGTCACATTTAACATATAAAATTACAATATCAAAACAAATACTAATAAAAAACCAAGAACATCTAAGTTATAGATTGATCTAAGACTTCCAAAAGTATGAGAACGATACGTTAAAAAAACGACATCTAAGTTCAATGAACAACATTAAAGAGCAGCTTTCAAGGTTAATCATTACGTAACTGCTTATCGCTAGAACGCCGCAGCGCATGGGATTGTGCGGCACGGTGTAATTCATTGCTTTCCTTATTATTACACCAGTTCCTTTGACGTAAATTACCTGATGTTGAGTGTATATCAGTTTTGCATATCTAGAAATAATTAGGTCAAATATTAAGCGCCTATTTTTAATTGATTTAGAACGAGAATCGATTAATGATTATTCTGTAAAAATATTGTTGGCGACTAACCCGTTGCGATGTATATCCGGTGTTGCAAGCATCCATAAGCTCTAACGGCGGTTACAATTAGGCGGTCCGCCTGCTTGTTTGCCATCATCGTGGTATAAAAGTATGTTGTATTTTTGTGATCCACAGCATAATTTGCCCGACGGAATTAGATCCGAATAACTTAGTGTCGATATGGAATATAATGTCGAAAGTACGGATCGAGTCAATGATGTGGGGTATCGGGACAGCGCTCGGGGAACTTCCACCATATTTCATGGCCAGAGCGGCGAGATTATCGGGCGGTGGGGTCGCTGAACTCAATGCTAACGATGATTCTAGAACCGGCAGGTTAGTTTACATGATATATATTTCTCAAACATGCATGGAACTATTGTCATTATTTTCGAAAAAAGAACATGTGAAATATCGAATTTACGCAAAGAGAAAATGAAATAGTTGCAGGGGCGTTTTTTGAATTTGGAACTTTACAACGCTCCAGCAGTGTTGTATGAAACGGCGTGCTGGGGTTATTAAATACTCTTTGATTGGTTCTCATTTATAATTATTGGCATATCAAAGTAAGTCTTTTTGCTCATTACAAATTACGTTCATTTATAGCCATAAATACGCTTGCCTTTCGGCACAGATGATAAATAAAAAATTGGCGGCAAAGCTGAAAATTCGTCTTTATTTGTTACTTACATACTTCATAAATACAAACTTAACAATTTAAATGAGATCCAACGGTACACAGAGTGAAATGGAGATTGATTGTACTCCTCCAACCTGCTTCCAGCAAAGACAACCGAATAATACACGAAAATATATGAAAAAAATATTAAATGGAAAACGAGAAAAAGTGAACATTTTCTCCGAAACAGCATTTTTGGCGTATTTTAATGAGTGCCCCAGTAGGACTAATGTAACTTTTAATATTAGTTAAATTAAGCGTATAATATAAAAAGTATGTTTAATTTCCCTGCATTTTTTTTAGAAAATCACTATAGATGCCTCGGCGAATATGACAATTGCATGGCTCGGACTTCAAACAGACTCGTACTGCAATTGCCTATTTCCCGGCCTTTGCAATAATGTACTATTATAGAATTTATAACCTTTGGTAGAAATCTCAACGTATGTTAAATGAACATTAGGGTGGGCCAAAAAAGACTTTTTTTTTTCTTTTTATTCGCATTAGTAATTATAGTGGTTAATTAAGTATAGTAAGACGTTTATTTTGATGATTCTAACATAGCACAAGCTAAGTGAATGCGAAGTTTGCGACTATACATTTAAACCCTGTACTTAAGGCTGAGTTAAGTCTCAGTGTGCTCTATAGATTTCACCCTAAGTGTCGATAAATCGAGCGGAGATTTACATGGAGTGAACCCTGTACATTACAACGAAAAATTATTGATTGATGTTTTTTTTTCTAGAGCTAAGATAATCGTGCAAAAACTGGTGCAGCGTGTAGGCTTTGCGGGTATCTTGGCTTGTGCATCGGTCCCTAACCCGCTGTTCGATTTGGCCGGGTTAACTTGTGGACATTTCCTCGTACCGTTCTGGACGTTCTTCGGTGCGACAGTAATTGGCAAGGCTGTTATCAAAATGCACATACAAAAAATGTTCGTTATAATAGCGTTCAATGAAACATTAGTTGGGTAAGTACATACTGACTACTGATAACAAATTATTATGTGTAAATTACTAGGTAATGCAATATAATATATTAAAACCAATAAAAAGGTGCTTTTAAATAAATTAAAAAGTCACATTGAATTTATTACGTCATTCATAGCGACGTGTTATATCGTTTCTATACAACATGGATGACATAACTAAAAAAAATATACATTTCAAGTAAAACAGTTTCAAGTATGCCATTGGCAGCCACTTATTTTCCTTAATCTCTCATGTTACGCCTTATTGTAGTTGTTTACATAAAAAAAAAACCCGAATTCTATTTCTATATTCAAGATACGTGTAATATAATACAATTGCCCTCTTTTTATAGATAAGTCTCGCGACGTGTAATGTAATACAATTGTCCTCGTTTATAGATAAGTTTCGCGACATGTAATGTAATAAATACAATTGCCC